>VWZX01004773.1:1299664-1778765 GCA_013399015.1 Galbula dea | reverse complement strand
CGCCGCGCGCGCGCGCTCCGCCAACCCGGGACGCGGCGGGCGGCGGCTTCCGGGCGGCGGGCCTGCAACTCCCAGGGGCGCCCCGCGGCGGCGCGGGCTGCACTTCCGGCCACGCGGGAGGCGACGGGACTTGTAGTGCGAGGCAGAAGAGGCTGCGGCGTGCCAGGGCGCCCCCGAGCGGCGGGGCGGGATCGAGGCCGTCGACAGGGCCGGTCCTGACGGAAAGCCCGAAGCTGGGGACGGCGCTGAGCCTCGGGGACTGCACTGAGTCCCGCGGGCAGCCATGGCCGTTCAGTCTGAGCCCTCCAAGCAGGCAGGGAAGGGCACGGGGGAGCTTGGGCCAGGAGGCTTGTGAAAGGATGGGGAGTTATTTGTGGCAAGCAGCCTCACTTCCTTCCTCCCTCCCTTCCCGCTGCCTCAGGGACCAAACGTGGACACGGGAGCACAGCATCCTGGCCAAAGGGTTATTTTAGTGTTGGCATCTCTCATTGCTCCACTGCCTTTCCCACCCATGGGACAACGATGTCCAGGAAGCCATTGGGAACAGCACTGCAGTCCCAAGGAGGAGGAGAAAGACCCAGCGAGCTGCATGGAGAACCTACCTCTGAGTAGGTGACACCAAAGGCCCCTGGATGCTGGGTCATCAGAAGATCGCATGGGCTCCCTGTGCTCCCCTGGGGGGATAATCCACCCCGAAGGAACCATGTCCAAGTAAGCAGCTGAATTCCCATGCAAAGAGCTTCCTCCGTAAATTAACTTCTCTCCCGGGGGAGGAAATGATATGAGTTTCTTTTAATAGGACTTTGATCTCTTGGGCTCCACACAGAACCGCTTCCCTCGCTGGGATCCTCCAGCTGTGGTAGAGGGCAGCAAGGATTTATAAGGCAAACACCTTTTTTCACTCTGCCAACGCGTGCAAGGTGAACGATGTTAATAATAAACTTTCAGGCCTGTTCTGCCTGCTGCCTGGGCAGCTGCTTTGGGGAGGGAAATAACTGTTTAAAGTCTCATTTACACTGATCCAACATCTCCTGCAGGCAAGCTTTTACTGGGGTAATTTAATAGCTTATTCCCCTTCATTCACGGGAATAAGTCACAGGATATCGATACCTTCTTATTCATCTAACCACTCTCCACGGGAGGCTGGAGCACTGTAATTATGCAGCTCTTGGTCAGGTAGAACAACTTTTCATAAGTCAATACGTGTGGAGGTGTTTCAGTTAATATCTATGCAAACATACCTAGATATTCCACACAAAATTACTGTCAGCAATGAGCCTGCAGAAAAAAAATCTTCAATTATTGACGAATCACACTGAAAACACCATCACTGTGTGCACAGGGATTCAGAAACCACAGGCTCAAATCCCTGTACACTGATGTTTACTCTACAATCTGGTGCTGACACCATTTCCTCTTCCAGTTCTCTTTGGTTTCACAGTCGGGACAATTTGATGCCTGCTCTGTCCTCTGACAGAGGAATGTTTGGGAGGTGTCAGGTGTGTATCCCCAAGGTGTGTTTACTGCCATCGTGGCGCAGGTCCTTGTTAACGTGTGCTCCTTTGCTCTCTCCAGCTTTGGTGTGTCTTTCCCTCTTGGTGCATCCCAGAGGATGCATAGCTCTTCTCCAGTCTTAAAGAGAGAAAAAAATCATTAAGTATCCCCAAAATGAGAAGCATAAGCAACCATTGATATGAAAATGCAGGAAAGGAAACCTCTGAGGAGCCTCTCAACTCCTGGTAACGAACACTATGCACTGGTCTCCTGGCATCAGAGACGGTGGAGTGAGCTCTTAAAAGAACACATTTAAAGGATACATCAGAGCAGGTTTTGAGGTTTCTTCTTCCCCTGCGTGAACAGCTCAGATGAAAGAGGAATTCTTTACTTCTGATCTTCCACAACATGTACAATGCAAATGATTGTTTACCGACACCTCCCAAGTCATCCCCTTGATATGCAGCTTTTCTTCTCTGATAAATAATTAACATTTTCCTTTACAAGAGAGAAAATTAATGTGAAAATGAGGACCAGAGGCAGGGGAGATGCGCAGGAGACAATGTCCTTCTGGTAGCTCCAGCCCAGGCGCACGTGACTGTCCTGTTGCACCATATTGGCACGTTTGCTTGACTTACTGGAGCAGGAGCCACATTCTGGCCGTGCCGAGCTCCTGCACTGTGGCAATCTTGACTCTGCCCACCGGCAATCCCGGCTCTGCCTGCTGCACTGGGTACGGGCCCCAGAGACTTTCACATCCAGGGAGGATGCAAAATCTCATGCAAAGCCTACGTGATCACAGCTGCGCTCCAGCCTGTGGAGCTCAGGGATACCTTTAAGAGCAGTTGTTACACTGACATCTCTGTTGTATATTCTGTGCACTACAACTGCAGGGCAGTTAAGACCTGTTCTTCCTGATCATGGTACCTTTCCCGTGGGGGCAAGGACCTGCCTCTGCTCCCAGCGGTTGCTACAGATACAATGAAATAGTAAATATATACTAAGGTATAACTTAAGGCAGCAACTACTCTCACAAAACAGCAATTTCTTGCTTATTTATTTGTGTAGATGCTACCAACAGGGAACGTGGATTCTGGCTTTCTACTTGCAATGAAACTTCTGAATTTGCGTTAGCATTGAAGGCGACCCACAAAGTCACTGGGATTTGGGAGAGGAGGCGGAAAGGGGCACAGCCTCAATCCCTGCCTGGTCGCAAGGGCAAGGACACAGCCTGTGCTTGCCTTCCCAGGGCCAAGGACCAGGTTTTTGGGGGTTGCAGCCCAGCAGGTCTGGCCGGTCCGAACCCCAGTGCCCTGCCAAGCGTTCTTCTGCCGCGGCAGTAATAACACCAGGCCCCAGATGCCGGCGGCGCTGCCGGAGCCCGTTCCCTTCCGAGGGGCTTCACTTGCCCCTGCCGACACTCGCCAGCGCGGCGGGGGGTGGAGGGAAGGGAAAACGCGGACCCCTAGAGCACTGTCCCACACTGCAGCTCCCGCTCCTCGCGCGAGGGCCGCTGCTCCCCGCACTGCAGCTCCCGAGGGAGGCGAACGCTGGCAGGGGGGAGAAGACGGGGACCCCTCCCCGGGCGGCACCGCGGCCTGGCCCGGCCCCCGCCACTCGCAGCACCCCACAAGGCGCCTCCGCAGCAATGAAGGCACTTTCTGGCGGGGGCGGGGGAAGGGAGGCCGGGCCAGGAGGCCGCGGGGATGCCCGAGTGTGCAGGGGGTACCCGGGAGCCCCCCGCCCCACTGCCTCTCGCCCGCTCCTATTGACTTCCCATTGTGGAGCTTTGCAACAAAAGGTAGGATCCAAACCGTGCCCCATTTCGTCCAATCAGCGCGCAGACCGCTCACTTCTCGACGATTGGCCCCTTCTCGCCCCACAGTACCCAATCGGACACCTACTTTAAAAACCAATCAGAAAGCGGGCTTACGCCCAATCAGCGCCGAGGAACCGGAGCACGGCCTTTGTGTGTCGTGACGCCATGGCGCCGGCGGAGGTCCCGGCCAATGGAACGGCGCGCTGCTTCCAGGCATTGTGAGGTCACCGCGCCGTGTGCCGCCCCCCTATAAAAGGCGGCTCCCGGAGACGGGGAGGGAGCAGTGAGAAGGAGCTTGGCTGCAGAGCGGATCTTGAGTGGAGCAGCGGAGGCTTCAGCGCACGGCGCTACCGGTACCGGTGCTTTCTTCTCCGAACGGTAAGCGGCACGCAGCGGGCGTGTTCCGTGGCGGGTGGTGGTGCTGTGCGGCCGTTGGCGACCTTGGTTCCCGGACCTGGAGCCTGGCGGACAGCCTGGGCCTTGCCTACGTGCTCTGAGTCACGGCCCGTTCCCGTTCCCCCCCTCCTCCTCCCCCGCCTCTCTGGGATGGCCCGGGAGGAAGCAGGAGGCGGTGTGACTCACTCCACTTCCCCCGGGGAGGGGAGCGGCCGGACCACGACGCGAAGCGGGGGCGGAGGGGGGAAACCGTGACTCCTCCTCCCCCTCCCGGGGGAGGCCGCTGGCCGCCTGCCCACTTCAGTTGCGGGGGAGGGGGGCAGTTCGCCGACATCTGCCGCTTCTGGGTCTTGAGGGGATTGACCGCCGAAGGAAGGGTGGGGAGTCACGCTCTTGGGCTGTACTGCCGCGTGGATAGGGAGAGCTGGGCCCCGTGTCACGCGTGCTTGTTTCTATAGGTAAGTGAAGAAAAATGGCCCGTACAAAGCAGACCGCCCGCAAGTCCACTGGGGGGAAGGCTCCCCGCAAGCAGCTGGCCACTAAGGCGGCCCGTAAAAGCGCTCCCTCTACCGGCGGCGTCAAGAAGCCTCACCGCTACAGGTAAGGCCGCCAGCACGGCACGGCCCGGCGCTGCCGCAGCTTCGGCCCCGGCTCACCCGCTCCTTCCTTCCTCCTCCACCCAGGCCAGGAACCGTCGCCCTGCGTGAGATCCGTCGCTACCAGAAGTCCACGGAGCTGCTGATCCGCAAGCTGCCCTTCCAGCGACTGGTCAGAGAAATCGCCCAAGATTTCAAAACGGACTTGAGGTTCCAGAGTGCAGCCATCGGTGCGCTGCAGGTACTGCTCGCGGCCAGGCGCTCGCGGTGCTGAGTGTGCTTCGCTGAGGGTTTCTAACGACATTTCTTCTTGTGCTCTTGAAACAGGAGGCCAGCGAAGCATATCTGGTGGGTCTGTTTGAAGATACAAACCTGTGCGCCATCCATGCCAAGAGAGTCACCATCATGCCCAAAGATATCCAGTTGGCTCGCAGGATACGGGGAGAGAGGGCTTAAGTGAAGGCTGTTTTTATGGTGTTTTGTAGTAAATTCTGTAAAATACTTTGGTTTTAATTTGTGACTTTTTTGTAAGAAATTGTTTATAATATGTTGCATTTGTACTTAAGTCATTCCATCTTTCACTCAGGATGAATGCTAAAAGTGACTGTTCACATAAACCTCAGTGATGTGAGCCTTGGTGCTCTGGAGTGACAAGTTGCTAATATGCAGAAGGGATGGGTGATCTTTCTTGCTTTTCATGCATGTTTCTGTATGTTAATGACTTGTTGGGTAGCTAAACTTGTAAGGTACTAGAATTGATATAAATGTGTACAGGGTCCTTTTGCAATAAAACTGGTTATGACTTGATCCAAGTGTTTAACAATTGGGGCTGTTAGTCTGACCATACATCACTGTGATCAAATGTGGACTTTTTCAGAGGGTGAAGCTACAAGTCTTAACCACAGTGTAACTTACAGTTTCCTAAAAAAAGTAAACCTGGCAGCTATAGAATACACTATGTGCATTTATAATAGCTATTTTATATATTGTAGTGTCAACATTTTTAAATTAAATGTTTTACATTCACATGTGAGGACTCTTTGTCATTTGGTTTCTATGGGCTTAAAGCAGCTTCCTCCTCCTGCCTCCAGTAGGTCAGCAGTAAGGTGCCTGTAATCCTGGACTGCTGCTGCAGTGGCAGCCTGGCCCCCCTTGAAGGTTTTTGAAGGCTTGTGTAGTGTGAGTAGCTCTTGACCAGGGAGGGCTGAGGCCTGAAGTACTGACCAGAGGAGGAAGAGCCTGATAGGCCTGAGGCCAAGCAGCAGCCTCTAGGGGGCTTCTGGATCTTCGTGAAGCTTAGCTGCTTGTCAGTGTCAGCTGTTCAGGGACAACTGTAGAACTAAGCGCTTTTTTTTCTCTCCAAGAAGCTTGTTTTGGTGTGACTGGTCTCCCTGAAGCAAAACCAGCAGTTTGTTCCTTGGGCAGTTTCTCAGAGGGGGAGTTGCTATGAGACCTGGCTGCATGACTAAGCCCCAGTTAATAACAGCAGCTAGTGCTAGCAGTACAGTGGAGACGCTAATTATACAGCCCAAGAGCATATGGGCTGCTGAGCATCTGGAACGGGCACTCTCTTAAGACTCTCATTTCCCATCTAAGCTTTTTTGATGAGGCAGGATTACAGTCAGACCTTCACTTCAGAGCAGCTCTTGGAGCTAAGACAGGTCTGGCTTCCCCAGCAGTGCCGCTGGGAACAGCCATACCTTGTAGTGGAGAGTTGCTCAGACTACATCTGAAACACAGGTAATTAACATTTAAATTGAACTGTGGGGCCCCTTTCAGCTCTATGAAAACAGGCTGCACCAGTGAGGCTGGAGCTGGCACAGAGAAGTAGCATAGGGAAGTAGTTCAGCCAGCTCAGCTGGATTTATTTCCGTGAAACGTAAGGTGCTGTGGCAAAGTGGCACCTCAGGAGGCAGAGCAGCGACGGTTTGTACATCAGCGTTAGGTGCCTGTGCCCCTGTGCACAGGCTGAACATTCTCACAGAGCTTCTTTCCTCAATAAAGTTTGAAAACCATCCTGGCTCCTGCTCCAGGGTGTCAGGGCCTGCATCGCTTGGAGTGCTGCTGGGTGAGCTCAGGGCCGGAGCAAGGGCTCTGCTGTATCACACAAACCACTCTGTGTGCTTAAACCCTGCAGCTGGGGGAACAAGCACTCCTTACCACCAGCTGCTAAAGGACTTCCTCAGCACCTTGCCCTATTTCATGCCATGGAACACAGCCAGCTGCTGGTCAGTGCCATTGTCATAGCTGAATAGAAATCATAGAATCGCTCAGGTTGGAAGGGACCTTAAAGATCATCTAGTTCCAACCCCCCCTGCCATGAGCAGGGACACCACATGCACTAGACCAGGTCATCCAGGGCCACATCCGGCCTGGCCTTAAACACTGCCAGGGATGGGGCCTCCACAATCTCTCTGGGCAACCTGTTCCAGTGCCTCACCACCCTGTGGGTAAAGAACCCCCTTCTAATCTCCAGCCTAAATTTCTCCTTCAGCTTGTAGCCATTCCCTTGTGTCCTGTTGCAATCAGACCAGGAGAAAAGTCTCTCTCCTTCTGCCTTATAATCCCCTTTCAGGTACTGAAAGGCCACTATAAGGTCGCCTCTAAGCCTTCTCCAGGCTGAAGAACCCCAATTCTTTCAGCCTGTCCTCGTAGGGGAGGTGCTCCAGTCCTTTGATCATCTTTGTGGCCCTCCTCTGGACCTGCTCCAAGAGGTCCACATCTTTTCTATGCTGAGGAGCCCAGAGCTGTACACAGTACTCCAGATGGGGCCTTACAAGGGCAGAACAGAGAGGCAGAATCACCTCCCTAGACCTGCTGGTCATGCCTCTCCTGATGCATCCCAGGACATGGTTAGCCTTCTGAGCTGCAAGTGCACATTGCCGGCTCATGTCCAGCTTTTCGTCTATCATGACCCCCAAGTCCTTCTCTGCACGGCTGCTCTCAACGAGTTCTTCTCCCAGCCTGTACTCATATCTTGGTTTGCTCCTACACAGATGCAGGACCTTACACTTGGACTTGAATTTCATTTGATTCTCATAGGCCCACTTTTCAAGCCTGTCCAGGTCCCTCTGAATGGCATCTCGCCCCTCTGGTGTGTCAACCACACCACTCAGCTTGGTGTCGTCTGTGAACCTGCTGAGGGTGCACTCAATACCTCTGTCCAGGTCATTAATAAAGACATTGAAGAGCACCGGTCCCAGGACAGAACCCTGAGGGACACCACTTGTCACCAGCCTCCACCTAGACAAGGAGCCATTGACCACAACTCTCTGACTGCATCCATCCAGCCAATTTCTTATCCATTGGATGGTCCACCCATCAAATCCATAAAACATGCTAAAAATGAGCCAAGATTAGGTTTTTCAGCAAGTGTTTTCCTTACTGCAGCACAGCAAGATTTCATTGCATCTGTAGCTACACTGTAAACTCAATAGCTTTAAAGGCCTGGATCAAAGTTCAGCTGATGCTGTCTGCTCTCAGGTAGCTTGCCTGGGCAGGTCATCTTGGGGGTGGCGAGGGTGGTACAACCTTGTAATAAGAGGACATCTGACAGGGATGTCCTCACAAGAAACATGAGGGTTCTTGGTGGCCCCAAAAGCACCATACAAGTTAAAAATAGGACTTCCAAGTGATGGGATTAATGAATGTTTGATTTGGTGCTGACCTGCAGTAGCAGGCTGGGCTCCTGCAGGAAAAGTGCGTTTTAAAATAACATCCCTTGGAAACAGTCTTCCAAGTTCTTAGTGAAAACAATAACCATCTGTGTATGCCTAGAAGCTGTTTCTTAAAATAAAATCCTTGTCTAGCAGTTCTTTAAAAAGAATAAAAATAATCACACAAGGCAAACCCCAAACCCACCAGAAAACAGCATCTAAGTCAGTCTCTTCATCTTAGTAACCTCAACAGAACAAACCTAAGGCAGCTCTTGAATGTGGTGGACCAGAAGAGCAATTCTTGCTCTCCATGATCTCCCTGTGATGCTCTCTGAAGGCACAAGCCATTCCCTTACCGATTCTCCTGATGATTTCCTCACATTCTTGTTCAGACCTCGATGCAAACACCAGGCAGTCGAACGTGCTCCCACCAGGGCTCTCCGGGGAAGCGCTAAAAATGGAAACACATACATTAGCTGGCAGAGAGAGTGGCTCTGAAAGCCCAGCCCTGGCTTGGAACCACACCAGGGACCCTGTGGCTGAGCTGGTTGGAGCTTGTTTACTTTCCAAGCCCTGCATCCCTCTTGCTCCCCCCTCCCAGCGCCTGTGGGCAACACTTACACCACACAGAAGGCGAATACATTGCTCTTGTCCGTGCAGCGTCCGACACAGGAGATGGTGGGGTAGGGATGGCGGCAGAGGACCTGCACAGGGGACAGGAGAGAGGTGGTGCTGGGAGCTACAGTCAGTTCCTGCCATCCCTGTTCCTGGCCTAAAGTGGCCCCACAGCCTCCCAGCCAAGCTTCCTGTGCCATGAGACTGGCAGCCTTGGATTACCTTGGAGGAAGTCTTCTCCTGTACGAGGACTTCTGCTTCCTTCACATCAAATAAAACCTCCTGAATGAAGGGTGGAGAGGGAAGAAGCCCCAGTCATCAGTGTCTGAGCTCTGTTTTTGATAAGATGCTTACAAGAGAGATTATTCAAAAGCTATAGGTTGAAGCACAGTCACACACAGCTTTTAGAAGAATCCATCTCTGTGCTGCCCTTTTTTCTCCACCAAGTGTTCTCACACTTGAATCTTCTCACAAACAAACCCCCAAAGGCTCAAGTAACAGTGACCTGAGCCCTAAAGCACCCCTGGAACCAGGCTCAGCCTCCCCTCAGTTTTCCAAGTGCTTTCCTGCAGGTGGTTTTATATTTTTCCTAAATGCACTTTCCCATCCTAGCTGCAGAGATGTTTCTAACCAGAAAAACAAAGCCACAGGCATGAGGGGTGTCAAATACTCATCCAGACCAAGAGAAACTGGAGCCAGCAGGAGAAAAATCTCCAGGCAGAAACCACACTTCACTGCAGTTTTGTCACCAAGCCCTTCCCGGGGTGCCCTCACTCTGCACTCACCTGTGCTGCTAAGTGCCTCTCCAGCACAGCAGGGATTGCCTGGTCCAGCACCTCTTTGCCACCATACTGAAACAGAGCAGGAAGGAAGAAATAACCCAGAGGCATGAAAAAAAATCCAGAAGATGCAGTTTACCCCTGGGGACATCTCTGCCTCACCTTCCCAACACCAGTCCGACCCAGGTACCGCAGGTTGTAGAGCAGCCTGGTGAGAAAAGGGCTTGGGGACATCAGAGCAAGGACCCTGCGCATCCTCCTCCTGCTCCTTGCAGTGGAAGATGCTCACAGCTCCCCACTGTGCCCAGGCCATGGGGGCAGCTTTGGCCCCACAGCTTGGAGCAGAGACAGAGAATAGCATGGGCACAAGGCTGCCCTGAAGCTGGGACCCCCAGCCCAGGGGCTCCCCCTGCTGTTGGGCCCACCTGCCCCCTTGCAGCCTCTGTGGCTCCCCATCACCCCTGCACCGGGGTCTCTGCTGGAGCTGGAAATGGGGCTCCTTCTCCTTCAGGACCTTCAGGTAGGGCAGCAGTGGCTCATAGACCTTCCCATCGTGCCACCGCCACTGCAGCAGGCAGAAGCTGAGCGGTTGTCCCTTCAGCTTCTGCAGCACAGCTCCAGCCTGGAGGGACAGGTGGGAAGTAGAGGAGAGGATGAGAGGCAGGAGAGGGGGAGATGGGAGGTACACCCCAGTCCTCCATGCCCACCCACCTGCCCACTGTAGGCATTCCTCAGCGAGCAGCCATTGATCTCATCAACGATGTCACCGGCCAGCACCACCTCATCCACCTCTGCCTGGCTGTCAGGGAGCACCTCGGTGACAAAGACTCGGCCATTTATGTACCTGGGGGTGTAGCCAAGCCCTGGCTCAGCCCTGGGGACCCAGCCCGGGTCCCTCAGCCTTTTTGTACCATCAACAATGTTTCACCAATGCACAGAGGCAGGGAAAAGCCCTTCCACAGAGAGCAGATACCAGTGAGGTTGAGCCAAAGGGGAGAAAAACACCCGAGACAGCCCTGATGCTCTCAACAGGGTATTTATCTCCCTTTTTGGGGAGGTTTTGAGTGCCATGGTGTCCAGATCCCACTGGAGAGGAGGATCAAAGGCTCCTACCTGAGCACCATCCCCAGGGCTCGGCATGGGACTGTCTCATAAGTGATGCGCACCTGAAAGAGAGTGGCAGGTGACAGTGGCCCTGAACAGGATGCCCAAGGAGTGTGATGAGGATGAGGGGGAGGATAGGAACCCCCTGTCCTGGACCATTTCTGGCCCTGCTGCCAAAGCAAGGCTTTGAAAGCCCAGGGAGGGGTTGGTTCCCTGTGTCCCAGGCTGGGCTGGGACCATCAGTTGCTGCTTGTCCCTGTCCTCTTCCTGGGATTCAGCTGCGTCCAGACCCTAGAGGGACCTCCTAGATAGATAGGATGGCAAAGCAGCAGGTGAACCCTCAAGTCAGCGAGGAGCTCTCCTCCCTCTCACCACGCAGCTGGTGGAGCACTACTGCCCCTCCCCAAAGCCACTGCCATTTGCAGCAGCACTTACTGTCACATCACATTAGCCAGGGACCCAAAAGGCAGGCAGGCAGCTGGGAGCTCTTGCTGTTAGAAATGCCCAAAAGCCAGTGGGATCCCAGCCTCTGCAGCAGCACCACAGCCTGGCACACTGTGTAACCAGCCCCAAGGCAGCTTCGAGCTTTTTTGGGGGATTATTTTGGGTTAAAAAAGCAACAGAGGGATGCTCTTCCTTTTGAAAAGGCATCAAGGCATCCCTGCTGTTCTCAATAGAAAACATATTCACCATATCCACTGAGTAAAACCAAGAGCGAAATCAACTGATGCTTAATCTGTGTCAGCACAGAGAAATGGGGATTTGGGGGCAAGAAATCAGGAAAGGGAGCACAGCAAGACTTCATTTGTGTCATCAATTTAGTCCTCTGTACTAATCTTGCTTGCTTTTACTTCCAGGAACGGTGGGATCTCCGCCTGGTGACAGCATGGGCTCCCGGCAGGATCTGACCTCAGTGGCAGAGTCAGCTCTGCTCATGCTGATGACTCTGAACCCCCAGCCACGGCTAGGTGAAGAGTTGTGTGGCAATCTCTCCCCACCAAATCACTCCCTATCTTGACTTCTCAGCAAGGGCCAGGTGGCAGAAGGATGGCTCCAGGGAGAGACATGCTCTTACCGGCAGCAGCCAGCTTTCATCCAAGAAGCTGCAATTCTGCAAACAAAGGAGTGCCAGCACCATCAGTCCTAGCAAGGAAGGAGCTGGGGCCCTGTGCCGTGTGCCAGCCAACACCCCACTGCTCTGCTAGCGTACCTGCACGTCCAGGGAGAAATCCATCTCTGTCACCACCAGCAGCAGTGAGAGGAAAGGCTCTGCAGAGGGATGGGGACGGAGTGGCAGCATCACTGCTGGGTTTCCAGCAGCCACAGCCTTGCAGGGACATGGTGCAGGGCCGAATTAAGCCATTTTTGAGGTAACTAATAAGCTCTAGAGAGAGAAGCCCTGAAAGCATCCCAGCACCACGGCACCCAGGCTGCCCTGGGCTCCTGCTGCCAGTACAGGGAGAGAAGTGCTTATGGCCTGACACCCAATTTCCCCAAATTCAGACCAAGGCTTGCAGCTAACGCTGCTGACAAGCAACTTTCTATTTCTCCTCCTAAACGCAAGGCAGAGCTGCCCAGGCTCTCCTGCACGAGCCTTGCAGTTACACTGACTGAGATCTGCAATCTGCTCATGCACCAGCAGCATGGGTGATTTATAAGCCATCTAGGTACAGGTTTAACATGGGGTTATTTATCATAATCAAGAGATTAAAGGCTTTCACCCCAGCCTGCTTCCCTCAAAGGAGCATGGCTGTGGATGAAGTGGGGCAGACTGTGAAAGCAATGCAGCCATTCAGCACAGCGAACCCTCCGTGTGACCCATTGCACAGGACCCATGAAGGGCTCCCCACAGACCCAGGCTGCTGAGTCTGCTTGAACCAGCATCCCTGGTAGAAAGAGAGAAACACAGAATACCCTTCAATAGCAATTTTCCTATCCCACGACACTAAACCCAACTTTAGATGGATTCAGATAATGTTTAAATATTTACACCTCTTTCTCCATCACTGCAGCAGCATGTTTAGATTTTACCACTAAGTTTGGCCTAGAAAAATCACAGTGGATTATTTTCCTTCCCCCCTCCCAGCAACAAGGTGCTGTAACACCTGCAGCAGTTGCCCTGGGGCAGGCTACCTCCCACCTCACAGGTGCCACCATCTTACCCAGCAGCTCTTCATTGCCAAGGATGGAGCTCTCTGGGTCATAAAACTGAAATGCAGAGAGATGTCACTATTACATCTCTGTTTCACTGCCCATCACCCATAGGTAGCAGCTGCCCCCTGTGTGCTGCACCTCCAGAAGCCGAGGGGTCTGTGCCAGCTGCCGCACAGCCTCTGCCAGCACTTTCTCCTGCAGGGCCAAGCGCAGAAAGAACCGCCCACGGCCCTGTGCTGTCTGGGTCTTCTCACAGACATCTGCTCTCTGGATGCTAACGAAGAGGGGACTCAGCCTGTGTGAGGAGAGGGGAAACAGCTCGAGACAGAAGCATCCTCCTCACTCCTGGGGTCTTTGGAATGAGCACATTGTAGTGGACACCACCGTGATTCAGAATTTCATCTCCAGCTCAGGGCCACTCACCTGCCACTATCCCCTGCTGGAAGCTTTTGCAGCCAGTGCCAGTAATCCCTTCTCCTGAAGCCCCAGGCTGGCTCTGTGGGAGAAAGGCAGTGCCAGGTCCCTTGCCGCGGGCACCCTCACCCCACACCCCCTACGTGAAGGACCCACTTACGTCGGAGCCCCTTGCGCAGGATGGTCTCCAGCAGCTGGCAGAGCGGGGTGAGGTGTGGTGAGGTGTCCGTGCAGGGTCCCTCACCCTTCCGCAGCTGCAGCACCCCGTCTGCGGTGAGGGGACCATCAGCACCCATAGGTGCCCCCCATGGGAGGAGTCACCCATAGGAACAGCTCTATAGACAGCCCCGGGGTGGGTTGCTGGTGCTGCTGGAGGGGCCCAACAGCCCAGCGGGAGCTGACCCACATTGGGCCAAGAGTCGACCCCCACCTCGACTGCCCGCAGCTGCACCGAGTAGAACCTAAAGTTTAACTTCCTCCAAGGTCAGGTGCGCCAGCAAACAGTCGCTTAGGTGGCAGGGCTGGGGCTGGCCCTGCCTCGGCAGCCCCCGGACCGGCCCCAACCTCGCAAGCGGTGCAGCCAAGGCCAACCCCTGGGCGAGAGCTGCCAGAGGAAGCAGATACCCGTCCTGGGGGCGACCACGCTCACCTTTAAGGGCGCTCAGCAGCGGCTCCTTCCTGGCCATGAGCTCGTCCACCTGGCGGCTGCCGGGCGGGAGCAGGCAACGGGAAACGGGCACGGGCACTGCCCCGGGCACGGCCCTGGCCCCGCCCCGGGAGGGGAGCGGCCCCGCAGGTGGAACTCCCGGTTCACAGCATCCACCGCCCGGCTGGCAGCACCGTACCGATGGGTACGGTACACAGGTGTATGTATGTGCCTCCACATGCACAAGCATAGCACATCGGTGTACAGACCTGAAAAACTCAATGAGGCAAGGTCCCACACACTGCTCAGGGCAATGCCAAGCACAAATCCAGGCTGAGGATGAAGGAATGGAGAGCAGCCTCGTGGAGAAGGACTTGGAGATTCTGATGGGTGAAAAGGTGGACATGAGCTGGCAATGTGTGTTTACAGCCGAGAAGCCAGCTGTGCCCTGGGCTGCATCCCCAGAGCATGGCCAGCAGGGGGAGGGCGGGGATTCTGCCTCTGCTCTGGGGAGACAATCTGCAGTGCTGAGTCCAGGAGAGACATGGACCTCTTGGACTGGGTCCAGAGGAGGCCACAAAGTGATCAGAATGCTGGAACCCCTCTGCTGTGAGGACAGGCTGAGAGAGTTGGGGTTGTTCAGCCTGCAGAAGAGAAGGCTGCAGGGAGTCCTAATGGCAGTCCTTCAGTACTCAAAGGGGCCTAGAAGAAAGATGGGGACAGACTTTTTAGCAAGGCATATTGGGACAGCACAAGGGCTGATGTTTTTAAATGTAAAAAGGAAGAATTGGACTAGAGAGAAGGAAGACATTTTTTACTCTGAGAGTGGTGAGACACTGGCACAGGTTTCCCAGAGAAGTGGTAGATGTCCCATCCCTGGAATCATTTCGGGTCAGGTTGTCTGGGGCTCGGAGCAACCTGATCTAGATGAAGCTATCCCTGCTCAGTGCAGGGGGAGGTTAGTTGAGATGACCTTTAAAGTTGCCTTCTCACACAAACCATTCTGTGAATTGCTGATTCTGTAATTCTATATACATATCTACCTGTACACAGACAGACACTAATGTGTATAAATACAAAGCAGGATTTATACACATGCATATTCATATGTACCTATATATCAAAACCATACATTGACATATGTAAGAGATGCTGGTGCATATGTGTCTATACACACATATCTGTACTCACACCAGCATGACACAGGCATTGGGGATATGGACATGGATACAACAAATACATGTACTGAGAAGTCCCAGGTGCTGGCACCCCAGGGGTGTGTAGGTGTCACTCTCACCCTGCCTATAGGTTTGGCCACGCACGAACAGCATTTCCTAGCCTGCAGCCCGTGGGAAGGGGATGTAGGGACGGGGAAGGACCCCCCAGCCACACCGAGTCCTGCAGCACCGTCACTTCGAGCCCAGTCGCCGGCGGAACGGGGCAGTGCGGTACCGGGGGCGGTGCAGGGACCAGGGGCGGTGCGGGATCCAGGCCGGTGCAGTACCGGCGGCGGTGCGAGATCAGCTCTGTTGCGGAGATCGGGGGCGCTGAGAGACTGGGGGAAGTGCGAGGCTCGGGGGCGGTACGGGATCGGGGGCAGTGCGTAAACCGGGGGCGGTGCGAAGACTAAGGGCGGTGCAGGGAATGGGGCGGTGTGGGGCGGCCATGGCGGAGGAGGTGGCGGGGTCCGGGCCGGTGCAGCTGCTGGCGGCTGCTTGCCGGGCACACGAAGCGGCTTTCGGGGGGTCAGCGGTGCTGGCGGCGTGGGCACCCGGCCGGGTCAACCTCATCGGCGAGCACACCGACTACAACGGCGGCTTCGTACTGCCCATGGTAAGGGCCGTGCTCCGCCGCCCCGGCTCCGTGATCCCGCGGTGTCACCCTTCCGGGTCGCCCCCGGTAGTCCCCCGGGGCTCCCCGACCGTCGTCTCCCCCCGTCTCCATCATCCCAGGATGTCCCCCCCGGGATCCCCTGCCCAGGACCCTGCGAGATCCGCCCCCCACCGCGCCCGGGGCCACCGGAGCATGGGGGGCAGCAGCCCGCTGACCGGCTCCTAACTGACTGCAGAGAGATGTAGTTTTCCCTCCCTGTCCCCCCGCCCCCTCCCGCAAGGGGACCTCTTTTTTGCAACCGTGTCAAACAATTTCCGTTCCTGGAGAGTGACGTTTTGGTGGCAGAGATGGTTCAGAGGATTTGAGGCTCCTCCTGCCCTCCCTCAGCTCTGCCGGTCAGCCCACGGCAGTCCTAAATCAAACCTCCAGCTAATTATTTGGAGGCCAAGGAGTGTGGGAGCGGGTCAGCTGAATTCCTCTGCAGCCAAGAAAACTTCCCGAAGCCTCTCACGTCCTTGTTGTGAGTTTCCACTCCCCAGCACCCCAGTGAGGTGGTTGGTCACAGCATTTCAGTGCTAAGACTGACCCTGTGTGGCATTAAATAGCCAGAAAGTTTAATGCTGTGATGAGCCGGAGCCTGTGGTGAGGTGTGGTGGCTCCATGCAGACAGAGCTAAGGGTAACACGTGGGGTGCTGCCAGCTCTGGGCTGAAGCAGCCACAGCTGTCCCCTGCCACCAGTGGGGATTCTCCACGGGATGCTGCAGGGTCTGAGCCTGCCTTCTCCACCCCACCAGGCCCTGCAGCTGGGGACGGTGTTGGTGGGATCCCCCACGCAGGACGGGAGCATCTCCATCCTCACTACCTCGGTGGAGGCAGATGAGCCCCACAGGGTGCAGTTCCTGGCTCCCCACCAAGGCAGCCCTTTGAGCCCAGGACAGCCTCGCTGGGCCAACTACGTGAAGGGTGTCATCCAGCACTATCAGGGTAAGGCCCAGGCTACTGGGTGGGTTAGAGCCCCTCTCATGTGAGGCCGGTGCTTGCACCTGGCTTTTGGTGTGCTCCAGGGGCTCTTCCATTGCTGGTGCGATCCTGCAGGTGCTGCTGGAATTGGTCTCCAGAAGAGATGCTTTCAGCTCCAGAGACCTCTGTGTTTGGGGGCAGTATGCCCAGGTCACACTCTGCCATGGGTCACCCCGTGGTTTAAAGTGGGATGTAAATATATATGGCCTTTAAGTACTTAAAGGGCCCTATATGAAAGATGGGGACAATCTTTTTAGCAGGGACTATTGTGACATGACAAGGGGTGATGTTTAAAAGAGAGGAGATTCAGACTAGATACAAGGAAGAAATTTTTTACATTGAGAGTGGTGAAACACTAGCAAAAGTTGCCCAGAGAGATGGGAGATGCCCCATCCCTGGAAACATTCTGTATCAGGTTGGACATGCCTCAGAGTAACCTAATCTAGTTGTAAATGTCCCTGCTCACTGCAGAGGGTTGGACTAAATGACCTTTAAAGGTTCCTTCCAACCCAAACCAGTCTATGATTCCGTGATACTGGACAAGGGCTCCTCTCCTTCAGTTCTCCATGAGCTGTGGGGCAGGGCAGCCCCCAGCCATGCCAGAGCTCATGGCTCCTCTCCTCCTCTTCCTACAGGTGGTCCCGTGCCAGGCTTCAGTGCTGTGATAGCCAGTGACATCCCCCTGGGTGGAGGCCTCTCCAGCTCAGCTGCTCTGGAGGTGGCTACTTACACCTTCCTCCAGCAGCTCTGCCCTGGTAAGGCAGCAGCTAGTCGTGGCTCCTTGCACCTCTGTTCCCAGATGGGAGCTGGGATGAAGGTGCTGTCCTCAGCAAGATGCCACAGCCCTTGTGGAAACACCACTGTGGGGTGGGTCACAACCCCTTGTCACAGCTAGAGTAGGCACAGCTCATCTAGCTTGACCTGCCCATGCCTCTGCCTGGGGGGATCAGAGATTGTTCCCTTTGGAGCATCTTCTCCCCACCCTCATGTCCCCAGAAATGGAGAGATCTGAGACACCACTGTCAAATTATGACATCCAGCTGGATCTGGGTACTCACGCTGGCACAGATGCTGTGCACTGGTGCAGAAGCAAGCATCTGCAGATGATGCTTTAGCAAAACTTCATTCCATGGAAAAGCAACCCTTTACCTTCATGTTTGCTCTCCCTGCTCTAGGGCAAGGGGCAAAGGTCCCAGAGCTGCTAACCTGTGTCTCTCTACTCTGGCACAGATGATGGTGATTTGGTAGCCAAGGCGCTGGCGTGCCAGAAAGCGGAGCACACATTTGCCAGCATGCCCTGCGGGATCATGGATCAATTCATATCTGTGATGGGCAAGGAAGGCCACGTACTGCTCATTGACTGCAGGTCAGGGCCGAGTGCCAAACTTGCTGGACTATGCCCACCTCCTCGGACAGGTGGGGATGAGCTAGTCACATGGCTATGAAATAAGTGCAGGAGTGCAGGGAGGGGTTAACCCCTGATCCCAGCCCAAAATCTCATCAAAAGGCTGGAGCTCATTCTGTTTTAATTCCTATGTCTTGATTCCTCTTCTTTCATCCTTTTCTACTGCTGGCCTGGACTTTCCTGCATTTCCTAATGTCTTTCCTGCAAAGTCATTAGGTTCTGTAATGGGACTGATAATTGGGAGGGAGTGAAATACTTGAGTAAAATCCTAAACCCGTTGGACTTTGGAGGCAGGAGCTGTCTGCCACATGGCTTCATCCGGAGGGCTGAGGGCTAGAGAGAGTGGTGAGATGGACACAGCCACGATGAGCTCTCACTGCAGGTCCCTGGAGACTGTCCTCGTCCCACTGACTGATGCCAGCTTGGCCATCCTCATCACCAACTCCAACGTGCGACACACACTGACGGGCAGCGAGTATCCCACACGCCGGCGGCAATGCGAGGAGGCAGCAACAGCACTCGGCAAGGCCAGCCTGCGAGATGCCACCATGGCCGAGCTGGAAGGTGGGGACAGTCCTTCCCTTAGGGCAGCAAGAGCTCAGTGCCCTATGGCACAGGCTGAGACTGTGGGGCAGCACCTGGGACAGGTGGGTGGGTGCACACAGCGGGATGGAAGTGTACCGCAAGAAGAGAAGCTCTGGCACGGGATGGTTGGGGGATGGAGCCATGCTCACTGCCAGCAGCAGCACCCCACAGACCCAAGCAGCTTTGTAGCATTGGGCATGTCTCCACAGCGGCCAGGGGGCAGCTGGATGAGGAGGTGTACCGGCGGGCCAGGCACGTCATCGGTGAGATAGCCCGGACAGCCCAAGCAGCGCAAGCACTGCAGGACAGGGACTACAGGATGTTTGGGAGGCTGATGGTGGAAAGCCACAATTCCCTCAGGTGAGGATGTACCAACCCTGGTGCGGGGCTGGCTGCGCTGGAGTTACCGACGTCGAGTCCTTGCGGGGTTTCTTGTGGGTGCGACATCGAGAGCAGCTACAACTGCACCTTGCCTGGCAACAGCGATGGCTTAGTCTGCAACATTGAGAGCTTTAAGAAAGGCTCCACAGGCTTCTGCACTGGGAGTGCTGGGATGAGGCAGCTGGACACATTACATATATGTGCTGCTCACAGCAGCACCCAACAGATCCCTGATGCTCTCAGCCATGCTCACATATACGTGCACGTAAAGGCAGAGAGCTGGAGAGGGATCTGCAGCATCCTGCATTGCTGCAGTTTGCTATGGCAATGGATGTACCAAGATGCTTGTTTCAGCTCTTGTGCTGCAGGGTCTGTGTCTGGGGTACAGGACACCATGGCTCTCCTCTCTCCAGGGATGACTATGAAGTGAGCTGCCCGGAGCTGGATGAGCTGGTAGCAGCAGCCCTGGAGGTTGATGGGGTTTATGGCAGCAGGATGACTGGGGGAGGCTTTGGAGGCTGCACAGTGACACTACTGGAAGCTGGGGCTGCAGCAAGAGCCCAGCACCACATCCAGGTACGCAGCAGAAGAGTGCCTACATGGAGAAAGTGAGCAAAAAGATGCTGGGTGAACTTCAGGAAGACTGAATCTACCTAGGCAAAAGTAATCCAAGCCAAGTTTAGGCAAGACTGAGATTAACACCAGAAGTTACAGCCCAGGAAGGATCTCAGTGTCATCAACATTGATCCCTAAACTCAGCAGCTTAGCATGCTCTGGCAGCTGAAAACAGCAAAATGAGTGTGTCAGGCAATGAGGACTAGGAATGAGGCAGAAGCTTATTTTGCTGCTATACAAAATCATGATGCAGCCTGTAAATAGTGGGTGGGGGATAAAGAAGGGGCAGAGGAAGGTTTTTAAAATGAGGAGAGGAGAAGGGCTCTGCCAGCTGATGAGAAGCTGAGACAGAGGGAAAGTGACTAGGAGTTACAGAACAGCAAAAGGGCAAGATAGAGCGAGTGTGGAACTGACCCTCAGATTCTCCAAAATAAGAACCAGCAACCACTGGCTGAATTAGGAGAAAACCAGAGCCTAGGAAGCACTGCACAGAGCTGGCAGTGAGTTTTCTGCTGTCACCAGAGGCTGTGGGGGTTGGGAGTATCAGCAGGGTCAAAAGTGGGTTGGAAAAAGTCACAGAGAAGAGTCCATAAGGGGCTGCTACAGGGTCAGCTTGGGGATGTGTTGATAGCCTCCTTCCCCTGTGCTGTGGAGGAACCAAGGGCCACCAGGCAGGGGCTAGGACAGTATGTTGCCCCCAAAAAGCATCTCACATGGCCACTGCTGGAGCCATGGCTGAGCCAGCCACATGGTAGGGCTGAACCAGCAGAGTCTTTCTGCCCATGGCTCTGGCATCTCCCAGCCCAGCCTGTTGCTGCAGCATGGCATGGTCCCAGAGCAGCAGCACTTACTGCTCCTCTTGTCTCCTAGGAAAAGTACAGCGGCACAGCCACCTTCTACCTCACCAAACCCTCTGGAGGGGCCAAGGCACTGCCCCTGTAGAGGAGTGACCACCTCACCTGGGTTGGGATCACCTCCCTCCAAGTCTTCACAAGGGAATCAGTTTGTCCATCTGCATCATTTGCCTAATAAATACAAAACATTTTCAGAGTTGTTCTGTGCCTGCTTGAGCCGAGCTCTAACACCAGAGTCACTGGAGACCCTTCCGCAGAGAAGCCTGGTTTAACTCCAGTTTGCAGTGGTGTCAGGAGCTGTTACCAGGGCCACAGGGTGTGGTAGTGCCTCTGGAGCAGCAGGCACAGATGCTTGGGTATCTGCTTCTGGCATATGTCCTTCACCTGCTGCAGATGGAGGGTACTGGCAGGGGATGATTTGGTTTTTTTAAGAAAAGGGAAGAGGCAGACTGTAGAGAAAACATTTATTGAGTGCAATAAGAAGCCATCTGTTTGAAGCCCTGCTGTCAGTAGCCTGCTGGAGCCACCTTGGAAAGGCTGAACCACCATCAGCCCTAAGGACCAGAGGAAGAGTAAAAAGTGATGCTGTTGTAGTGCGAGGCATTGGTTAGGGCAGTTGTGTAACCTGGAGAGCAGCTGCTGAGGAGCTGGGCTTTTCTCTTGGTTAACAGGATAGTCTTTGGTTAAAATACTTGGAAGTGGAGCTCCCTTTTTAGGCAGTTTACAGTGGTTTACCCTGGACTGCAAAGCACAGGGAAATAAAGGGTCACAGAGTCCTTGTGCAGGAGGAGACCCGTCAGCTGGAGAGGAATCCCCAACCACAAGGGTGAGCTGGGAAGCAGGCTAATGCCACTGGTAACTTGCTCAGGAGAAAGAAGCACTTCTTGAAGGCACAGTAAAACCACAGGCTTGGTGAAGTTTCTCTTGACCCAAGTTCAAAACTGACCTAGCTCCTGTTGCAGTCCTGGAAACTTCTGTGGACTTTATTCACCCATGTGCATCTTTAGTTCAAACACATACAAGCCTTCCCCCTCAAACAGAGACCTCTCAGTGATGACAATACTGTAAAGTCTTCTGTGTCCAAAAAAAGAAGGAAGAACAAAAGAGCCAAGGTCCAGCATCAGATCAGATCAGGCAGGCCATGTTGCCAGGAAGACCAGGCAGGTGCTGTTGTGGTTGGAAGCCCTAAGCCAGAATGGTGGCAGCTGCTGCATGGGGCAGGATTCTTGCTTTTGGGTGTGCAGCTGGAGCACACCAGAGAAATGCACTGTTTGGCAAGACATGGAGCCCAATTGTTCTCATTGGCAGAGGGCAGCAAGATGCCAGACATTGTGCCCAGAGCCAGGAAACAAGGTCCAGCAAGATCTCAGCTCAGCCTTGCACCCAGCACTGTGATGACAGCTAAAGCCAAAAGCTGAAGGAGGCTCAGAGACTTGCTCAGAATAATGAGAGTCTGCTGTTTCCAGGCTTGCTCTTCCCTTGTGTTTACTGAGGTATCACAGGTCCCTTTTATAGTTGTTGCTGTTGGCCAAAAGGGCTTTCAAAAGATACCCAGGATCTTCTGCCCCAAAATCTCATGCTCTCCACATCAGCCTTTTCAGAAATCTCAGGCACCATTCCCAGCTCCAGGCACCACTGCCTGGGCCACCTCCATCCCTTACCTCCAGGTAGCTCCCAGCCCTTCTGTGCCCATGAGCTGTGGCTAGAGAGCTCTGGGCTGGTGGCTGCTGTGCAGCAAGGGGGTCTGGCCTTTTGCAGCCTTCTGCTGGAGTCTCCAGTGCTGGAGGATGTAAGGCCCAAGGCAGAGCCCTCCAGCTCATCAGCAGGCTTTTCACAGGGTTTAGGAGCCCTTGGATCAAGCCCTTAACTAAGTTCTTCCAGTTATCCATGTTTCTCAGCAGCCACAGTCCCAGTGTAGCCTCCACATTCAGCATTAGATCTGTCCACCTCCATTTTTTTAATAAAATAATAAAATACATTTATATATATTTTATATATATAGACTAAGAAAACTGTACAGTGTAGTATGCAAACCCAATGCATCAGAGGCCACCACAAGTAATGCTCTACCAGCGAAAGGCTGTGCTTTCCTATCATGGTCCCAGTGTCAGCAGCAATGGACAGACACAAACAGGTGCAGTAAGAAAGCATAGGGTACCCCAACACCCCTACCCTGCAGCTCTCAAAAAAACCCCAAAAAGAACAAAATAACCAACTCCAGTGGAGAGGCAAGTTGCCAGAGAGAGCCTGGAGCAAAGATGGAAAGAGTGATCTTCTATGAATCAGGATGTTACCAGCTGGGATCCTCTCAAAACTGAGGGCTTGGGAATAAATCATTCTGTTCCATTTATCTGGGGAGACTGGAGCTGTTGGGATTCCCAAATTTTGACAGGTGTGTTTGGATGGATGGGCATTGAAGAATGATATTGAGGTGAGTGGTGGTTGTTCATGGAAGATGTCCCTGTGGATTGTGCAAAACTGAGTCTCTGCAGAGAGGGACAGGGTGAACAAGCCTTGCAGGATGAACATACACCTGATGACCCAGCCAGAGCTTTGAGTGTGCTGGGCTCCAAAGGAGAGGTCCAGAGCTTGAAGTGCCATGATGGAGGGTCTGTACCCACAGGAGGAGCTGCCCAAGGCACTGTGGCAGCATCTGGATGAAGCAGCCTTGGAGAGTTCCACAAAGTTCTTGCCACCTGAACACAACTGTCCTGCTGCTGGGCAGCCTGCCCTGGCTCAGGCCTCATAGAATTGCCTCTCCATCTGTTTGGTGAGGGTGCCACTGGACATCACAGTCCGGCTCACAAATTCTTTGGTGACCTGTTTGGTGAGGGTGCTGCTGGCACTTTCAACTCTCTGGGTTGTCATAAGCATGCCATCTGCAATGAGAAGCTCAGTGGTCAGGACACCATGCTGAGAGAGGCTCACAGGGAATAGGATCTACTTTACCTGCTGATTCCTGGCAGAGGTTTCTCCTAAAATACCACTTTTGCTGCTGGAAAACCTTTTCAGAGCAAGTGATTCAGTGTTTTGCTATGTCAGTCAGCAAGATGGATCTCCTAACAGCTCTCAGACTCTCCGTGTTGCAGCAGGAACCCAGGTCCATCAACTCAAGTGGGACAACAATCAGTGGGAAGAAGTACACTGATGTAATTAAAGATGGTTGTCACACTTCTGCTTTTTCCTGCTGTGAAGAGATCTAACCTTGCAGGAAGAGCTGTGCCATGGTTCATGGTGATAATCCTGGGGGACTTTGAAAGCTCAGCATTCTCTCAGTGATTGGGCAGCATGTGGGGAAATGACTGCAACTGCCTCTGGGGCCGAGCAAGGACATGGTGTAGGAAAGGGGTCCGGTTCTCTTCATCAGTCCTGCCTGATGGAGCCTCCCTCCCTGCCTTTGACACTTGGGGTTCAAGTACCCTCAGACCTTTGAACAAGCAGTTATCTCTTGCTTTTCAAGGGTTTCAAAGCAGACAGTGAGCCCCTACCTGTGAAGTGTGGATCCAGAGAGGAATGGCTGATGCTGGTTTTGGTGGTGTATTCAGTGGGGAACTTGTACACTTCTTCTCTCATGTACTGCTGTCCTCCAAACTGGGAGAAGGTGCCTGGGGAGAAGGAAAAAGGATAAGTCAACCAGGAAACAACAAGGAGCTTCCAACTCCTCAACCCTGCAGAGTAAGCACCAACAGTTAGCTCAGGAGGTTTCTCTTGCTGACATCAAAGCCAGGTTTAGGAGGAGCTGGGAAGACTGTGGAGGTCTTACACTTATACCTGTGCAGTGTTAGAAGCTACCTCCAGGTGTGTGTACAACCAGGCATAAGAGACAAGCTTCATAATAAATTAAACTCCAAGAGGTTTCTTGTCTTTGCACCTCCAGAGACATGGTACTGTACCTCCATCCTGAGATTCAATGGTGATGATGCCTTCTCTTTCTGGCCCAAAGCCTTGGGTGGTCTTGGCTTGCACTTTGAACTTGTATGGGACATTCTCACTGAGGTGGGGCACAGTCAGGGTAGTTTCAGTATTGTCTCCTTCAACATAGATATTCCTGGGCTCCCCTAATCCACACAGACATACCAATGATGAAGACAGACAGGAGTGACAGTCCCTCCAGACACACTCCCCCCACCTCTGGCTGCTGTCTTGGCTTTCCCTAAGCTTTATGCCACCCACAGACTGATCACACCCAGTTCTACTAAGGGTTAAGTGTTTTAGTGCAGTGCTGATCCTCAACAGCCAGCCTCTGCTGGGGTTGTTCTGCAATAAGCTACAGAGCCTCTTCCCACCACATTTGTTACACCAGACCATGTAATGACACAAAACATCAAGGTCCAGCAGCTCCCAGCTCCTCATGTTCCCACTTTGTATCCACCAATGTAAGCTTGTCCCAGCAAAAACACAACAAGTTGCTGCCTTTTGCTGAAGGTATCTTGTGCTCTAGACAGAGAACTGGGCTTCCACAGCCTGATATCATACCTCCTCCATGCAGCATCTCACAGGTGACCATATAGCCCAAGATGGACCCATTGGGCTTGCGGGGCCTCTCCCAGCTGAGCTGCAGGGAGTCAGGGCTAAGGGCAGTGAAAACCAGTGGTCCAGGAGCACTAGGTGTGCTCAGAGTGAAGGGTGAACCTGCAGGAGCATGAGCAAGAGGTCAATATCACAGAAGGTTGTCAGGAGGAGCCTGGGAGGGATATGCACACAGCAGTTATGAAACGAGCTGGAAGGTCTCAGCTATCTAGCCAGCTAGGGGAAGGTGAGTGCATGGGGAAGAAGGTCCTATTTCTAAATTAAAGGAAGGAAAGGAAAGCTCAGGATGTGGTAAGGGAAGAGAAAACAGCAAGGCCAGCATTGTAGACAGCAAAGACATCAATGCCACCCTTTCTCCTGTCCCCCATCCACCTTACCTGGTACAGGGCTGAGTGGGCTCTGTGGGTCCACCTGGGACTCTATGGTGATGACTCCTTCCCTCTCGGGGCCCCAGCCTTCCTCACTTTGTGCCTTCACCTTGAAGATGTAGGAGTGGTTGGGCAGCAGGTCCTCTACCACCACCGAGTTCTGGCTGGGGTTGGGGATGGTAAGTCGGTGCACCTCTCCTAGGACACCCAGGGAAGGAGGATGTCAGCACCACATTGCAGTCACAAAGACAGAGCCCTGGCTTCTGCCTGAACTGTGTCCCAGAGAAACTGCCTAGAAATGTCACATGGGGCCTCACACTGGCTGTCTCCATCACACCCTGTCACCAACTTTGTAGTGCAGGACAAGATATTGTTCCAAAAAAAGGCCCGGGACAAACAACATCTTGAATCTCAAAAAGATTTTCAGCCAAAGGGAATTACATTTTTGCTAACTGGCCCAAGTTTCATGTAAAAAGAAGAGATTTTTGTTCCAAAGCTTCCTCCAAGACCAGTGTAAACAAAGAGCCTTCAACTAAGGTGTTGGAACTGGTGAAGAATGAGTCCAAGGTTTTTTGGAAGAGTGACTCCACAAGGAACTCCAGAAATTGTGCCTCAGCAGAAGTGGGGAATGACAGCTCTGGGGTAGCTAAGACATTTCCTCAAGGCTACACAAAAAGGAGAGCTGGGACCAGTCTGAATCCCAGCATGGTTGATGTTGGAAGGGACCTCTTGAGGTCATCTGGTTAAACCTTCCAGCCCTGTTCAAGCAGGGCCACTTGGAGCCAGCTGCCTAGGAGAACAGTCAGACCCTCCCCACCGCGAAAAACTCCCACCATTGATTGCCTGGTGGGCACTGGCCACCTGTTCACTGACCTCCATTGAGGAGCTGGTACTGCACACTGTAGCCCTGCACCTCCTTCTCGCAGTGCGGCTCCTGCCAGCTCACCTTCAGCGAGGTGGGTCCCAGGGCGGAGAACACCAGGCGGGTTGGGGTGTCAGGGACTCCCAAAGGCAGCCTGGAGTCTGAGGCAAAACAGGAACATCAGGGTGCAGATCTGGGGACTGAGAGGGTAAGAGGGCTGGGGAAGAGGAGGGAGTGGCACACATAAGTGTGGGATGGTTCTGATGATCCAGGGAGAACGTGGTGAGATGTCTTCTCTGCAAGCTGGTCTGCTATGATTGGGGCTGGCTGGCTCTGTACACATACAGGGACAAGCCATGGCCTTGGGGTGCCAACCTTGGGTGGGATAAGTCAAGGTAAGCTTCATGCCTCTGTGGTAGAGAGGCTAGAGCAGGACCCCAGGTGCTGTGTGTGGCTCTCCTCGCTCACCCTGAAGCACCTTGCCTAGTCTGCTAGACGCTTCACAGACTTCTTCAGATGTATCTCAGTTAAGACTGTCCCTAGTCTATAGCTAAAGCACCCCTACACCTTCGGGGACTGTTTAATGGGATGAGGGCACCTGGGACCAGAAGCAGGTGCTTTGGCTCCCCCCAGACTCAGCCCACTGGAACATGAGGCTCATGGTGAGCAGAGCAGTCTCCCAGGTGACACTCAGGGACTGAAGGCTTGCATTGATATGGGCTTTAGCCTAGAACCTTGCAGAGGGACATCTCATATGGAACACGTTCTCCCCAAGAGTCCTCCAAGGCCCTGTGGGGTAGGACTGAGAATAACAAGCTTGTTAGGAATGAAGAGGACAGGGACAATGAGCTAATCAGCTCGCTAGAGCATGGTGGCAGTGGTGGGGAGTGTTAATCAGCCCAGATGGGTTGAAACACATCTGAAGTGACCTGCAAATGGAAAGATGCTGTGATGGAGGCATACGCCAGATCAGGAGGAAGGTCAGTGTGGCACACAGCAAGCCATGGAGAGAGGATTTGGGGCGAGCAGTGGATGGCAACAGCTCATGGATGGCCAGTGATGGGATGCATGGCTGGGAGGAGACACTGGACAAAGCTGTACCTATGTACTTGCAAATCCCTGCAGACCCATCAGGCATGACTATAGAGTCCCGACAGCCAGTGCTGGGGTAGTAACCCTTCACCTTTGCCCTGCTCCTGAAACCCACATCCCGGGGCCGAGAGATTGTCCTCCCAGCATCTTCATGGATGGGAGGGAGGAGTCTCCCCGGGTAATCTACAGAAGTGGTGCAAGAGACAGAGAAAGAGAAACACCATTGGAGACTTCATAGTGTGTTCAGCCCAGGTGCTGACTCCTGCAGAAATGACTTCTTAAGGCTCAGATTTGAAGAGCCTTTTAACAGCCTTCTGTCAGCACCAGCTGGTGTACATGTATGGCACTGAAAGGCAACCATGCTGCTGGATAGAGTAAGAAGAGATGTGCACTCCCTGGAGTGCTTCATGGTGTGAGGGTAAGGATGTAGCTCTGCATGGGACAGATGGGAACCCTTTCCAAACTAGTCTGGGAGCAGAGCAGCCTTAGAAAAGCACTTGCATGGCTACGGTGAGGTCACGACCTTCCAGATCTCTGGTTCATAGGTCCCTTTAGCTGTGATCACAGTCCTCACCCCAACAGGACTTGCAGGGCATGGGTTCAGAGGTAATCATGAGGGTGGAAGGGAAGGACAGGTCCCATCACTACAGTACTCACCATGCCCCATCAGCATTGTGGAGTAATCTCTCGTCAGAGAGGAGCTCCCCATCACCCTGTGCTCCTGCTGCACGTGGTGGTAGCTGCTGTTTGTTGTCCTAGTCAGCGTGCCGCTGCTGCTGCCGCTGCCAGGGAAGGAGAAGTCCACCCGGCCGTTCAGCAAGTGCTCTGTGAAGAAAGCACACTGTGAGGAGCATAGCTGTGGACAGGGCTGCTGCTCCAGTTTCCATGGTGAGGAAGCAGGAGGCACCGTGGTGCAGCCTGCCTTGGCTGCATCCCAGCTTCAGCCACTCTGTAAAGTTGTTCTAGAGAGCTACATCTAAAATAAGCCATAACTACTCAACACAATCATGTGGAAACAAACAGGTAAACTAAGACTTTGTTCTACACCCAACACCAGAGACACCCATGGTGTCCAAGGTAACTCAGCCTCGCTGGGGCATTGCCTTGTGGTTCTTGCCATGTCCTCTCACATCTCTCCTTGGATGCAAGCACAGGTTTACAATTTCAGATTGAAAAAGGTGGTGGAAGAAGGAAAACAGCCCTTTATGGAGGCAATTTCTCCAAATCTCACTCCGGATCCCATCTCAGCTGGATATGAAAAGCAATCTCTACTTTGTTGTTCTGGTTCTTGACAAACCCTCAGCCCTTCCCAGCAGGACAGGATAGATCAGCTGCCACGAGAGTGTGATTTCTGTTTAACAGTCCAGCAGATCTGCCCTAGAAGCTGAGGGCATTTAGTTAAGGCGAGGAGCTGCCCTTGGAGGTGGCATTTAGCAGGTATCATCTGAGTTTGCTTCTGCCTCGAAGGTCCAGCATTTTGTAGAAGCAACTTGCTAGCTTGCTCCCAAGTCCATGCTGAGATGGGGGTTACCTTGACACTCTTGTGAGCAGACACACAAGGACAAGGTTTTGAAGCAGACTACAGCACGTGAACATCAGGCCAACACGAGGATGGGCACACAAGGGGAGGAAGGTACACGTACTGGGGCAGGGGCAGACCCCAGCCACTGGCCCCTCGGCTCACAGCAGGACAAGACAGGACACTGAGTGCCGTAATGAAGCTGTCCTTCACCTGCTTGGGGCCGGGGTGTCCCGCTCCTCCTCAGGCTGCCAGTAGCCATGTCGCTGTCCTCCTCCCGGAGGAGACCCTCGGTGTCCGAGGAGAAGTGGCTGCTGCCAGAGAGGCGGGGTATGGTTTCAGGTGGGAGCCTCCAGGTGATGTGGCGAAGATCCAAGTCTTCTCCCAGCAACTGCACATATTTCCACCTGGAGCCTTTTGGGACAAGGCAAGCACTCGTGTTGGCACGATCTGTAGGGGACAGAGTGGGCTACCCACCACCTTCGTGCTGCTTGCTGGGAAGGGGAAGAGGCAGGCATTGGTGGGAACAACACCCCTTCGCAGCCTGTCTCGCCAAGTGTTGGCTGATGAGTTCAGGTGGTGCAACCATTGTGCGACTGGTAGATGAAGGATGGTGGGAATGTGACGTGTGAGGTTCCTCAACCCCAGGGCTCTTTTCCAGCCCTGTGTTCATCACAACAAAAGGCGAGTGTCAAAGTCCCACCACACGCCTGTCACGAAGAGTCTGCTCAGGAGAGGTTTCCTCACTCCTTGATGTGTGCTCGGGATGGTCGGGCTCTTGGTGTTCCCATTACTTTGCTCTCTGAAAGGACCATGGACTCACTCCTAGATCCCAGGCCCTGAAGAACCCCCTCAGGAAAGACCCTCCAGATCCTACTGACAAACATCATTTCACTTACTACCCATCTTCCCCTTATTGTCTCAGTACAAGACAAGGATGACTTCCTTGCCTCATTCAGAGAGTGAAGTGATGGAGGAAGAAAGGCCAGTGCCTTCTCAGCACTTCGTGAGTTCCTTCCTGTTGTCTTGACCAAGACCCTGAGCATCCAATGTACCCAGAGGTCTGTGCCTTGAAAGTGCTTGTTTGCTGACAGTAACACTTGTGGTCCAGCCAAATAGCAACAAGGAGGACAGACAAGCAGGAAAGGTCATGAAAAGCTGCTCACCCACCCCACGCTGAGATTTCTCTTTGCCTCAGGGCAAAGGCACTTATTTACACTGTGACTGGTCAGGTGTTTGCATAGATACAGCTACTGTGCTTTGGAAAGGCTGATCTCCACTATTGCCGTGACTTGGATCTCTCCATCTCCATGAGGAGCAATGGAGCAGTGAAGCTCATTGCTGAAAGCTGTTGTAAGGGAAAATAGGTGTTAAAAAACAACCTTTGCAAAACTCTGAGCAACATACCTGAATCATCAGACACACTGGGACGCTTGCTGCCAGCTGGAGAGCGAAGCACATCAGTGCTGTACATCAAGTAGCTGTCATAGTCCTCACCTCCCTCTGCATCAATGATGGGGACATCAGGGATGATGGGGACTGGAGGAGAGATGGAAAGCGCCATCAAGACAAGCAGTTCAAAACCACACAGGCATCTTATGCTCACGCTGGCCTTCAGCGTTCACCAGGGTGTCTGGTGCAGCAGAGTTAAAAAAATGATGTGAAGCAGCAGCTGGGGTGATGGGAAGCACTCCCCAGCACAGTTCCTGCTCCCCACCCAGGCAGGGCAGCAACTCACTGGACATCGGGCGCTTGGGCTGCGTAGCAAGGTTGATGGTGGCTTCTCTCTCAGGTCCCCAGCCAGCACCATTTCTGGCCTTCACCATGTAGCGATAGGGCTGGGACTCTCGCAGGTTTTCTATCAGCACCATGCGCTTCTTTGGGTCTTCAACCAGCACCTTCTTCATTGGGCCAATGGGTTCTGCAAGTACAGGTATGCCTTTCGCCCACGAGGTCTAGAGGACCCTACAGCACCCCACCCTTGGCCAACAGGCTGGCTAAGGTTTGGTGTCAGTACACAGCCTGGCTCCAAGACAAGGTGTAGCAGCTATTTGGACTGCTCACGACAGGCATGACATCATCTCAGGGAAATGCCCTAACTCAATGCTGAAGTCAACCTACAGCAGAGGTCTCCTGTTGCTGGTATGTCACCAAATAGCATCTTCCTGGCACCCTAGCCCTAGATCTAGACCTTCAAACTAAGTTTTTAAGATGAAAAACAGCACACAACACTATGGAAGTGAATGGGACCTGAGAGCACTCCAGGCTTTACAGGATTAAATCCTGAGTGGTTATTTTTCTGTACTCCTTCCATCATGCAGTGACCCCTCCAGAGCCCAGTTTTCACAAGAAACATGCTTGGAACCATTCTGGTTCTGCTGCTGCTTGGGACCAGACCACCCTGTGGAAAGTGTACTCCAGCATCTCAGCCTGGCTGGACAGCCCCAGTCAAAAAATGGTCTCTTACTGTTGTCCTCATTGACGAGTCCATAACTGACTTCATAAGCCGTGATCTCCCCATTGGTTTCAGCAGGCTCAGCCCAGCTCAGCTGTGTCACAGTGGAAGACACAACATTGAAAGCCAAGCGGCCAGGCTCGCTGGGGACTGGAAAGAGAAGAGCAAAGGGTCCAGGTTACTACTAGTGAGAAGCCAGCACACACAGATGTCCTGAACTCCTCAGGTCACAGCTGGGTCACAGCAGAAGCCACTCAGTTTGTGACTTCAAGACTACCAAGAAGCTCAGGGCTGACGCCCTGGCTATGCCTGGTTCACAGGCACCAACTTGCTCCCACGTGTTGGGAATTGAAGTTCAGAGTCACCCACCATCCTCAAGCGTGCGGCAGTGGATGATGTCAGAGTAAGCTCCTTCACCCATGGTGTTGTAGGCACAGACTTGCATCTCATAGTCACAGAAAGGGTAGAGGTTAATCAGCTCTGCTGATGGTGTTTTGACATCAATGAGATGGGCTTCTGACTCGGGTTCCCCTTGGATCCAATATTTTACCTGGCAAAGCAAGAATAAGCCATGATTCCTTCAGATCCTCACCATCATGGGTGAGGAATTCCCCATTTCTTATTAGGTCTACTGTAGGTGTTGGGCCACCCCTCTGAAATGGGAGGCCAGAACAGTCTGGGAATTTCCTGGTAAGTGATGGAAAGGGAGATGAACCCATCAGGAATCTTTCCTGCAAATCCCATATCCACCCAGCAACAGTCCCCCTCAAGGACAGAGGTGGGTAGAAAGGGTGAAAGATCACAGAGCAAGAGCTCCATCCTTTGGGGATCTTCTCCCCATCCCTTCAGCACAAACGACCGTGTGTGAAACTCCTGCAGGATGGGACCCACACCCTCCCCCAGGACCCACTCACCCCTTACCTTGTATCCCAAAGGTTTTCCTGGTGGAGGAAACCAGCTGAAGCGAATTTCCCTGGAGCTGACAGCATGGGCACTGGGATTAAGTGGAGCACTCAGGCGACCTTTGGGGGACTGGGAGACCTGACTCATGCCAGTCATCGAGGGGACACCATCCACCACCTCTGCAGATATGAGGAAGGAAGGTCACATAAGTGCTGGTGCCCCATGCAGAAGGAGAAGGAAATGTGTCTCTCTCCAGCACTGCCTTGCCTTCCTGAACGAGCCTTTCAAAGCATGTCTGAGGATCATTTAGTCTAACCCCCCTGCCATGGACAGGGATATCTTCAACTACAGCAGGTTGCTCAATGCCCCATCCAACCTGACCTTGAACACTTCCAGGGATGGACTATCCACAGCTTCTCTGGGCACTCCTGCCTGTGATCTATTTCTCTAGATCTTTACTCAAAGCCTCAAGGAACAGGAATGAAGAATTCGCTATTTCCTTTTGCGAGGTAGATTGCCATCATCTTCCCACCCACTGTCTATACCCGCTAATTCCTCTAGAGGGACGCCCAAATCTACCGGTCACCGCTTTCTGGGTGAGAAGCAGGGCTGGAGCGTTGGAGTTCTTGGGGTAGACTGACCCCGTGTAGGGGTCCCACCTGCCCCCTTTGCCATACCACCCCATCGTGTGGCTGCCAGCCCCTACCTGGGTCAGCGATGGTGACGGTGGTCTGGGGGTATCGGCCTATCTTGGCACCATACTTTGGGTGGAGGAGGTCGATGGCAAACTGCTTGAGCTGGTAGTTGTGCAGGAGGGTATCTATTTCAGTCAGCTCCAGCAAGGGCACCTGCACCTCCTTTCGGGTCTCCCCAGGCTGGAAGACTAGGTCACCCTCTGTGAAGATGTAGTCCTACAGAAGAAGGACGATGTCTGTGGTTATGGCCCACAGCATCCATGAGAAGGCTCCCAGAGAGCTTCCCCTGGTCTCCCAGTGAACCTCCACTGTCCTCCCAGTACCTGCACGCACAGTCCAGGGGGCAGGCTGTACCATCTGCCTCAGGTACAGACAACCTCTCAGGTCCCTGCCTTCATGCTAACCTCAAGCCTTGGGCCTCCCCTCTCCCAGCCACGTCCCCTTTAAGCCTGATCAGCCCCAGGGTCAGTTCCTTCCCACCCCTCTGTGTCCACTCCTTCCTGCCTGCCAAGGCCAGGAGCATCACCCTTACCCTGCCATTCTTGGCGGTGAGGTCCCGGGTCCTGTAGGTGACTTGGGATTTCCCATTGTCTATGATCTCCCGGAGGACAGGGATCTTGGCCACCTTGTCAAAGCGGCTGTGAGAATAGGCTGGCTGCAAGAAGGTGATGAGGCTGCTAGCTGGAAGGGGCAGGAGAGAAGGAATGTATAGAGCAGCCACATGAAGAATCATATTACAAACATACAGGTGTCATCCCAAAATGGAATTCCTATCACCCATGGATGTGAAATTTGTATGAAATATCACTGCATAGGCTGGAGACTTTATCACTCGAGACTCTGCTCCTTGCTCAGAACAACCAGATGGGAAGCAGAGGCAAAGTGCTGCAGACATTGACCTGTCCCAAGCACAGCATAACAGCAAAGTAGTTCTACTTTACTCTAGCAGTGTGTGAACCGGAGCAGCAGAGGCTTATATTCAACTCTGGATCTGCCATGGAATTGGTAATGTCTAAACTTGTGATGGTGAAATGTTTGGGTCTCTATGACCTCCTTTGCATACTTTGAAAGATGTTTTAGTTTAGAATCAGGTGACTTAAGACAGAAGCAAGTCTCTGGCCTGTGATCCAGGAGAGCTCAGCTACACAGGCTATGCCTTCCTTAGAAACCAGAGGAGTCCATCTGGACATGGGACACACAAACACAAATGCCTTCTTCATCTTGTGCCACAGTTGCAGCCCTTCACCTTGTTCTTTGATGATGGTGATGTTGACAAGCTTGCGTCCAATCTCTGCAATGCCTGTGGGGACATCAATGGCCTCCACCTGCAGCTGCTTCTCATCATCATCATCCTCCCTGATGAAGAGTGGGACACGGACATCCACCAGCTCCACAGCCTCTTGGAACTCCACCATTCCATGAGCATCTGGGGGAAGGGGCAATGGTGAGTGGTGGGAAATGTTCCCCCTGCCCAGTCAGGAGGCAGTGCTGGGCTCTGCTCCCTACCTTGGTCTGAAGTCACAGTGTAATAACCCGGTGAAACCTTCAGGTCATTGAAAGCCTCATTGGAAACATGCTTTTCCACCACCTTGATGATCTCTGGCTTGGCTGAGCGAGGGGCAGTGAGCACTGTGTCCACAATGGTGTGGTCCTGCCTGCAGCCAGTGGGAACAGAAAGCCTGGTGAGAGCTGAGGCCAGGGCTGCTCATCCCACACAGCAGCTGGAGGAGCTAGTGAGTTCATGGGGCATTCAGCCACCCCACAGGTGTGTGCAAACAGGGAGAAGCAGCACAAGAGAGAACTGCAAGTTCCTCCTACCTTTTCCCAGAATTTGGCTGTAACCTGGGGGGGAAAAAGAAAACCCAACAAATCAGTGACTAATACATTTGGGGAGACAAAGCTGTGTGTGAATCACAGCCCAGAGCAGGTCTGAGCTGCAGCAGCTGCCTTGCAGTTACCAACCCATCATCCTGCAGAGCTTGTGGCCCCATCACATGTTCATTCATGCCTGGCTGCTCCCTCCAGCCCTGGATTTCTTAGTGCAATGAGAAACGTGCCCACAGGGGAGGTCACATCTGGCCAGAGCAGTGAGCAGGGAATAACAGTCCCTGCTCAGCACTGGCATCCTCAAACTCCTCTGTCCCACCCCAGGCACTCAGAACTTTGCCCAGGGCTGAAAACTTTGAAGTCAGGGGGAATTTTCCCATTGAGCAGCATGTGACTAGGATTTGTCCCTGTCTGTAGGAGTGCCAGGTCCAAAGCTAAATGCAGCTGAGATCACCTGCACAGCTGAGTGGGCTGTACCCTGCAGCTCTGGGTGGGTGAAGCAGATCATTGGGCTTGTGCTTGGGATGTCTCATAGACCACACTCCCTCCTGTATCCCAATTGTCACACTCTAATCCCCTGCTCCGCTCTCTCATCAGCAGGGCCCTGGGGGAACCCTGCCCTGCAGGTCTCTCCCTCACTGACTCACCTGAACTTGGTCTGTTGAAGCTTGTGGCAACCAGGGATATGCTTGAAAACCTCATTCAGCTGCAAGGAGCAACAGGGAATTTCAACATATCTTTGCTGAACAGGGATGTGTTCAGTGAGCAGATACTGCTGGCAAACATAAGAGTCCTCTGGCTGCCCCTGGGTCCTCCTCCCCTCACCCTGCCACACCAGACAGACCACCATGTGGTGTTTCTACAGGACATGGCAAGAGGAGCCAAACAGGAGCTTCAGACTATGTGTCCTGAAGGAAACCTCAAATCTCATCAATGCCATGCTTTGATAATTCTCACAATTGTGAGTTTAAAATTTCTGCTTTCTTTCAGAAAGAGGGAAAATTGCTTCTTCCTTTTAAGAACTGTCCAGGTCCACAGACAAGGGCATTCCACTTTCCCCAGCAGGTGGCTGTCCCTCAGCCCCACCCCAAGCCCTCCTTGTGCCCAGGCTCCTACATTCTCCTCCACTTCCTTGCGCAGCTGCTCACACTCCCGTGTGTCCGGTTTCACTAGGTTCTGGGTGAAAAGCCGAGTCAGCCTCAGAGACAGCCCGTAGGGAACTGCAAAGAGAAATTCCCAAGTCAAACTCCTTCCTTCTTGATCAGAGAAATAACCCAGCCAAAAGCTGGAAGCATGGGGACACGTGTGATGCTGGGCGTCCAGATCCTGTATCACTAGCACACAAACCCCACAGCATCAGCAGCGGAAACCCTGTGAGAACTGGAGGGCTAACTGGGAAGCTTTCTGCCAGATCCAGCAAAGAAAAGTGTCCAGTGGTGGCTCTGGACTGACAAGGTAGCAAAACAATGCTGGGTCAAAGAGATAATGAGACTAAGATGCATGCAGGATACATTCACCATGTGGACAGGCTGTCAGGACGTCCCCAAGGCTACCATCTGCCTTGCTACAGGGCTGGACACAGGAATGTGCTGTTCAGCCTCCCCTGACATGGAAGCAGATAAAGGAACAGTCCTCCTTGCAAATGGGTTTGGAGATAACACCCTGGTTGCTGGAGCTGGGGTCAGCACCAAGGGTTCATATCCTTTATGGCACCCACAGCACCTCCTCCTTGCCCTGTTCCTCAGATGTGACACTCACTGAGATCTTTGGGGTTGGTGGCAGCGAGGGACGTGAAGCCCTGCTTGTGAACGTTGTTGTTGATCTTCCAGCGGACTATGTCCCGACCCTTGAGGGACCCACTGCGGACCATGGGGGTGTCCAGGTGGTCAGAGGACATGAGGCTGTGGCGCAGCATGTAGTGGTCCTCCTTGAAGCCAACGGTGCGACCTGCAGGGCCAGGGGCAGGGTCAGAGTCTGGGCAGACTTGGATAATGCCAGTCATCAACTTCCCAACATTGGTGACTTTGTTCTGGGAAATCTTTAGGGCTTCTATTACACTAAAGATGTAAAGATATCAGGAGTAGAGTGAAGCAGAGAGGGCAGGGGTTGTCCATGAGTGAGGACAACACATCAGACCCACTGGGCACTACAAGGGACACAGGTCAGGTAAGAGCCAGCAACAGGATTCCCATAGAGCACACCAAGGTGTGGGGCAGGGAAGGGCAGTGGAGCAGAAGCTCGAGGCCTCCTTGGCTCAGGCTCTCTGCCAGGAGCTTTTCCTCTGATCCACCTCCCTAACTCAGAGGGGAAGAGGAGTGAAACTTATTCCTGCATGCTTCCCCCAGCCTGGAAAGGCAGTGAACCCCACAAATCCCTCTCTCCCCCCCAGTTCAAAGGGCTGGTACCTCGTGCACAGCAGGGAAGCAGGGCCAGGCAAGCCTAGAAAAGAAATGGCCAAAGGCACCATTACTTTGTGGCCAAGGGCAAAACCCCTCACATATCCAGCTGGAAGGATTCACACCAGCAGGGATGGGTGGGCAGTGGACGGATGGGAGTCTGGAAGCTAATATCAATCTTAGTCAGATATCTTTCAGTGGGGGAAATCCCACAGCAACTCATGGGGCAACAGCAGAGATGCAGGATACCACTGGGACCCAACCACTGCTAACCTGGCTATGCTGAAGGCTGGGTGGGTTCTGGAAATATGTAGTGGTTTTGGCCTTTATCAGGTCCTCTCCCCAGGCTGGGGCAGGTGGCTGAGGCACTCACCTTGCAGCAGCCGCAGAACTTCCAGCAGAGCAGCAGCAGCAGCCCCAGGAGCAGAATGAGGAACATGAGCAGTGGGATGAGCCAGAGGAAGCTCCCTGGTGGGCACTCTGCAAGCAACAGCAAGGTCATTCCTGGGTGTAGGGTGTGCAGGGAGGGAGTGGGGAGGCAGGGACAGAGGGGGAAGGCTGGACTACAGCTCTTGGAGGGAGCTTAAGCTTCAGTTAAGCTTGGGAACTTCTTTCTTGTCTCTCACAAAGAAAAGTGCTGTTCAGGGAACACTATCCCATCTCTCTGATCACACCCAGCCATCCCAAAGGGCTATTCCACACCTCTCATCAATCCCTGCCTGTGCCAGCAGGCAAAAGGCTCTGGGCTTTATAGGTGCTGGGCTGTGGGGATGCTGCCCTCCAGCCAATATCACACACAGCCCATGCCCATCACACAGAAAGAGGAGTAGGGAGGTATTGCCTACAGCTGGCCCTGCCATGGGACGCATCCAAGGGATAAAGTAGGGATCAGGGGCACTATGGAGCAGGTCACTGCTGCTCCAGACCCCAGGCTGGATGTCTCCTGCCAGGTCCCTGCTCACCTTTTTTCTTCTGCACACGGACGGTGGTGTTGGGGGGGACAGTGGGATCCTCCAGGCTGTAGTGGTAAGTGCAGTCGTCCTCCTCATCCTGGAAGGAGCAGTACTCACTGGCCTCATCTGCAGAGAGAGGAGGGACAGTTGCAAAGTCATCAGGACCAGGAAAAGCTTGGGGAACAGCCCCACATGCACCCAGGGCAGGGCCCACAGGAGACACACCACACGTCTGCACCCAGCTCTGCTTCTCCTGGTACCTTTCTTCAGCTCTTCCACCATCTGGATCTGGAGGTGACATGTGCTGCAATCCCCTTTTGTATTGCCTGTTCCCCAGGCCTGGCAGCGAACGCAGTCCCGGATGCTCTCGCACACAGCCTGGAAGCCCTGGGCAGAGGCAAGGTGGAATGGTCAGGAGACAGCCCATGGGGAGCAAAGGAAAGGCAGAGCTGGAGAGACAATGCTGTGTCCTCACCACTGTGCCAGGGTAAGGTCAAAAAGAGGAACCACAGAGAAAAAGCAGATAATGAGGAATTCATAAACCCAGGGATGCAGCACAGCCAGCTCCAAAGTCTCTTATACCAACAGCCTGCATTTGAACAGCAGTTAGATCTTCTCCAAGGGTTCTAGGTGGCTTTTCTAAAATATGACCAAGCCAGATTTCTCCATTCCCACTGTGGGACGAGTCCATGTTTGTCAATGGGGAAACTGAGGCACAAGACCATGGAATATTTTTTTTTTCCAGTCTTAAAGCACATCAGAACAAGCTAGGAGACAAGCCTCAGACCTTTGCCCTGCACCAGTGTGTGGATAAACACAAATACACGTTTTGCTGGTGAACTGGAGGGCAAAGAAAGCTCATGGCTGCAAAGCAACTCCCATACCAGACCCTTCCTGGCCCTCAAAGGCAGGACAGACAAGACTAACCCCTGCTCAGGATTTTGTTCCTAACTGAGCTGTGCTTTCATCTCTGCTTTATTTTCCTTCCTTGGAGGGAAGGAGAAGTGATAAACCCAGAGGGACCCAAGGCTGAGGCTCACCAGAGAGTAGCTGATTTCACAGGTGGAGCTGATGTAGAGTGAAGCCTTGTCACAGATGCATCTGCCACACTCGCACCTCCCATGGTTATTGCAAATGCCCTGGGAAGGAAGAGGTGACAATCGGAGTCCAAGAGCAACCACAGACTAGCAGCAGCACTAGGAGTTAGCAAGGTGCCAGCTCCTGGTGGCTCTGAGCTTTAGGCATGGGGCAATTTGCTACAGCCCTGCCTGGTCCAGTCATCCCTCGTGCAGGCTGGGCAGGACCTACCCCTCTGCTGTCAATGCAGGTGTCATTGCTCGTGGGACATTCGCAGCCGGGACCCTCCCAGCCGCTCTCGCACACGCACGCACCCTTGGAGCAGCGACCACGATCTGTGACACAAGAGGAGGAATTGCCACTGCCCTGGCCCTATCTGCACCCATCCGGCTTTCTCTGGGGTGCTAGGGGTCTGCAAAGAGGCTCCACAGCATCATTACAAGGGGTAATGGTTTTGAACTGAGAGAGGCTAGGTTTGGATTAGATATAAGGAAGAGATTATTCATGGTGAGGGTGGTGAGAGACTGGCACAGGTTTCCTAGAGAAGCTGTGGATGCCTAATCCCTGGTAGTGTTCAAGGCCAGGTTGGAAGGGGCTTTGAGCAACCTGCTCTAGCAGAAGGTGTCCCTGCCCATGGCAGGGGAGCTGGAACTAGATGATCTTTAAGGTCCCTTCCAACCCAAATCATTTTATGATTCTATCCCTGCATGATCACAAGCAAAGTCCCCATCACTGGTCACTCAACATCCCCGTGTGAGTGCCACCAGCCCAGGGACACCCTACCTGTGCCACCAGGACAGAGCAGGGCACATCCCCCACCCCTGGGGGCTGCTCTCACCGTTGCAGAGGAAGCCAGAGGTGCGTGGGCACTGCAGGACATCATACTGGCAGAAGGCTCCATCGAAACGCTGTGTCAGGTCCTCAGAGTAGCACTGGCACTTCCCACACAGGCACTCACCCCGGCCTGAGCACGGCTCCACATCCCCAGGGCGGATGCAGGCTTCGTTATTGGGGGAGGATGCAGGGGAGCAGTCACATGTGTCCCCTCGCCTAGTGGGGAGGAGATGGTGCTGAGAGAGGCAGGAACAGAGTGCAGGACAGCAGAGCCCTTGGCAGGATGCCTAGAGCACAGGTGTGGGTCCCCAGAGCCAGCAAGAATCCTGGGAGGGGTAGGGAGCTGGGCTTTCCTTACCAGCCTGGGTGGCAGATGCACTGTCCACAAGCAAAGTCTCCATGGAAGCTGCACTTGGGCGAGTTAAACTCTTGTTGCTGTAAGAGAACAGAGAAGAGGTATTGCCTAATGGGCTCAGCTGACCCCAAGACCGTTTCAGGAATCAGAAAGGCAGTTCTAGGGGCAGAGTTTTGTCCACAAGACCAAGGTCTGCCATTGGACAAGAAGCCCAGCTTGGTACAGGTAGTGATGAAGATCTCCTTTGCCAGGCTGAGCAATGGTGAGGGGTCAAGCAGGACCCACATGTGCCAGCCAACGTGTTCCCACCCCAGGTTTCCCAGAAGGACATCTCTCTGCAACACATACCTGTTCACAAGGACACACATCACAGATGACAGAGGCTGTGACTTTGAGGCTGTCACTCAGAGAGGAAGGCTTCACGTGGATAACTCCCTGCCGGTCTTTCTCAGGGAGGCTGCAGACATGCTGCCCACCAACGTACTCAAGTGCCTTCACACGCACGTTGAACTTGCCCTGGAAGAAAAGGACACGCCTCAGGTGTTAGCCAGCTCTGCTGGACCACAGCTTGGCCAGATCAACCCTGGGTGAAGAAAGGAGGATATAGCAGAGGGCTCAGCCCCTCATATGTGCCTTCCCTGAAGGGCCATCAAAGGACTTACAATTTCCCCACGGGTGATGTGGAAGGAGCCTGATTCTGTCTTTTGGTACATCGAGGAGGTGAACTCTGTCTTCAAGGCTTTGGGGACAAAGTCGACCCGTATGTCCATCTTGGAGCGGATCCTCTGGGTGCCAGAAGACAACCACAACATTGATTTTCAGCAGTACACCCATGACTACCCTATATCCTGCCCCAGAGGGGACACATCTTGCCTCCTGCCTGCTCTCCTGGGCAGGAGGTACCCCACCCTCTGCCTGCCTAGAGACCACCATTACCTCAAAGGCTGTGCGGAGCAGCTCCACGATGTTGGAAGAGTCCTCCTGGAGCACTCCAATCTCAGAAATGGGGAAATACTTGTGCAGCTTCTGCAGAGAGACAGGAGCCCCCCGAGCCAAAGCCTTGAGAAACCTCCTCTAGTACTGAAGTGGGCTCTGCTTTGAGCAGAGTTTAGACTAGAGACCTCCAAAGGTCTCTTCCAACCTAAATTACTCTCCAGCTCTGTGTCCCCACTGCTTTACAAGAAACACACACCAACACAGTGAAACTCCAGAAGTCCATATTGCTGCACTAAATAAAACACCCTGAGACCTCTCAGCCCCTCAACACACTGTGGCACCCTCCCAAAGTATCAAGGTGTTGGCTTAGCACATGGGGACAAGAGATGGGAGAATACTTTCTCCTCACAGCCAAACTGCAGGCAAAGAAGCAGTGGTCCTGTAGGAAAGGTAAGCCCACGTGACACCACTACTGTGGTCTCCTCACCTCATAGTAGCTGTAGGAGTGGTTGGTCACAGCAAAGATGGGAATGATGTTGTGTTGGCCCAACAGACGCACCAGGGTGGGCACTGAAGGATAGTCCTGCTTGGTATCATACACGTAGGTGCCATCACTGTCTAGGTGACACTGCTCATCATTTCTTGCCAGGATCCCTGCCAGGACGTTGGTACCATCAGCTTCATAGTGAAAGGCAGACTCGGTGGAGAACACAAGCAGGTGAGTGCTGTCCTTCCTCCAGCCAATCTTATCCTACAGCCAGGGAAGGGGAGAAGGAACCTTTATCTCTGTGCCCCCCAAACCACTGCACAGCACTTGCAGGTGTTGGCAAGGTCAGCACTGACAGAAGCTGGAAAACCCAAAGGGCAAGGCACCACCTCCACTTGACAGCAAACACAACCAGCCACATGGTCGTGGGAATCCAAGCCAGCAGGTCTCTGCTTCCCTCATCTGCATCCCCAATGCATAGGATATCTCCCGGCAGCTTGGTGCCAGGCACTTATAGGTACTGGGGCAAGCCCATGCTTTTTGGGATGTGTTTGGAGATGTATTTAGCCCTCAGCCAAATGGCCCAGCCCAAGTGGGCTGTTTGCCTGGGAGTGGAGCTTCACCACTGGGGGCACAAAGAGGACAGAGCAAAGAGCACACAGTGTCCAGCAAGCAGCTCCTGGGCTGGGGATCAAACACTAGAGAGACATGCACAGATGGTCTAAGACCTTGGAAAAATTGGGAACATAAAACAACTCAGCACTGGAAATGTGTGGCTGGGAGGAGAAGAACTGACTGAGGCTCAGCATACACCCAGGACTCCCTGGCTGTCCCATCAGCTGCCCAGCATGCTGCTCTTCTGATCATCACCCTGTATGGAGAACATCCAGTCATTTAAACCAGTGCCCTGCTCACACTGCTCCTGCGTCCCTGGCCACCATCACCTTGCAAACAGCTGTCTGCAGGATGGCATCAAAGCCTCCCTCAGGGGCATCCAGGTTGCCAGAGATGCGCTCTTTCCTGAGCTCCTGGCTGAAGTGGTCGATGTTGTTGGTCAGGCGGATGACGTTCTTGAAGGAGAAAGGGGAGTCGGCGTTGTTCCAGGGCTCACGCAGCCTAGGAGAGAAGGGGACAGCAGGGATTTTGAGGGGGGCAGGGCAAAAGGATGCTTGGGTGCAAGGAAAGGAAGTGTGGGGAGAGCTGGTGTCTCTCTGAAGGGAAGATACGAAGTTGACTTGGCAACTCATGAGCACTGAGAGGCAGAAGGGATGAGGGCAAAGATGGAGGAGAAGATAAGACGTGATCTGTTATGGCAGAGTGGGGAAGGTCTGAAAGCAGAGGAGGATGCTGCTGCTGTCATTGGTGTGGTGCTACAGCAAGCCCTGTGCACAGGGTGGAGAGGCCAAGGGAAGATATTCTCAGTGAAGGGAGACAGAAGGATGAAGGCTCTCGCACTGCAGACAATGAAAATCAGGAAAGCCATGGAGAAATAAAAGATGCTTGCCCTCCCCTCTGCTCCCTTCCCAGGGACCCACTGGCCTCACTCACTTCTCAGGTCTCATGTCTGTTTGAGGGGATGAGACTTTGTCCACAAACTTGCCGAATCCGATGGTGTAATTGGAGGTCAGGGCTTGCAGGAACTCCGCTGGGAGGAGAGGGAGGGAGGGGGGAGTGGACATGTGAATAAAGAGATGTCTGTGAGGTTGCTGCTCCAGGGAAAGAAGCCCTTTCCTGAGCATCTTCTCCTCTGGTCAGGTCTTAGATAACACTTCCAAACTGTCAGCTTTTGAGTTTGTTGGGCTTTGTCTTTCTTGGGGTAGAAACCTGTTACACATTTTGGCTCCAAGACTGGAGCTTCTGCAGTGGCTCATACCACATCTATAGGTTCAAGATGCCAAAGCCACCACACAGATCAACTGTGAGGGCACAAACCACAGTGCTGCATGATGATACTTGCACAAAACAAATGATGCAGACACCTCTCAGCCCTTTACCAGTCGCATCCCTTTCTCTGGAACTGGCAGAGAGCTCTGTGAGCTTCCTGCCTTCATCAGCACAGGAGGTGGCTCCCATTTTCTCCCAGTTCTGGACTCACCTAGGTTTTGGCCCATGCTTTTGAGGTTGTCCAGATCATCAGACATAGAGTAAGAGAAGTCCATGAGGATGTAGAGATCCACAGGGCTCTCCAAGGGCTGGAAGACATCCATGTTGAAGCTCATCTCCTCCCCAGCTCTCAGCCGCATGAGCATGCTCTGAGGAGACACCTGGGTCCTCTGCAGGGAGGTGTTGATGCTGAAATTCTGTGGAGAAAGTGTAACATGAAGGGGATGGACTCCATCTCCTGTGCAAATGCAATGAGAAGGAGGAGACAAGAAGCAGGGATGTACATGGGGAGTAGAGAGGCAGGGATGATAATGCTCCCTTCCCTCATGTACAGCCAGCGACTGAGGCAACCTCCTCTGTGTCCATGTGTATCCAGCTGGGCACCTCCTCCAGACCTTGGCATTTTGCTTAGATCTGTTTTGCCTGAAAAGCCACCTCAGCCCTAAATGACCAGAGCTGGTTGCCAACAGGTTCATCAGCTAGTGAAGGCAGAGCATTGGTTTTGACTAGACTCCACATACTCAGAGGCCTGAACTTTGTGGTTTTCCTGCTGAAGACTGTAGAGAAAGAGGAAGGACCTGAAGGACATTGGGAATAGTAGGACCTTTCAGAAGCAGCCAAGCACCCACCTGCTGTGCCCGCATCTCGCCCCTGGTGTACACAATGCTGGCCTCCCCACAGCCGTACCGCAGCAAGTTCTCACGCAAGTCGCACCGAGGCTCTTCAAAGCTCTGCCAAGGGGCAAGAACAACATCACGACCCCAGAAAGCAACAAATCCTGGGTCAGGGGCACTTGTCAAGAACCAGAGTCCTCTACTGGGACTATTAGTGAGCCTTTGGGAGCAGAAGTGGGGCAGAGAGATGGGGACGAGTCTCATGCAGAAGATTTAATGTCCCCCAGCAACAGCAAAGTGCAACCACCACTGGGTTGTCAGGGATAAGACTTTCCTTCCATCCCTCATACAGTTTCTCAGCTCTGGCACCCTGGCATTTTCTGACAAACCCTTGTAATGTGCCCGGGGGGTTTGGTTGGATATTAGAAAAAACATCATCTCTGAAAACTCTGTCAAGCCCTGGCTGGCACAGGCTGCCCAGGGCAGTGGTGGAGTCACCATCCCTGGAGAGACTGAAAAGATGTGTGGGTGTGGTGTTGACTTGGTTTACTGGTGACTTGGCAGTACTGGTTAACAGTTGGACTTGACAGTCTTAAAGGTCTTTTCCACCAAATGATTCTATGATTCCTGCAAGTTTGCCCCAGTCTCCTTCCTCCTCATTTATCTTGCACCAAAGGAAAGCCATGTTTCAGCACTTCTGCCCAGCTCTTTCCAGAGAGAAGCTGGAGCCAGAAACTAACCCTGCTGCTGGGTTCCTCTCCCAGCTTTCACCAGGGGTGGCGGGATTCCCTCGATGAGCAGGATGGAGCCCCAGGCTCCCCTGCAAGCTCTCACCTCATCTGTGCAGAAGGAGCAGTCCTTGTCCACTCGGATGCACTCGGTGCAGCTCTTCGCCCGGGACAGCACACAGCGGTTACCTACCATGGAAGGTCAGAGCATCAGCAATGGAAAAAGCCATAGGAGGGCATAAGAAAGGCTGGTCCCATTCTTGTGGGAGTCAGTGTATGTTTTGCCTGGGTGGTTAGTGGAAACTGGCTACAAACCAGCAGTAAGGTAGCAAATCAGGAGCCCCAAATGCTGGGGAGATAGAAAACAGGAGGAAAGACACAGCACGAAGACCAGCGTTTCTAGAGACCAGGAGGGGTGTGCACTGTCCCCATGGGGCAACACCGAGGGGATGGACCTACCACGGCAGCACTCACTTTTGCTCCTTTGGCAGAGGCTCATGGTACAAAGCAGGGACAGGAGGAGCAGCCTGGCACATGCCTGTGGCAGCACATCCATCTTCTTCCTCCTGAAACACATGGATCACTATGTTGTGGAGAGCTGAGAGATGGAAACGGTCCTGGAGAGTATCGGGGCAGCTCCGGCAGAGCTCCAGCCCGGCCCTGCCAGGGTGTGACAGCCCCCGCCCAGCCCTGCCAGGGCAGGACAGCCTCCGCCCATCCAGGAGAAGCTGATACATGGAAGCAATCTCTGATCTTAGCACGGTAGGGCACAAGAGCAAAACCAAGAGTGGCTCATCCTCTGCTCAGGCATGTGTAAAGGGCTCAAAGTTCCCAGCAATACCGGGGCAGGGTAGCTGCCACGCCACAGCAGCACCCTCATGTCCTGGAGTCGGGGTGTCTGGGTAGATGGGTCCCCTGGGGCAGTGGGGTCAGTGCCAGTAGGCAGAGCCCAGGCTGTTCCCAGCTGGAGCCCAGTGGTGTCCACATGTGCAAGCTCCAATCGGGTCAAGACCTTGCTGTTTCTGGCAGGTTAAGGGAAAAATAGGAGCAAAACAAAGCAACTGTCTGCATCTCTCCCCAAAAGCACAGCAGACCCCTCCCTTCAGCTATTTCCTATCACACTAAGAGTTTCCAGGATGGTTAAACCAACAATAAATAGAGGGTGAGGCCTTAGGAAATGCCAAAATTGGAGCTTTGGAGCTGCTAAGTGAATCCATGGTGTTCAGAGCCTGACAGGTCCCCTGTCTCCTGTCCAGGACAGCAGGATCCTTCATGGGGATCCAGAGATCAAATCCTAACCAGAGTGAACCATTCTCCCTGCACCCACATGTGTCTGAGCACACGCAGTGCCACTCAGAAGTCAGCGTTTGGACACAATGAACAAAGCTGGAACTCGAGCTCTGAGGCTGCTGTGCTGGAGGGTGGCTGTGGCTCTGGCACCCAGCAGGGCAGGTGAGAGCAGCTGAGACAAGAGACTTGGTCTACATACAATTCTAAAGCATCTCCTTTCTGGAAGGTGCAAGTGTAAAAGGCAAGATGCAAATGGATTGTCTTACAGCTTCTTGCTGTGCAAGTCCAGACTCTAAAATGTAAAGAGAATGAGAAAACCATTTCAAAATGGGAAGGAGCAGGGCAATAGCTGTTGTGTGCAGTGAAAGAGTCCAAGTTTCCAAGGGAACATCCTGCACACAGACTGGTCACTTGGTGACTTAGCTACTAACAGCCCAGGGAAAGCCCTGAAAGCCCTGCTCCAGTACCACCGTGTTGGATCACATTGGATCCTGCATTGGCCACAGAGGCCAGCAGAAATACATCAAATGCATGAAGCCAAACACTGGCAGAAATCACTGCACAGGACTTGAACCACCACAGCATCAACCCCAGGAGAGGTCTCCCTTGGTGTTCCTGCTTTGTTCTCCATGAGGGTCACTCGTCATGTGATCAGGACAAGACACTGGTATCTCATTTATCTTGTTAGCTGTGCTCAGAGAGATTTATCCCACAGCAGTTAATTCCCCACAGTTAAAACGCAAGAAATACAGAAACTTCAGGGTAGCTTCTCTGCAGGGACACCTAGAGAAGTTTTCCTGTTTGTTAGGACCTGGTAGCCAAAATGCTGATTTTCTTTTGGGTAAGAGGTACCAGCTGACCAAGGAAGTCCCTGCTTTTTCCTCTGTGGCTCCTGAGCACAGCTTCCTGCAACAAACACCCCCAGCTCAGCCTCTTCACAGGTTTGGCTTGGAGGGAATCCCCCACTGCTGGCTCTGAGGCCAGCAGTTATCCTCATCCCTGGACATGTCTGTGACCTCCTTCAGCAGCGGTCCTCATGTCACCACTCACTGGCAAACATCATGTCCCTGACCACCAAGACAGGCAGGTTTTGAAGCCAGGAAGCCCCTATTTTTCCTTGCTCTGCTCCAGCAAGCTGTGCCAGTCATGGCAACCAGCACTACAGAGACCAGGGGAGATGCCAATAAGGTGTGAGATGAAAGGGCAGTGAAGTCCTTTGAGCCCATCAAGGGAAAACAGTAAAAACATCCCCCGAGCACTCGGCAAATCTCATCTCCCATCATGGCAAATGCCACGAGGAAGAGATTAACTATGGGGAACAGGCTTGCTCAGCTCCCACACCCATCTGCCAAGGTAGCCTCAAAGCACAGATCTAATTCAGCCTCCTTTAAACACAAATAAAGAAGGAGGCACCGAGGGGTGGAGGTACACACCCTGGGTCCTAGACATATAAACTGCTGTCATGTCTTTTCAAGTGCCGAGATAAAAGGCCATAAAATACAGCTTAACACTAACGTCCTGTTTGCCCTATGAGTTGCCAGCCTCCAAGGATTTAGCTGGGCAGCTGCCAACGGGCAGGGCAGTGGTGGCACAGAGCATTGTCGTTGCCACGCGGTGCTGCCAGCCACAGGAATGCAGCCTGTGATATTTGTGCAAAAATATGCGAGCAGCCATCCCTCAATTTCAAGTGTCCTCTGGAAGGGAAAATGCCACTTCCACTTTGGAAAAGCAGCAGGGGTTGGATTGTCCTAACGACAACAAAAAGAGCTGTTCATTTGTGCAAAACAAGGAACAAAGCAGAGGAGCTCCTAGCTGCACGCAAACATCCTACCCTGTCCCAGATCACCACTCCTGCCTTTTCTCCTGGTCTCCTCCCTCTCCCCCAGCCTTTGCCTGCATCTCAGTTGATAAACCTGCCCTGGGAGCTGGGGAGTGGCTGCCACCATCCTATGCTGGCAAAGGGCCCATGGCTGTGATACCATCTGCTGCCTGTGTTCCCCAGCCAGTTTAGGGCAGGAGGAATCCCCAAAGGACAGGCAGGAAAGCCAGGACCCTGCCTATAGGTCTGCCCCAATGACACCAGAGCCCTGAGGTCCTCCGATCCCCTTTCCATCTCCCCACCTGCTCCTGTGGCACGTTCTCTGCTTATTTGGCTCCACAAGAAAACTTTCCTCTCCCTACCCTCCATGGGTGCTCCTCATCCCCCTGTTCCCCCACCTAATCCATGCCTATCCGCTCCCTCGCACCAATCCTTCTGTCAGCTTCCCTATTTCCCACCCACTTCAGCTCCACCAGCTCTCAAGTACCTTGACACCTGGAGTTCAGTAAAGCCCACCCAAAACCCCCCTCCTTTTTCCTCCAGGGACACTCTGTCCCCTCGCAGGGGTGCAGGCACCCACCCATTCTGCAAATCCACCCCCTTGGGCTCAGCAGGTCGGAGGCAGCCGCAGCCCTTCTGACCTTGCACAGTTTTCACCCGTGGAAGCTTTCCCCGAGTACCAGCTCCAGGCACAATCACCTTTCCCCCTGCATACAGAGCATAGGGAGAGGACCACCTTTGAAACCTCCACCAAGTGATCCCCGAGGGGTTCTGCACTGCCTTATCACACTGCTGTACCGCCACCTCCACGGCCCTCACCCAAATACCTGCAGAGACAAAGCTGCCCCAGCAGCACTGCAAACTGCTCGGTGAGGAACACTGCCTTTTCCCAGGAGGCTGAGACACAAAATAGTGTCCAACAGCCAAAACCAAGGGAAAAGGGTGAACAAGCAGACAGGGAACTGAGCCCCTCGCTCCGTGCCCTGCCCACCTGCTTGGACGAGGAGCCCCATGCCTTGTTTCCCCCCCGCCCCCACCAGGTTAATCAACACGGCGAAATTAAAGCAAGCTGGATGCTGAAGAGCACAGATGAATTAATTCCACAAACCTCATTAGCGCTGGGTCTGGCTCCGTGTCCAAATCCTCTGCTGCAGCCCAAATAACAGGCACCCACACACTAAGCCAAGAAATTCTTCCGAAGGCAGAGGGGGAACACGCTCCTTTGCTGCTGCAAAGGATTTCCAGCCTTGGCCTTTTCTTTCTTTCTGGTTTGAGTTTGTTTTGTTGGGTTTTTTCCCCTCCCTCCTCTATTTTCTGTCCCTTCTCTCTTTCCGGTTAAACGTCAGCTCCCAGCAGGGCAGGGAGGGCAGGCAGCCTGCGAGCCCACAGACCTCCCCGCTGAGTTCTGGACTCTCCAGTCAAATATCGACCTTGGTCTTGCTCCCCAGAGCTGTCTCCTCTACCTCCTGGGGCGCTGCAGGAAGGAAAGGTGGGAGCCACGATAAATGAAATGGGATCCCAGGTGAGGACGAGCTTTATTCCAGCCGGGGAGGGAGGGAAGAGGGGGTGCCCGTGACTCAGGGGTTGGCATTCCTCCCTCGCACACCTGGACGGGCAGGCACAGCTCGCACAGCCTCCCCGAACCCTCCCGCCCTCTGCACAAGCACCATTCCCCCCAGGAAAACGGCTGAGAGGGTGGGAGGAAGGTCCCTGCCCTGGAGGGGGCTGTAGGCGATGGGCAGTGTGGGCAGCGTTAGCTGCTCGGCATCACCTGCCTGCTCGGAGCAAAGCTGAAGGCACTCCTCTGTCCCCCTTGCCAGGGGTTTCTCCTCCAAATTTCCCACTGGCACAGGTAGAGGTTGTCACCCCAGCTCCCAGGCAGCAGCTAGCTGAAATATCAGGTAAGTTCCTGTTACGACAACCACCACCCAGCAGCTGATCCCAGCCTCCGTATGTGGCTCACAAAGACGATAGATCCACATCCTGCTTTATCCGGGGCACGAGCTCGAGATCCCACTCCTCACCTGCAATAGATCTAGCTCACGGGGCAACACAAGTGTGTAGCACCACAGCTGAGACTCACCCACACCTACTCCTAAGGCATCCTACCACAGTCCAAGGGTGCAAGAAGCAGTCTCACCACTGCGTCCAGCCTCTCTGCTGGGCTGGATCTGAAACCCCTTCCCGGGTCAGAAAAACAGCAGAGGAGGGTTTGGAGCTCAGGTGAGGGTTCTTTTTGTTTTCCTTTCTTTGGTCCGATAGCACCCTTTTGCTTTAGAGGCTGGGGTCTGTCACAGCTCAGACCCAGTTGCCAGGTACACATACCAGAGCAGATGTGATAGCAGAAGCTGCATTTTAACTTGCTGACAAATCCTCATAAGGAAAATTGCATCCCCTCAGCTTCAACATAAGCAACAGTAACAGCCAGATAAAAAAAAGTCACCTCTTTCCTGCCTGCTTTGGAGATTAAAAACACGAACAGGGCAATTTTGGCATGTTTGTTATCAATATAGCATCAGAGAGGCTGCTGATCAACTTCCTAACGATGGTGACAGTATTGATTCCAATGAACGTCAAGAGCATGATTCCTCTCAGTCCAAGAAAGAGGAAGCTCAAGTAAATACATGTAAATGGATTAAGCCCTGGGAAAAAGGAGGATGTGCTCATGCCATTAAAAGCTGCAGCAAACGGGAAGCAGGCATGGGTGCAGCTGAAGATGGTCCAGGCAGTTTAAGTCTGGTATTTCCTAGTTTCCAACCACTTGACTTGGCAACTTCAGCACTACCCTTGCCCTTCTGGAGAGGTGATTTCCCCTATTTGAACAGAGCTTCTGAAAGTTAAGGGGTTTTGTTGTTGGACTTTTTGAAACCACAACAGACTTTCGCTGCACTGGAGAGACTGGGACATGAGGCTCTGATTCTTGAGCTACAGCAGTGAAGAACAGATCATTACCATCCAGAGGCTGAAGGTAGAAGGTCCTGCTCTGCCTTGGAAAGCAGCAGTTGCAGGATGCTGTAGATGGAGGAAACCTGAGCTTCAGTTGCAAGTACAGACGGGAGCCTGTGCTGGTGCCTGGAGATGTGACTGCCCACCTCCCCTGGTCCCAACCATCAGCAGTGCCCAGCTCCCATCAACCCCAACCTACCTCCCACCATTGCTGCTCTGCTGCCATTGGGGTAAACAATGCTGCCAGGCACTGGTGTTAAAAAAGGCAACTTAGGCTACAAACACATCACTAAAGAAAGGATTTTAGTGATGGTTCCCCAACAGGAACCTGGAGCCAAACAGGCTGCTTGGGAGCAGCCACCTTCCACCATAGTCTTTGGTGTCCTTTTCTCCACCTGTGTTGCCTTCTGTAAAGTATCTCTGGTCTCACTGACAGACACCCCCCTGGCAGTCCCAGGGCTGCCTGACACCATCTCCCAGCTTCAATCCCAGCAGCCTGGACCAGCAAGGCAGGACCAGCTCAGCTCAGTAAATCCAGCTGTGAGAAGCAGCCTGGTTACTCACTGTGGGTGTTGCCAGAAAAGCCTGGAGATACTACTTTGGCACCTTCCTTTGAGACATCTCCAAGCACATGGAGAGTGGGTTCTCAGACTTGTAACCAGGCTGTATTCAAGCACACATTTGCAGGGCTGATAAAAGGCATTTTTCTAATAGCAAGATAACTCCATCACTGAAATTTAAGGCAACACAGAAGAGAGGAATCAAAGTTTCAGTAAATGGTCATAACAACAAGTTTTCACTTCATCTTGTCTTTAAAAAGAAAACAAGAATTTCTTTACTGAAAGAGTGGCAAGATATTGGAATAGGCTGTCCAGGGAGGTTGGTGGAGTCACCATCCCTGGAGGTTTGTAAGAAGAGGATAGATGTGTTTCTTCAGGGGATGATTTAGGGATAAGAGTAGCGTAGGGCTATTGGTTGGACTAGATGATCTTGAGGGTCCTTTCCAACTGTAATGAGTCTGTGATTCTGTGAACACCACCACCAAAACTTGCTGGTTTATGAGTTCTCCAAGACACTTCCACCAGGGAAGAATACCTGGTGAGCTCAAGTTTTTTGCCTTGGTTCATTACCTTGCACTCACTGCCAGCTGGATCAGGCTTTTGCCACACAAATCTGCTGTTTTCAGAGAAGTACAGAGAGAAAGGATCAGCAGATTCACTGCAGATGGCTCCTCCAAAGCTCACACCTGCATACCTGGTGGACCTCAGTTATAAATCAGTGATTTTCTGCTGTGGCAATGTTTGTAGCTCACACTAAATTACTGTGCTCTCTGCTGAGACTCCCAGCCCAAGTGCCAGTTACTGATAATTACAAATGATTTTAGGGTTCATTCTTTTCTTCTTTATTTAATGCCACACCAGCTTGCACAGAACCTTTGTTCTTCCTGTCCTGCCACTGCAGCATGCCTGGAGAAGGCTCTGGGGCTTTTTCTAGGTCTCTGCTGAGTGGTTACAGTCAAGATCCTGCTGCTGGAGCACATTCATTCCCCTTCTGACTTCTGCAACAACACACACTGCTAAGAGAAAAAAATTCCTTTATCCCTCAGCTGCACTGTACACTGCATTGGCAATATCCTGTTATCTGGTGTATACTTAAGAAATGCTTAATAGTGTTATTAATGTTAATGAGCACATAATTTATTGCACTAAATTATGCTTAATATAAATAACCAGGTAATTAAAAGTGCAAGATTAAATCCTCCTGTATTCTCTTCCTCAGCCTTTCCCCTCAGACAGCATTAACTACACATGTCCACTGTTTACAATGGATATTCCAAGTCATGGACACACATACCTGAAGGAAAAATTCACTAACAGTGACAGTAAATATCCCTGATGCCCAGTGGCCTCTGGGATGGACCAACAGCAAGAGGACAACCGAAACAACACAAGGGAAAAACGTTAGTAAAGGATCCAGGATAAAGCTTCAGTTAATGACAACTCTAACATCCATCCAGGGAAAATAAAGACCTTCCAGGGTTACATTAGCATCTCACCCAGCTGCCAAAGGGCTTTCAGCCACTGATGTTATGTTTGAAAGACGTAGCAGGACAGCCCAGCCTCTCCTGCTGGTTGGTGTTGGCTGGCCCCATGCAAGGCATTCAGTAAGTGCTGAGAGTCTCATCAGGAGCCAGCCAACACAAACTGGGAGAGAAGGTGGACCCTCAGCTTTTGTCATGCTCTCCAAGCAGAAGAGCCTATGCAAAGAGGAGAGAGTCAAGTACCAGTAACTTCACCTTTCATCACTGCACCAGAAGGCAGGCTTGTTTTCTTCCAAATGGTTGTTCATACCAACATGGAGAAAGGACAGACAGACAGACGCCTTCTACGTGAAAAGGCAAAACCTTTGCTTGTGAAATCCTGGTCCTTTGCTGTTTACTGGCAACTAAAAGCACCAGCCCAGCTCCAGCCAAAGACAAGTTTCAAATAAACAAAGGCTGAATATTGGAAGTCATTGGTGTCCATGGCTCTCGCTTAGAACAAAAGGAAGGAAGTGAAATATAAACAGTCAGGGGAACAGCAGCACACGGCAAGGCTTGGAGATGGAAAACTGCTCTGCAAGAGCAATGCATGAATACACTGGTGTAAAGGCTCCCCAAAAGGAAGAGGAGACTTTGGTGAAATCACTGTCCCTTCACAGGTCTTGACCCTCAACAGCAATTTGTTTTTAACATCAGGCACTCTCAGCCTGGCTGAAAAGCATCTCTCTGGGGGGAACACCTCTGGGCTTTCCTGTGTTCACACCTTGAACAGGAGCAAGCAGCCCATTCCCTTTGATAAGGCTTTGGGCATCTGTTGGAGGGGCTTTGCAGAAGCTGCAACTTCTCCCCTGTGATGAACAGGAGCTGGAAAGGATCTCATGCAGGTGTCTGCTGAAGCAATCACCCCATGCTGCTAGAGCTGACTGTCATCAGCACAGCTTTGGCATAGCCCAAAGCCTTGGCAAGGAAGCCTTTTTATTTTTACTCTCAGTAAAGAGCTCTCATAAAGCAGGCAGCACTGCAGGAATCCAACTAAAACATCGCTTCAGGTGCTCACTTTTTACAGTTTGAGGTGGGGCTGGCAAGGGCTGCCCCTCCCCACCTGCTCTTTTGGTTAAGCAGCACCCAGTGAGACATGAAATAAAAGCAAGTCCTGAACACACAAAATCTCTTCCCACAAGAGCATCAAAGGAGAAGAGATCTCTAAATCACAACAAGCAAATAGGAAAGAAAATCAACACCTGAGGGCACGGAGGTGGGAGAAGAGACTTCAGAAGGTAGAGAGAGAGAAGAACCAACTCTGCCAAGGATGACTTCATTACAGCAGCTCTCCTCCCTCTGCTAAGCAGCTTGGCATGGCAGAAACACACATGGATGTGGAGCTTAAGCTAAGACAAACCTACTCAAGTTAGGAGACAGCCATGCTCACAAAGGCAGTAAGCAGAGAGAAGCCTCCTGGTTTTCAAGGAGAACAAGCCTGTAATTCTCAGACTAAGGAACAATGAAAACAGGACCAGTTTCACTCTCCTGGATACAGTTGGTCTCCTCTTAGTAGGAGATGTAAGAATGAGCGTCTACAGCTTTTAGGAGTCAGAAGTGCAACCTGGGCAATCAGCAGCAGCAGCATAAAGAACTTTTTAGCTGTGTAAACTGCAAGCTTCTGTTAGCTCAGCTCAGATGCAGCTTGCAGTTCTTAGGGGTTATTTAAAACACAGGCACTTCAAACACTCTCTGGGTCCCCTGAGCCCTCCTGCACTCAGCAGCTGTCACACAGCCCTGGTATGATCACAGCCATACAGATTTCTAACAAGCAAATTAGTCAAACCTCCTGTTTGAGGGCTTCAGCCTGTGGCTTCACATGCCAGAGAAGGATCCTTTCCCTCAAGATATCACTCTTGCATGCCTGAAGCTTCCTCCACCTTTCCCTGTGCGCTGGCTGACCACATCCAAGTGCAAGCCACCAACCTGTCCAATCATGTTCTCAGAGGTAGGAAAGAGGCTTTTTCCTAGAACTGTACTTTCCAACCTGTGTATCCATCTATTACTTCCGATAGCAACATGCAGGATAAACAAGAGCAGTGAGTTATTGCAGAGGCTGCAAGTTTGTTACACAATGGCTGGCATCTCCACTTCTGCTTTTTGGAAGGGAGAGAGAAAGAAAACAAATCATGCATGTTTCAAGCTGCTTTCTCCAACCACAGACAGCAAACAGCCAGTCATAGGTGCTCAGGAGTCAGCTGCCAGAGCACGGCCCAGTCTCCTGCAGGAGCGAGTTACTGCAGGAGTTTGAAAACTGCTGCTCCAGGTGCCTCATGGCCATCTCTGTTCCAACACTCCTCAGCAGAGCTCCTTTTAGGAAGGTTTCTCCTTATCCCTTATCATCAAACCTTGCTGACCAGCATTTCCCTATTGCTTCAGAGCTGCTGGACGTTGTTGCTCTCTGCCTGCCACAGCAAGGCAGGAGCAAAACTAGCAGCATTTCTGAGCTCTGGTTGCGAGGTCTGCAAAGAAATCCAGAGGTCTGGAGCAGCTATGGATACTGCAGTTCAAGAGGGAAGAGGGCATATAAGAGGAAAGGGTGGGGTGCCAGGATGTGTGTTAAGAGTACTTAAGGTACTTGCATTTAAACAGTATTCAGTAGCTTCTGCAGTAAAATGATTCATCCCCAAGAACTGCAGCAGTTGCCCTGTGCCAGGGCTTAACTGGTAAGGTTGGTTCAGTTCATGTAGGCTCAGACTTTCCCACTTTGTGCTGACCACCAGCTACAGTTCCAGACAGGACAGAGGAAGGGGATGCCCAAGACATGCTGGTACCTCTGGCAGTAGGCTGCACTTCTGAGTACTGGCACACATGCCATTGAGATATTTAATCTCACTCAGCTCCAGACTTGCTCACTGCACACATTAAGGATACTCAGAGTAAGGTGACTTGTTTTAGAAGCCCAGACACACCTTCCCTACTCATAGTAGATCCTTCTGGTGCCCAAAGTTTGTCATCAATCCACAGCCTGAGAGAAACAGCAGCAGCTAGTGCCCACCTTGCTGCAGTTCTCCTGGTGTAGCTTCATCCCCATGTCAAGCAGGACCTTAGCTGGTTTCTCACCCATCAGCATTCCTAGGTACACAGACACTTTTTTTTTAAAGCCAAAATGACTGCAGGGAGAAAATGCTTAACACTTAAAAAAATTATTTAAAGGCAAGAAACCAATCTTACTTCTTCCTTAAGTCTCCACAGATGCAAAGTCTGGATGAGGAGTGACAGAAGGAAAAATGAAAAAGCAGCACTGAATTCTAAGCAGCTTCTGCTTTTGTTGATCTGGCAATTGTCTCACTGCTTTTGCACTAGAAACAACAGGCTCTGGATAGAAATTTAACTTAAAAGTTTCTTTAACAAGAAACATAAACATGACTGAGTCTGAAAAATCATGATCTAAGGCTTAAAGATAATTTAAATAATCTGGAGTGACTGCAGCAGTGCAGGTCAGCAGCTGTCTCTCTCCAGAGGAGGAACTGCTCAGGTTGTTTATCCCACCTGTGGAACAGTGAACAAGCCACACCACTGCTGCTGACCTCTAGTCTAGCAGACTGGCCTCTGTGGATGAAGGCTTTTGGAAAGACCAGGTGCTAGCACTAGAAGATCATTTTTGAAGAGTTAAAGATGCAGGAACAGGTTAGAAGAAACTAGAACTAAAGAACAGCTGAATTGCCATCTGTTTCAGAACACCCTCTACAGTACAAGCATCTCCAACAAAATCAGGTTTGTATCCCACTTCTCTTCCCCCAAAGCCTGAGATTTTAAAAAAGTCCACCGTGTGAAAAAACCTTCATGCCACCTCCAGTCTCATGGAGTTGTTACCTACTCACCTACCAGTGTCTGTAACCCAAGGCACAACAAATGGATACCTGCCAAGATGAGAGATGCAGACACATCAATGGCAACCAGGTGGTTGGGTTTTTTTAAAGACTTTTCCATTTTTATCATAATTTTTTGCCACACAGGTAAGGAGCTATATACAATAACATTTTCAACTGAAAATACTTTTTCACAACAGTGGAGCAAGCAGGAACTGCCACATGTGCATTTCACAGCACATCACTATCTAGTACAAAGATGGACCAACATCACAATTAAGATCAGATACCTGCCTCTGCTTATCTGCTGTCCAACCTCATTCCACGGCAACAGAAGAGTTTTCTGCCCAGATCTTTGCAAATAAGTTCACAAACCAAACCCCCACAGCTTATGGCTCCTGCATAGAAATCTCCATCCCTGCTAGATGGCAATGACTTTCAGCAGCTTCCTCAATGGTCAGCTACTTCACATGTGGCCACTAAGAGCTACACAGATATTCACACAGGTGCAGGTGTCAGCACTGTAACAGTCAGTCCACATTCATAGATGTAGATTGCTTCAGGCCTCTGCTACACCTTTGAGGGTGGATATTGACCAATTGTCTCTGCTTTAACTCCCTTGGAACTGAGTTAGCACACATGAGGGAGGCACATCTCACAAACTGCTGGCAGCCCTAGAGCATGACCTGGAATACACAAGGATAATACTGATATTCCTGCACTACTTGCCTTTCCCTCCCTCCCCACCAACCCAGACTTACAAGCACAGTAAGACCCTAATGCAGTCATGTAATAAGCTAACTTTTACAAGGTGACTCCAGATACCACCTGCCTCCAGCACAACACCACACACAAGAGTGGTTCTTCCCACAGCAAGAAAAGGCAGAGGCATTTTTCAGCAGAGGTCCATTCCTGTGGGCACACAGCTAGCATGCCTGCTCCTGCCCCCGTCCTTCCAAAAGGGAACTCTGGTCTGTTTCAGAGTCTTCTCATCTTTTATTAGCCCTCCCTCCCATGAACAATGGCTTCAATGACCAGTCAGTCCAACAGTCCAGGCCCAGCACAGCAGTCACTGCTTTGCCTTTTTGACAATGGTGCCAACAGCTGATATAACTGTGGTCTTGGAGCCGCTGGCGCTGGTTGTCACCGTGACCACACCGGGCAGCGTTGCAGTGGTGGTGAGGATGGTGGGCTGAGCTATTGTTGTTACAGGGATGGCTGAGTCCCACTTGCTCTTCCTCTTCTGGGCATCTGTGAATTTGATTAGATCAAACAAATGAGGATTAACATTATGGTAAAGGTCACCAACCCCTTTGTAACCTCCTGTCTTGACAACCCTTAACATATCACTGCTTGATTAGACAACTTTCCTTCATGTTAATTTCAGCATATACTGGCAGTAAACACTGAGGAGAAAAATCAGCTTTATACCTCAAGTGTAAAAGTAAATCTCTACACCTGAGCTTCAGCCAAATGGGAGACAGGTTCACCCCCTGTATGTTTAAGTTTAACAGAGCACACTTATCTCAGTTGCTCAGGTCCAGGCACAGGACACACTTTCAGCCTCCAGAGTGTTTTCCCCTCCCTCCCAGTTCAAAAGGCAGGAGAACAATTTTCAGCCTTTCCAAATCTCTTGAGATGTATCAGTCCCACCAACACTCTACAACCATAAACAGCAGCAAGTTTCTTGGCCTGCTGATACACCTCTTCCCTATCCAAGCTGTCTCCTAAGCTCTCATTGCAGAAGGACAGCCATGGGATATGGGGGCCAGAGAAAAGCTAGTCTGTCAGCTCCTGGAAGGAATGCTATATACACAATCAACAAGGAGCCTTCAGGGTTTCCAGGAAGCACTAATCCTAGCATTACTGCAGCTTTATAGGGACAACCACAAATGTTCTTTACCTCCCACAGTGGTACTGGCTGTTGTGGTGGTTGTAGAAGAGGCACTTGTTGTTGTACCCTTTTTAGTGCCAGTCACAAATTCAATCTGGTAAGGAGAGAGAGGAGAAAGAGGAGAAGGTAAAAATGTCATGTTAATACACAGCCTTTTTTTAAAGCACATCTCTTCTCTATCTTCTTAAGAACAGCTTTAATGTCATGGAAGATATTGGCCTCCAAGCTGACTCTCATGCCCAAAAGAAAGATGTAGACCTCAGGCCAAAGTCATGATCATTAAGGACTCCTGCAGCCCAGCTCCTAAGCCAGAGACAATAAGAACATGTTTGTTAAATGGTACAAGCAAAGGAATTTGATATAGCTGAGAAAGGACAGATCTTGGTCATCAAAGAATGCATTCAAACAGAAGTTCCTGTTCTTTTTCCTGGAAGAAACATGCAAGACAAGTCCCTACCTGCATGATTTGCTGCACTGCATCACAGCAGGAAACTTAGCAACTACAACAGCATGCAGCCTCCTCTATTCAAAACTGCAGATATGAGCAAGGATGAAATCAGATACCTGGCTACTCTGCAAAAACCAAAACAAGCAGCAAGCCACAGCATGCACTGCAAGAAAAAAAGTACCTCCACATACTGAATATGGAAGGAACCTTCTGCAAGGTTAGATGCAATCTCTAGCATTAGATGGATTTGTAATGCCAACCACTAGCTTAAAGGCAACACCCCTGAATAACAGGAATAAAGTCCTCTAAAGCCTCTCTGGGGTTTTTTTTTGTTGGGGGGGTGGGGGAGTTGGGATATAGAATTATGTACATTTTGTGATAAGCCCAGTTAAAAAAGGCCCAACATTTCTGGAAATTAGATGCAAGGTGGCAATGTCAAGGAGAAGAGAAAGCAGATATTGTCTCACAGTAAGATATGGTGAAGAAAGTAAGCTGTAAGTAGGTTATGTCACCAGGCAAAATGTCATAGATAATAAAAAAGCTGTTCTTTGTGCATTATCTTGCCTGTACCTGGCTTACTGAATACCACTTTAAGAGCTCTGCTTTAAAAAACCTAACAGAACAAAAGGGAATCCACTGGAATAAACAGGCTAGAGAAAAGGACCTGTAAGGAAGGGGAAAGAACTTGATCTGTGCAGCTTGGAAAAAGACCTGCAAGAATAAAGGACAGACCCAGGGAACTCCAAACAGTATCACCACAGAGCACATAAGAAAAGCAACAAAATGAACTTAGCAGAGAAACAGAAGCCCTGCATCTCCCAGCACTCTGGGTTTTGATCAGCTACCTTTGTGCGTTCCTTCTTGGCCTTCTCCAGCTTGTCCATTTCAATCTTCTGGGCTTTAGCTGAGGAAGATCAGAAGTTACAAGAAGCACTAGGAACAGTAAAAATCCTTAGTCCTATCTCAATCACACTTCCCATCATCAAAACAACAATCAAAAACTGCCAATTGTGTACAGGTAATTCATCTGTATTCATGAAACTAACTACTGCTTTTTCAAAGCATTACTCCCCTGAATTAATGATTTAAGAGATGAAAACAGTGAAGAACCCATTTAAATGAAAAGGTTTTCCAGACTGATGGAGCATCAGTAACATTCAGGCACACCCAACCAGAATGAAGTACTGAAAAGAGCAGCACGTGATGACTTCTCATTTATAAAGGAAGTGAAGGCTCCAGTGCAGTTAATTAACTGCAAAACACAAAGAGCTGAGTGAGGACAAAACCCCCCAACTTCCCAGAATTACCTAGTGCCTCATAATATGAATCCTCTGACCAGCCATGAGGATCAAACATGTCCTAAAGGAAAAATAAGTCAGATTAGGGCTATTTCCACATATACAAAAAGCCCAGTTCAAAGATGGTTTATGTCTGTTCACTGATGACATTGCATTCATTACTGATTCTTGTATCCTAGTGACACAAAGATCACACCAGACCTTCTTTTACAGGACCAGAAATGATGAAGAAACAGCTTTGAAGCCAAAAGGACGCTGAGGTAAGACACCCATTTTTCTGCTACTCAGCTTCTAACCCCACCAAGGAGTTTCTTGCATACCCACCCACTTCAGCAGCTTTTGTTCAGAGTAACTACAGCAAAGTTAAAGGCTCTGAGGCTCAGTACCACATAAATGTTCATTCCAGTGAGAGGACTGAAGTTCCCTAAAAGGACACCTAAACAAGCAGGCTCAAGAAAGCCTGAAGTAAGATCCTGCATTCCTGTATTATCTTTTACCCACTCCCTTCCCAGGCAGAAGCATTGCACCTCACCTTAGGATAATTTGTGCCAAGTTCATCAATGGAACAAAACTGGATCAGCTTTTCATAGATGCTGCAAAGGAAAGGCAAGAGTTGAGAACAGAGCCAGTGAGCTGGAAGCAAATGGAAGCATTTCAGATTTACTAGTACAAAGAGGCTGTCACTTCTTCATGCTACATGAGTAAAATCAGAACCTGGGAAGCTCTGCTTGCTGTGATGGATATGGCATGCCACTAACCACATTATTTCCTGCTTCCCCCAAATTAATCTCCCAGCTCCCAGCACAGACACATCTAAACCACTTCATCCAAAGCTGCATGTTTCAAATCTAACCAACAACCAAGTCCAGTAGCTGCTTCACAAAGCACAAAGAACAGTTTTACTGTTTCAGCTACAATCAAATGATGTCTTTCCCATTCCTGTAAGCAGTAATACTTCTTGCTCAGGATTCTATTTCTCCTGCAGTTCTAATAGAGAGGAAAACTGTTGGAACTTGCTCTGTGGTGCTCTGGTCAGACAGGAGCAGACAGTGGCTCACCTGGGGTTACGGAACTCCTTTTTCCTCTGAATGATGTAGTTCATGTCCATGCCCTCTTTGATTTTCCTCTCATACAGCTTTTGAATTTTATCCTACAACAGAAAGATTACAGGGTGGGCCAGTATGAAAAGGAAGAGCACACCAGCTGACTACCAAAAGAGTACATGTGGAAACAAGCCAACTGAACCAGCAACCTCCTTGAGCAAGGATTCAACCTCCCACAGGCCAGGCAGGCTGATAAATCCAGACACTCCCTTCCTTTAAGGTCTGAAAGTGTCTTCATGAACTGTGTGGATGGGTAAGGGAATTGATCTTTGCACCTTCTGAAGGATTCAGTGGTTTCCACTTGAGGCAGCAATACACACTTTCTTCTCAGCCTGTTGCTTCCATTTATAGCTAGGACTGTAGAGAAGCAGCCAGCTCTGAGAGGGACAGGTGAACTCCAGAAAGGTTCTCTCACAGTGACAGTGACACCACCCACCTTCTGACTCAAGCATGGAGCTGAAAAACAGCTGCTGGGCTACACTGCACAGAAGACAAGGCTCATGGCTACACCTGGGTAAGAGATGAGCAAAGGCATGTTCTGGTGTAGAACTAAACCCAATGTGATCATCAGGTCCTGCTGGTGGTGTCTACTGGCAGCCAAATGCTCTTAGGAACAATGCAGCTAAATCCATGCTTGGGCATAAGTGGCCAGTTTGATGGAGTCAGCTTCTCTTTGCAGATCCCTGACACAGCTACAAAGTCTATGGATATCTTACTGAAGCCACAAGTCCCTGCAAAAAGCAACTTAACAGACTCAAGTTGGAAATGCCAAGCAGTCTGTTCTCCAAAGAGACTGAGAAATTTAAAAATAAACATCTTTTTTTTTTCTTCCTCAGCAAGGTAGTGAAAGACCTTAAAGGTATTTTCACTTTGGGGAAGCTAAAGGGATAGAAAAAGCAAAAACTTTCAGACAGAACATAAACTTCAGTGGCACTCCTAGGAGAATATTCTGAGGGGATTTCCTTCATCTTTTCTTTTTGGTACAAATTTGTCATGTACAAGAGACATAAATTCAGAGGCTAGGCCTTCAGTCTTCCAGGATGGGAGAGTTGAGTCAATTTTCCTTTGTTACTTCTGGATAAGTCACTTCATGTCTCTCCCTGTATGGGCAGTCAACTCAAATACAGAGCTGACTGTTGTCTAAGGGTTTGCTCATGCCTAAATAAAAAAGGATTGTTGTGGTATGCTAGGAGCTAACATGTTGTGGTATGTTAGAAGCTAACATGAACTCCTATTTTATCAACCTTAAAAAAAATGCTTTAAGACCAATTTTTATCAGGTCCTCACAAAATTAACACAAAGGAACTACCCAACTGCCTCATCCAGTACACACATTATGAAGTTTGATGCAAAAAGGTGCATTTATGGAGTAGAAATGATTGAACAGATGTTCCCTTTTGTCCCCTCCCTGTGGAGGTAGCAGTATGGCTCAAGGTCCATAGATGTGGAACTAGTAACACTAAGAAAGACTCCCTTTGGCAGAGCTGGAGACAGTTTATTAGAAGACTGACAAAAGGAAAGAGCAAATCAACAGTAAAAAGCCTAGACCATTTTGCATCTCTAAAGAACAATCCCAGCTCCTCGCTCGAAGTGCTCTAATCTGTGGTTTGACCTGCTAACAGAGGACAAGTTCTCCTTTGATTTAACAGAGTAAATTGCTGTCAAAGGGGAAGATCTGCTTTATTCTGTCTGCTCTCTCAAGCTCTCTGCATTCCTCAGATCTAATGCACTCCAACTCACTGATGTCAGAACAGTGCAATCCTCCTGCAGTACAAGAGGAGGAATGGGTGTGCCCAGGTACACTGTGCAGAGAAGCAAGCATGATCTGGATAGTGAGTCACTGTGAATCACCACTGCACATTTGTAGCTTACCTTATGGAGCACTCCAGAGTAATTCTATACTTATATTTCTCCTGGGCAGATAACTGCAGTTAAAACTCAAATGGGTGGTAGGAAGCATTTGCCCTCCATCAGGAGGGGAACAGAGCAGAAGTTACTGCAGAGTTGGTTACTGCAATTATTTGGGCATGCACCAGAGAAAACATCAATCTGTTTTCCTTTGCTGCTTCTAAGTTACCAGCCTCCCCCCAAATGTTTATCATCTAGAGATATGTAGGTGGAAGAGGAATCCAGTCAATGCTGCCTCAACTATTCCAGGCAGGGGATTCTTGGGTCCATACAGAAAAACAATGATTTGTTCTTTCCTAGAGAGCTGATTTGCTGAGGTAAGAGGATAGCAGCCTTCACAGCAAACATTGCTTCTGTGCCACTGGTAGGATCTAGAGCCATTTTAAAGCCTAAGTGACCCACTGAGACTGAAAAACAGCTTTGAGCTACTTTGAGATTTCTACACTAGGATTGCAATAAAGTCTGAAGCATTAAGAGAGTGCAGTTAAACTCAGTGTGCTAAAACCCAGCTGCAACCTGGGTTTCTGATTTGGGCAAAAATACTGAGCAGAATTCCCCAATATCCCCCCTCTCCCTCCTGAACTGCAAACCTTAGAGAAAACAAAGGACTTCTACCAACCTGCAAGTGGTTAGAACATCTGCCAGGAGGCTCAGGAGGGATTTTGATCTCATCTGGAGACATGTTTCTCACTCTCTCTGAAAAAGAAGCTGGAGAGAGAGAACTAGGCATGAGTTCTGGCAGTAACAAAGGGAATTCAGGCCATGCAAGTCATTAAACCTGTTTTATGTTCTTGCTAGCACTACTCTATCATTGAGAGCTGACTGGGGAGGGTAACTGGGGAATGCAGTCAACTGGTACATGCTGTTTCCAAAGTGCTGAGGAAGCAGCAAGTAGCCTAAAGGTTAAATCATTTCAAGAGGGATACAATGCTTGGTTTGTTGATAGTTACCTTACACTGTGGCTCTGTCACATTCATGCTTGAAGCTTTCTTTTCAGGGGTCTCACCACCCCAGAATGAAAACATGAACAGCTAAGCCACTTCCCACTGCAGTCACAACTGCTGATAAGATCCCTAAAGGCAAAGAATCTTCAGAGGGACAAAGGTTGGCTCATGGAATGTACCTCTAAAGCCCTGCATTCTGCACCACGTACTGAGCCCTCCACTACTCCAGGTCTCCCAATTGCACTTGGTCTCAACAGCTCAGATAACCTGGAGTCTCTGGGATACTCTCAAAGACAGAATCAGACTGTGTATGTGGAGAATCACAGGATCAGTCTAAGGCATTCTGGCTCACTGCCTTTTTGGGGGAGGCAGAAAGACCTACCTACATGAACCAAAATGGTTCAAGAAGGGAATGACCCTCCCCAGAGCTGTCAGGAGTTAACCACAAGAAATCACATTTCATCCTGAAGTTAAGGCATCCTTAACAAGCACTTTGATCTTTGCTTAGAGTCAGATTATTGCTAGAAAGAACAACTCCTTGATCTGCAGGACTGAAAACAGACTAGTAGATAATGCCAGATCTCTAGAGGTGTTTGTGTTGGGATAAACTATTGGAGTACTTGATTGCCCTATAAAGATTAGTGGACAGATTTATCAGCAAAAGAAACTGTCATGTTTCCCCCCTATTGCTTGTTACTTTTCCACTACCATGGGAAACCAAACAGTTCTCTAACCAAGTCTTGGAGCAGAGATTTGTGTCATTTAAGCAACTGGGATGGTTTTCAGCCATAATTTGTACAAGGAACACATCCCAGAGCCTCAGTCTGTAGTTGATAGAAGAGCCCTGACACCAGCACAGAAGTCATATCAGCTAAGCCATTCACATCTGCAGGCTCTCAAGGATATAATCCTCAGTCAAATCTGCCTGAGCTGCAGTTCCAGCATGCTCAAGTTCAGCTCCTCTGACTAAGGCCCAGAAGGGCTCAAAGGACAGACATTGCATGCTCTGCTCCCTTCCAGCATAAAGTCAGACAGCTGAGGTTACAGAGAACCAACACCACACATGTTCAGTGCTACTACAGTTTCCATTTCCTTTGTAAAACCATAAAGCCCTGAGGGCAACAGCTTTTAGAGATGCAAAGCTGGCAGGTGACCACTCATTTGATTTGATCAAGATGTTGCTGAGGGTTAAATTCTTCAGCAGTTGCTAGTAATGAACAAAGTGTCCTTTGGCATTTACTAAGAGGGTGCCTCTGTGGAAGAAGGAAAGCTTGCCAGAGCCCCTGCAGAAAGGCAGGCAAACAGGAGCTCCCTGACAACAAGGCAGACATCTGTTATAGGTTACAGCTACTGGTGGGATGGGGAAGCCTCTAGTTTAATTAGAGTTTCAGGAACCCAGACAGACAGCAGCAAATAGCAGTGTTCATAATAGAGAGCACACTAGGCTTTCCAGAAAAGGTGAAAGCTGATTAACAGCTTAAGAGATTCACAACATCAGCAGAAACACTAGAAAAAGAAAAAAGACCACCAAATCCAGACTTCATAAAGCAAAGAAAGGACCTAAAGAAAAGTCACACAATTCATCAAGCTTAGCTCCAAGTCAGACATCCCAGAGGCTCCTTATCTTTGGAGATGACTAGAAAAGCCACATAAAAACCAAATGTTTATGGGAAGGGGAAACTGTGGGATCAAACTCAGGAACTATGGGCAAAGAAGTCAAAGTTGCAAGGGTATGTTCAGCAATCAATTCAACCTCCTCTGAAACAGAAACAACACTGGGGAAGGACCAAGAGCTCCCAGAGAGAGAATACATTTTGACTAGTGACTTTTCAGGTTTTGGTGCTTTTTGCTCTTTTGTTGGAGCCATGTGAAAGTAACCATTTATCAACATTATACTGATGGGGGAAGGCATCTCTTAATGCCTTGCAAAGAACTGGAACTAAGACATCTTTGTCTCTGCAATCCCATCATAGCTGAAGACTGAGTCAGCAGTGAGGCTGCATGCACCCCTGTTCCACCTCAAACTGAGCACAGACAAACATTCATCATTACTTGGTTATTTCATCACATTGAAGACAGACCAAGAAGCCACATCATGAGGAATAAAAGGATGAGTTTAGCCCCTGTAGGCTTATTTTACAGTAAGAAACTGCAGATTAACCATGCCCTTGAGCAGTCCTCAAACTTCCTCTCACACAGATAGCAGAATGGATGATTCCAGGTCTTGCCCTAAAGAAAGGGGCAGCTGGGATTATCATTCAAAGTCATCCTGGTGCTTGCACATGTGGCCATAGGCTCCTGTATAATTTTGTTTTCAAAGTCTCAAGCAGAGCTTTCCACTGCCTACAGAGAGCTAAGGAGGTGTGCCCTCAGAGGATACAAACAGCTGCTTTGTGTGTCCTGTTATTCCTGTCAAGACCAAAGGTTTATTTCTACATGAGTCACAGGTAGGGACACTGGCTGAAGTCTCTAATTGGGCCTGTGTTTTGCTGGCTCACATCCTAGAGGATTTCCATCTGGGGACCTCAGGAAGTTGGCTGTTGGCACAGTTAATCACTGTGGGCACACCCAGCTTCTGGTCTATAATCATGAAGTATCTTCCTCCTGGATTTAAGTCCAGGTAAAGAGCTAAGTCCATAAAACATATCCCACGACCCAGATAAGGGTTCAAGAAAGTCAGAGCCAACACACTGCCAGGTCTGCAACACAAAGCACCCTGCTGCTGAAAAAGACATGGCCAGTGTCTTTATTTTCCTTCCACAAGTTGACCTAAGGGTTAAACATTTCATCAGCACAAGCAAGAGGTGCTTGTAGCTTCTTCTGCAGCCAGTGCATGCACTGTGCCAAGGCACAGCTGCTCCCAGGCTCTGTGTAAGAGGCTAAAGCCTCTTACACAGAGCCTGGGAGCAGCTGTGCCTTGGCAGCATGGCCAATTAGCAGAGTCCCTAGAAAACTCAGCATCCCAGCAGTCACTGGAGAATATTTGTTTGCCAGACCTTGGTGAGGCAGATAATTAAATGGAATCACTACATTTCACCTGCTTCAGCTTCAGATAGATGGATTCTTCAACCAGTACATCCAACAGTACAAAGCCATGCTGCATAGCAGGAGGGAAAGTGCCACAGCACACACAGGGTGCTTGGTTCCTTCTGGAAGGACAGGACTGCTCACAGTCCAAAGGCTATGCTGGAGACATGGATGGGGGCACCCAGCAGCTCTGTTTCTTGCAGATGAGTAAAAGCATTTTCTCCTAGCTCAGAGAAAACCAAGAGAATAGAGAGCACAGGAACAGAGAGATGGCTTTACCTGGATAGATTGGGGTATGGATCATCTGAGGTCTGATAAAGCATCTTGCCTGAGTGCTCTCAGTAATGCTGCTCTCCAGGTAGGACTAAGAACCTCTGTTCCTTTCAAGGTTCACTTCTGTGCTGCATTTTAAGCAGCCACAAGGGATTACAGGCAGTACCAGGTGCTAGTTTGTCTATAAAGGTCACACTATGCAAAAGCCTAAACAAAGACCTGGAAAGGGTGAGCAGAGGGGCATGGCTTTCCCCTCCAGACAGCAAACTGGTGGTGCCTGGTCTCTCAAATGGCATTCTTTGGCACTCTAATCAAGCCTGCTTGGCATTAACCAGGTTGTGTGGGTTTCTGATTTCCTGGCACCAGAACAGCCAAAACAGAAGGAAGAACTGGAGGCAACAACATGCCAGTGAGTCACCCATCCATGGATGGACACTAGTTCCCTTTCTGCTCTGTGGGCTGAGAAATGCAAAGAGAGACCTGCAACTCAGCCCTATTTTCTGCTCCTATGAACACTGACATTGTGCTCAGACATCCTAAGGGCTGGAGAGAACATTTCTTCACAGTCCAAAAGGTAAACAACCATGCTGCAGAGAACTCCAGGGCAAAAATACCCATAACCTAAGTACGATTTTGCAAGGCTGCAGGAAAGAGCAAATGCCATGTCCTGCCAGCACCATGCACTCTTCAGGGAGGGGCAAAAAACCCCAAAGGATGCAGAAATTTATCAAAATAAGTTTCACAGACACTTCCTTCTCCTCCACAGAGCAATCCCTGCTGAAACCTCCCCTCCCATTCTTCCAGGCTTTGATTATGTGATCACTACTTCAGTGTAAGCCAGGACAGCCATGCCCTTCCCAGCTGCTCATCCCTGCTGTTTTCTCTGTGTCAGCTCAAGTGCTCACTTAGCATGCACCAAGCAGATCAAGGAATGGATCCAGCTGGAAGCCCCACAGGAAAAAAAAGAGCAGTGAAGGTGGTTCTCAGCTGGCTCCACCTTCCAGACCTGCTTAAGGCACACAAATGGGGGAGGCAACACAAACATTATTTTTGGCAGGAGCTTCCATTTCTGCTGTAGTTAAGCAACTGCATGACCATGGATTTTAATAAAGGTGATGCTAAACAACAGAAGGTTATCTTCTGAGAAGGGCAGCCCCACAACCTCTTAAAGCAAAAAGGAGTTGTAAAAACTGTCTAAGGAAGACTGACTTCCACATCCTGCTATCAGATAAAACTTTAGATGTCCAGAACACAGAAGGTACCTGCTTTGTGTCAGAAAATCCTGCAGAGAAGTCATGCTCCCAGGAAGGGAGTGGTTCACACATTACACCAACCACAAGGCTCTTGCAGAGCTCCTTTTCAAGGAGATAAGATAAGGTCTAATGCAAAAGTCCTACAGAATCCAGCATGGCAATTATGCTGACCTCTACAAGTCTGCTTCTGCAAAGGCAGCCTGTAGGCTCTGGGGGTGCTACTGTCAGGAGAGGATAAAGATGACTCTGGACTTTCCAGATCTAATAATGGTGAAATGAGTAAGTGAGATGTCACAAAAATCAGGTTTCAGTAACCATTAGAAAACCTAGCATAGGCTAGGTGAGCACAGCAGCTATACATCCTGACAGATCAGATCTAAGTGGGTATATGTTAAGTAGGTTTCTGAAGTCAGAGGACATCTGTCATCATTCCTGGTTACATTGGCTCTTACAGAGGTGTCTGGACAATGTTAGTGCTTTATTGTTTTTAAGCTCATACACAAAACCACCAATGCTGCCCTTTACATATACATCCTACACATGTTATATATATAAATATTGCCATATTTTTATGCATGGCACCTTTCTCCCAAAAGGCTTCACTGGAAAGATTCCACTGAGAGTGAACACTGCAGGCAATAATTCAAACAATAATTCAAAGGCACTGTCATGAGAGTAAGGATGCTTTTTACAAAGAGGAAGCCTAGAAGGTCTAGTCTGAAAAAATGTGAATAAATATTTCTGAGCAAACTTACCAACTAGCTCCTGAGGATCTCTCTTCTCCAGTTCTGAGAATTCCTGGGAGGAAGGGAGAAACAGATTTTAGTCAGGTTATACTTCCAATCTAAAAAGCTATACTGTTCATTTGTTTAGGAACTGACACATTATTTCTGAGACAAAAGAATAAAAATGAAGAATGAGATGCAAGTTATTAGAGAATAGGGCAATATTTGCATCATGGGAAGCCAAAGCCTAACAGGATGCTCTGTTTCCTTTCAAAGTTTGAGTCTAATTTTAATGAAAGCATTCAGGCTACCCTTCTCTGGACACTCAGCTCCTTTTGAATTCCAAAAAGCCTGCTGGTCTTAAGCCTTCAAACCACAGTCTTCATTTTTGGTGACTGGCCCTTGGCATCAGCCAAGAGTCAATGTTTTAGACCACAGCTAACTAAATACTAGCTGGATCCAGCCCACAGAAAACTATTTAAGCCCTGGTAATGCCTACCACAGGCCTGTGCAACCTGGAGCCCTCAGAGCAGGGTCAGCAGGACACATTCCCCAGAGCAACACAAAAACAGATGCAAGGTCCCAGGAGCAGCCTCTGGTTGGCCAGGGCTCTGAAGGCTCCGGGCTCCAGAGCTTTGCCAGTTGTGTGTGATGCCAAAACTCACTTCTGTAACTGTGCCATCCAGGGCTTGGGCTGATAAACCCTCTCTGAACCCAAATGCCAGGGAATTGGTTATGATGCAGATCCTGTGACAGTGCTCCCACTGTCAATTCTGTCCTGGCTGCTGCTTTCCATGAGTGACATAGCAGATCTGCTCTACCAGAAACTGAAAGGCAACCTCCACTGGCTTGTAATGTTCTCTGTGGAGATGTTCTCAACACAGCTAACCCCTCCTTAGGTACATAAATTAAGGCCATTTCAGCTGTGGGAGCACAGCAGGTGTTTGAACCAGAGGCAGGAGGTGTGATGTAGGGTAAGACATTTAAGAATGCTTCCACCACGCTGGGAACAACTTGAAAATACTTTGGTGCTTCTGAGACCCCAGAAGAGTCACAAGCAATATCAAGTTCAGCACAAATAAAAGTTCCTGAAACAGCATCAGCTGGATCCCAACACTGCCTCCCTCCCAAAGACCTTTTGTGACTCACTGGACTGTGTGTCCAAAATTCCTCAGTGCCTCCAAACACTGCAGCTATTCATTCAACCTGACAGACACAATGCTGCCTCCCTGCTGCACAGTGACCATCCTCTGAACCCTCTCCTTTATACCATTCCCAAGCAGGTGAGAGGTGTATAAAGCAAGGAGAAAGCAGTAAGGTCACCAAGCCAGATCAGGGAACAGGCTGTGCCAAATTCACTGGGGAAACCCATCAGTTTCCAGAGAAGCCAAAGGTCTCTGGATGCAGAAAAACAGCTCTTTGTGTGGCACCAACTGCTACAGGGCACTTTTTGTAGCCATTCATGGAGAGAAAAACAAAAAAGCTGGACTGTTTCTCCATAAGTACACTTGGAATTCAACCTGACAAGGCTAAAGCTATTTTAGAAATCAAAAATAAGGACATGAAGGAACATGCATCTCTCAGTGGCCAGCTGGTGAGGCCCCAGGCCCCTTGGTGAGATGGGCTGCAGGGCAACAGCTCCAACCCCTCTAAGCTAATGCTCTTGGTGTAGCACATTAACCACTCTTCTCCCAGGGTCTTGAGAAAGAACAGCACAAGCAGAAAAAAATTAAAGCAGAAAAGTCATGCCAAGAGAAGGAGCTCTCTTCAGCAAGAGCACTGGACAGGAATCCAGGGAATCTAGGCTGTGCTCTCCACAAACCTAGGTAGACATGGTGTTAACATGGGCAGCCTCAGGTTGCCACCAGAGAAGTGGAGGTAGTTGAGCAATAGCCACAATATAATGAGGACAAATTCAGATGAGCATGCAAGTGTTGCACATGGGCTGGAGAAGTTCATGGAGCTACAGATAGGAGGCAAGCATATGGCCAGGCAGCAAACAGTGACTCAGCAGGCAGCAAACACAAGCAGTCAGAAGGCTCCTTTATTCTCTTTAGAAGGAGAACTTGCTAGATAGGCAATTTTAATTGTTTCTCACTTTGGTTTGAGACAACAAGCAAATATTCTGTTGAGGTGAAAGGAGTGAACTGCTTTTATTCCAACCTTGACTCAACCACATCCTGCACTCTTATCTTATGAAAGTTTTGTTCTAAGTGGACTGAGAGGGAAGAGGAAGAGACAGGCTAGATCCCTGAGCACCTCTTGATCTTTCCTCTTACCCAGCACTGTATTTATCATTCCAATCTCTCATCTTCTCCCACCCACTTGTCTTCTCACCCTCCAAGAACACAAAGGCAAGAAAAAAAACCCCCACAAACCCAAAAAAATCCCAACAAACCCCAAGTGACCAATATTGCCAAGCAGGCACTTATGCAACCCAATGGCACAGTCAAATTCAGGTGCTGTAGATGTGCTAGATGTCTTCAGGAAGGCTGCCCCCTCTTTTCTGGCCAGTTAAAAGGGTTGCACAGGTATTTGCCATATTTCTGCAGTTTTCAGAAGCCAGTTTTCAAGTCTCTTGAAGCTTTTTGGTGCCAGCACCAACCATAAGCACACAAATCTCAGGAAACATGAACTAATATTCTGAGACAATCTGATGGCCAAACCCTCTCCTGTTCCACACCTTATACTAGACAAATCTCTCCAGAACATGTGCTGAACAGTACACTCTATTACCAGAGTCATCAATAAGTTTGCTTTCAACACAAGTCTGTTCCTCAGTTTACATCCTTTAATCCCAGAGCTACAGCACAAGTCTGCCCCACCAAAACCAAGCTAAACAAAGCCAGTCCTACCAGGCTGCCACTGTATTTACCTGGGCCAAGCACCCACAGCTGCTCTAGCAAGTCTAGACCCCCAGCCTCAGGCCATAGCCAAGACATCAGAAACCCCAGAGCTACATCAAGCAAAAGAAAACAAGTTCACTAACATATTAGAGCCACACCTCACTGCCCAGAGGATATAAATTCTGCTTACTGATGAATTACTGCACCTCCACCCACTGCTCCATCATTAAGGAGCTGAAGACATCAACACAGCTTCTCATTAAGTCAGACTACTTTCAAGCCTCTTAAATGCCTTCAGAAAACAAAGTGATGACCAACTCCTCCTACAGTGCTTGTTCATATTTGCTCAGTTTACTGTCTAACACTATGGCAAGGCAAGTATCAACAACTTGACCAAAGCTGTACAGTTTGGCAGCTGTGAGATTTAAGCAGCCTTGTTCAAATCTGAGTATCTACTGAGGATGAAGAACTTAAGGACAGCCTAAAAACCTTCAGTGGAATAATCAAACAAGAACTGTCCTACACTTCCTTAGGCTTATTAAGTCTGGGCACATGTTGAAAACAATGAAGTGATTAGAAAAGACAGCATTTAGAAAAAATAGTTCTGCAGACCTAATTTAGTCTAAAGTTGACTGAAATGGAGAATCACCAAGGGGAGAAACAAGTTTCTAGCTTTCAGCTTTGAAAGGGAATAAGTATTTACACATGGATGAGAGATTGCTGAAGGAATTCCAAGGCATTTAAACAATGAAAAACTTGGAAGGTAACTTCATTTTAAGCAGGGAAGTTACCCAAATCCATTCAGAGAAAGATGATCTTTGTGTAGGTTACAACATCATCCATGTCCACCATGCTATGTAGCAGTATCTTGGTGAAGAGCACAAAAACCAAGCAGGCAAATGGTTCCAAGCAGAGGAGATTTTATCTCAAATTACTTCTAGAAGAGTAAATATATGAAAGCCATTAGAGCCTTCAAGTATGCCAGAGCTACAAACATCACTTACTGGGTTCAGCTTCATTGGATCCTGACCACTCCCAAAAACTAACAAGGTTAAGGCTTCACTAGTGGCACCTTCCAGTACTGCCCAGTTTTCAAAGGCCTGACCTCTGAAAGTCTGTACAGGAGCATCTCTGAACTAAGTTTTGCAGCCAGTCTCTCACTACTTGCAGAGTCAGCCTGGACACATCAGTTATGCTGAGAAGTCTCTCCACCATCATGGAAACATAGAACTCAGGCCATATACGTGTCCTGTCTTCTCTCAAGTCCTTTCATGCCATGCAGTATTATGTGCTGACCTCAAACAATGGGTAGATTAGTTAAAGCAAGCAGGGCTGCACTTGGGTCCTCATGCACTCATAGGCTGCTTTTCTGGCTGCTCTCTACTTTGCAGCCTAGATCTCACAAAGTCAACTGGTTAAGGGCCTAAAGCCAGAAGGCCTTGCTCCAACAGACCCACTGAAGGGACTCAGTGATGCCATGGTGGTTCAGAGCCAGGCTGGCAGAGGACTGAAAAGACAGCAAGGCTAGCAGGAGACAAACGCTTTCCCCGTGATCTGGAGATGAATGAAGAGCTGCCTCTGCAGAGCACAAACTGCTATGGGCTAAGACAAAGGATTAAAAAACAACCCCAAGCCCCACAGTAACAATAAAGCTCCTTTTTAACAGCTAACTAGACCACTAACATAAGTAACAATCTCTGTGCTTCTAGAGCAATTCTCCACATCAGCTCCCTGAGAGCAGAAAGTTTCTCTCTATTCCTGTGTGTGTTCAGGAAAGCATTTGCCATTTTCTCTACTCCCCCAAGACAAATCCTTTCCTCAAGCCCTGGGCAAGACAACACTGCCTGCAAAAGCCTGACTGATACAAACCCAGCTTGATGGTTCAGCTTTCATGTATTGTAATCAGTTCAAGAAGAGCAAGCTGAAGGGATCTGTGTGTGCACACACAAAGAAAGTGCTGCATTTGGGCTTAAGTTTTCCCCTTGCTGAGGTGAAATATAGATCATCCTGTCAGTCAGAGAGTGTTTCCATTCAGCTACATAAAAACCAGCCTCTGCTCAGGTTCCAGGGAAAGTAAAAACAACCAAACAATCCTCATGGCATGGAACAGAGATTAAAGGAAGGAAGCAGAAACAGGTTTGGAAAGGCTTGCCCAGAGTAGCTTTATTTAATGGAAAGAATGGGCTGACTTACAACAATGTTCACTAAATCCTTCCTGAAACATGATCCATAAATCCAGTACAAAGCTCATAACTGTTGGCATGAACTGTCCCCAAAATGTACAAATTGAAGCACCAGGCTCTCAGAGAAGCAGCTGAATATGCAAGTGCAGGTGTACTTCAAGCTACAAGAAATGGTTGAATAGGGAGGCAGAAAAAATACAAAGCTGATTGCTTTAAATGAGATGCAAATTGTAAGAAGTGGAGAATTTGATGCCAGATTTGCCACAGCTCAGTTGTGTTCCTACACTTGCAGGCAGCTTAGCCTTTCAGCTTCAGTTTTCTGCTGACTTCCAGTTAGTATTTTAAAAAGTAGCTAGGAAGCTTCCACAGAACCCCTCAACATTTGCTCCTTTTTTCCCCTCTAGAGACAATGCTCTTGCACTGCAGATTTTCTTCTCTTCCCCAACTACTTCACCTGATTGCTTGCACATAAAGAAATTGAACCCCAATTCAAACTGACAGCCACAAAACGTAGAGAGCAGTCACACTGTTGTCATGCTATGGGATCAGTGTGAAGAAATGCAGAGAATTTTTCAGTGCAGTCCTTCCAGTAGTAGCCAGTGGACCTGCTGCTGCAATCATCATTACAGTGGATTTCTCTCATCTGAGCAATTTTCCTCCTCTCTACAATTCAGACTGTCTCCTGTAGCCCTAATATACCAACTGATTGGCTGAGTATGATGGAAGGAACTTTATAACAGCATAAACTGTTAGCAGAATTATCTAAGCTAAGAATTATCTGTTAGAAGATTTGTCTAGTGAAAATGGCCTTGCCAGAGCAAGTGAGTGAAGTGTTTTATATGCAAGAGGCAAGACAGACCTTTCCAAACCCTGGATCATGTAACTTTTTCCTTTCCCCCTCTGCCCCCTTTTAAAGGAACATGCTAGCAATTATGCTCTTGCTTTGCTACAAAGATCAGAAGTGCTTAGAGGAGCAGAACCCCAGAAACTTCTCATTTAATATTAAAAATGCATGACAAGAACTATTTCACTTCTTGATCACCAGATGTGCCTCAGAGTGTGTGTGTTAAGTGTATTCAGAGTCTGGGGAAGAGAAAGCAAGGGAACAGAAGTACAGCTTCCTCCTACCCCCCTTTTCTTCTTGTATTGTGAGAGAGGAGAATCCCAAGAGAAAGCTTGAAACAAGCCCATTTCCTAGAGCCATATCCTGTTTGCCAGCTCTGATACATGGCTCCAGGCAGAGTGCCCAGTACAGGATAAGAGATTTAACTGTAGGGACCATGATCTAAACCCTAACAGAAGCCCAACCTCTCAGAAATAAGCCACCTACAGGAAAAAAAGATAATCCAACCTTCAGTGACACTTACGCACTGTCTGTACAAACCTGCCTACTTTGTGATATTGTCACAGACAAAAAGGGAAGGAAGAGCAAGTGAGGAGAGAGTCCTTAAGCACCTTATCAAAACAAAGAACCTGTGTAGCTGACAGCCTTTTACCTTTTATGCTAAATTAAGTCTAAAAGTCCACCTTCATTTCACTTCAATTTCATTCAATAAACACTGAAAAACCCCAAGCAAGACCTGGCAAAACATTTCAGTGAGAAAATGCTCTAGAAAGGAAGCATTCATAGCATAAAAGCCTTTAAATAGCTTCTTTGAAACTTGATTCCATTCACCTGACATATGCTATCTCAATATTTGACAAAGATTATTTGTTAGAAGTAATTTCCAGTCCAGGAACTGTGTGCCAAAACTCTTGCTTTCCCAGTGGAGGCACAGTTAACAACATCTGCCTTATGACAGCACCCTGGTCCCACAGCTACCTGCTTCCTTTGGCTGCCTCCTCTCTCCTTCTGCACCTCTGATGCTGGGGGCCCTCCACCCGACACCTGCAGATCACCCTGTGCTCATGCTTTACAAGACCACCCAGCACAGCCTCTCCACAGCACAGACTCCAGCCAGGGTGCAGGGCTGTCAGTGTGCACAACAGCCTGCACAGAAGATTGCACAGCCACGCACCAGCAGTTAACAGCTGCCACATTTTATGTGCAGCCAGCAGTTCTCAGCAGCCTCCAGCTGAAGCCACTGTGGTGTGGAGAGCTCAAATTCTGCTTTCAAGTCACTTTTGCTCCCTACAGTGAGACAGAAATTCAAAGGTGAAATTATCAGCACCAGGTGACAGGGCCTGAGGTGTGAAGCTACTTGGATAATTTGATTTTTTTTTCAGATTACTGCAGTGCAGAATCAAACAGAATGGGAAGCTGGGCTGGGAGAAATCTTAAGCCTCACAGTAGCAAAGGAAAGGCTCAGGAGAGCTGACAATTAACTTCTTGCACCAGCTTTCTTCCCTAGTACACTGTACTAAAAATTCTTCTTCATGGTTTGGAGTAGAGAAGGTGTAAGAATGAGCATCCTCACTGGCTATCTGCTCCTCCATGAATGGATCCCACGGGGTTTTTGCAGATTTATCTTTCTATCCAGAACAAGGAAGCTGGCAGAAACTATTTTCAGATCTTTCTCAGTATTTAAGGCAATACTCCATCTGTGCTGACTGTTCAGAGTCTCACTCTGACATGCACCAACATGCAAATTCAGAACAGCCTATTTCAGTACAGCAGACAGAAATAATTGCAACAACAGAACTGGACTTGAAGAACTCAGACCTTTATCAGGTGAAATATGCAAGGGGAAGTAGCTCCAGAAAGGCCTTTTCTTCAAGTTTAAAGACAAACAGAAAAAGCCTGTCTCTTCCTTTGGAGCCAGGCAAGCCACACCTGTGTCAATAATCTGTGGTATTCAGTACTGCAGGGAGTGAGGAGTCTGCTGCAGCATGTATGCCTGGCGGGGAGGAAAGAACCAGCATGTCCATGGACATGTCTCATCTTCCAAACAGTTCAAGAGCTGGACTGAAGCCAGCAGCTCTAAAGTAGGTAAGCCAGTTTCAGAGACTAACAATGCTGTGATCCATCTCCCTCTCAAGTAGGCAGAGCTGGAGACACAGAAGTATGTGGGGCAAGGGGCAAAACAATCAGAGATGCCAAACGCTGTTTTGTTTCCTGCAAGCAGAACTGTTCAAGTACCACTGATACCCTCCAGCCAAGGTCTAGTCTCTAAGGTCAACCACCTAGTTAAAAACACAAATGGGAACCAGCTATCAGCTATGCTTATGTCTGGGCACTCACTGTAACAGGGCAGAGGACAGCAATAGAAGTTAACACTACCCCCAGTAAAGAAAGGCTCCCTGCATGTGATCATAGAATGGCTCAGGTTGGAAGGGACCTTGAAGATCATCTAGTTCCAACCCCCCTGCCATGGGCAGGGACACCACATGCACTAGACTAGGTCATCCAGGGCCACATCCAGCCTGCTGGGTGCTGAACTGCCAAACTCTGGTTCTCTCCACAGTGCTGGAAAACAGCATGTCAAACCTAAATCGAGGGCAAAAGAGGTAGAGTTGGAAGCACAAAGAGCATTTTACACAGCTGTATTAAAAGGAAGCTAGATACAGAAAAAGATGAATCTGAGACTGCAGTGCTTATCACTGGCACCTTCAGGCTGTGCTCACAAGGAAAAGGAGTGAGAACGAAACCAATGGAGATCTAACCTCAACCCCAGCCCTGGAAACTCTACAGTTCACACTTTCAAAGTGTTTGCAAAGATGGACACAGCACAGCCACAGAGAACACAAGGCCATTTTTAAAATGCAGCTGCTCTTTTGCCCCCTCTGCCCATCAGAGGCCAATACTAACTCAGATCACATCAAAAAACCACTGAGGGAGCACAGGGACAGGAAAAAAGGAACAGAATGAAACTTTTGTTTCTAGTGAGATATAGTGAGTGCCTTCCTACAACACACAACCCTGTCACAGCCACCCAGATCCAGCCACTGCAGGACTAATGCACAGCCCCTTCAGCCACTGCAGGGTGCACTGGTTTAGGGTGACAGCAGTTTTAATACCTGTTCTTCACTCAGATCACCTTTACCATATTTTAAGTAGCATTTTTAGGACTCTCTCTCAATAACTGGAAAAATCAAGGGCTGGTATTTCCTAAGCAACCTTCAGAATTTGGCACCAAAGTAAAGGATTCCAATTCTTTTCCAAAGCTGACTAATGCCAGGTCCTTTTCCACAGCTTTCTGTGGAATACCCAAACACAGCAGCAGGGCTTGAATGATGCAACCACTCCCAAAACAATCCTCCCCATTCTTCACAGCAAAACACTTAAGATGAAAGTTACTGAGTAGGTTCAGGCACCTTTTGAGAATCTAGCTTGATGAATACAGCCTGAGTTCAGAAAAATCAGTCTGCTTTATCAAATAAGAGTTAATTACAGAGGTCACATTACTGTACATACCCATTCACTGCTACTTAGCACTTCTACTTTAAATCAAGGTAATTTTGGTATTTAAACAGGCAGGTTCATAGGCAGGCAAGGCAAAAAAACCCACTGCAGTCAAAAGCCTTCAAGTATTAGCCCACACCTATACATCATAGCACCCTTTACAGGTAAGGTGGCTCAATAAAAGCTGAACACAGAAGCCACTGATTATCAGAGGTGGCACTCAGACATGCTCAGAACCATAGTATTCCTCTGAAAAGCTGACACCTTTCTGCTAGACCCCAGTTTGGCTCCCTCCCATCCAATGCCACAAGGATGCAGAGGGGACCCTTAAAACAAAACCAGAAAAGCAAAAATCAGAGCAGCCACCTGCTTTGAAAAGACTGTTACCACGTGTCAGGTATTCACTTGCCAAGGGAGTGGCAACATTTATCAGCTCTCCTGCACTGGCTAGTCCTGATAGTGCAATCAAGGCTCAAGAGTTAATGATTTCCCCCTGTGAAAACTCCAGTGAGCCAAGCCACAGGGCTGGGCTCTGTCCTTGAGCAACACTTGCAGCCTGTTATTCACCCAGCCCTGCAATGTGAAGTAGGGAACCCCTCAGGTGAGACTGAAAGTACAAGGTCAGTATTTCATTTAAGGTTCATTTTCCTTCATTTAAGCTTCATTTTCCTTCTTCCTGCAGGGCTGGTCCATTTAGTGAGCTCTGAAGGCTTGTATCTCCTTACAGCATCAGGGCTGTAACCATAGCCAGGTGCTGGCAGCAGCCCAGGCATCTTGCATTCGTGGCAGGGCCCTTAACCCTCATCATTCCAAACACCACTGCCAGAACACCAAATTTCACACTTATCACCACAATGTCCTTCATTTTGTACCCACAGCACCATCATCTGAGGAAAGCACACCAAGAACACAGCCAGCCTTGCTTTCAGGTGACTGATGAACCTTAAACATTCTTCTGCTCCTGGCACACCTCTACATCTGGTACTATCCAAGTGCAGAATGAGGCCAAATTACAGGATGCACCAGCAACAAGAGAACTGCTGCTTCACACAGCCTGGCTCAAGTGTCCTGGTCAATTATTCAAGACACAATCTCACAGCAGTTCATTCCCCACAGGCACGAAGTGGCAAAACACCAGAAAAAAATCTGAATGTATACTCAGGGCTTGAAATGACTAAAGAACAGATGAATTGCAATGACTTTATCCCATTCATGCATTTTTCAAGGGTTTACCTTCTGCATACAATTGGATTCAGACCCTGAAAAGCCCCAGCCCTATCTAAAGGGCCTGTGCTATTTAAACATGTCTCTAAGTCTGTGATGTCTTGCAATGGAACTCAGAGCAACTGATGCAGCAGTCAGCAAGGACAAAACAAAACGAAGTTATCCAAAAGTGTCAGCAAGCTGTAATCAAGTGCCTCCTCTTGCCACATTTTGGACTTACAGTAACTACAAGTGTCACTCAGTAGCTGTCATAGACATTACAAGCTCAAAGCAGTGAGGAAGAATGAGAACACTGCCACTTGGTGGAAAAGGGCCAGAGGAAACACTTGCAGTTGTTCCAAGTAAAACTACTTTTACAAGGATGTTCCACCTCCTCCCATCCAGACTGGAGTCCTTAACAGCATGGCTAGTGCAGCTCCACCACTGCCCCCAGAATGCTGGGCAGCAACACTCCTGCTCTAGCACCAGCACAGCACTGGGCTGCCCTGCAGTATGGCTGCACAGCAAAGGTATGCTCCTGTCCCTCCCCCAAGTGCCAGCTGGCCACTTAGCTAGAACTCAAAAAGCCCCAAACCCAGAGGAGCCTACTGCCTTGGGCATTTATGGATGAAGATGTATTAAGGATGACATGAAATTCTGAACCTGAAGTTCAGATTTGCTTCCTTGCTTATCTGAAACTCTCACCTCTCCTGCCCTGCCAGGACAGCAGGAATTACTTTTTACTTTTCTATTTATTTTTTATGTTTTACTTCATTTCCATTTCTCAGAGAGTCCCTGCTGCAGAGTGCACCCAATACACCAAATGCTTTTAAGACATTCAGTGGTGCTTGCTTCCCCACTGAAGCTGAGACACTGCTCCATGGCCCAGTGCAGATCCTCTTCAGAAGGGCAGAGTGCACTGGGGACAGGAGCACACAGAACTCACAGAAGTCAAGAGGCTTTTTAACCAAGCCAATAGGAAACATCAGCAGCATATTAAAGCAGTAGCCACACAATTCAATGGGGTAAGATTTTGGTAATGAACCATTACTCAGACAAGAGCTACTCTCTCTTCCTGACTCCTCCTCTGCTGGGGAAGGGTCAACAGGTGATAGAGCAACTGCTACAGCTTAACCCCAGGCATGGGCTAGACATACAGAGATGCAAGAGTCTTCAGCTGCTGAGATTTTCAACTGCATCCCACTAGAAATCCAGAAAAATACTGTGGATACCAGCAGGTGCTGCTCTGAAACTCTGAACATATTCCTCATCTTCATCTTGCCCAGGATAAAGATGACTTCAACTATTTACAATAACTATCACCAGGGGACCTGAGCTACCGTTTGAATTTTTAACACAACCTTTACAAAACAGCTTCATTCAGAAGGGCTGAAAAAGAGTTGGAGACAACTGAATTGATTTTGACATTTCATTTCCTCTAGGAGCATAGTATCATTTATTCATTAGCTTGTTCTAAGCAGAGTATTCTAACTAATTCTAATTGGTCATGAGAGAATTCTGTACTGACTACATCTCCCAGGTCACTGCAAAACAGGTGAGATGCTCAGATCTAATGCACAAGATGACTAAGGGCATGAATGCAGGTCTTGACAGTGACTCAGCCCACAGCCTAATGGCTTAACTACCTTTGGCAGAAGCCAGAACTAAAGTTAAAAACCACATTACATCCATAAAAAGGAAAGTATAAAACTAGCTAGAGAAGATGACAAATGAACACCAAGCAATGCTGTTAATTCCTCTTGTACTGAACTGCCCCCCACCACCATACCACTCTTCCAAATACCTTTAGGTCACCAGCCTCAGGTTTGTCAGTCTCTGAATCGTCATCTTCCTACAAGACAAGAATTTACAGGATTAAGCTTAAAGAACAGGCTTGGCACTTACAGCAAAGGGCTTGCATTCAGCAGCCCAGCAGCAGTCCAAGACCCTTTCCACCAAAGTTTAGTCCCACCCACTCATAACCAGAAAACAAGTCCTACAGCCACAGAAAGAAGTGTTTGCTTGGATTGGTTGTGGGGGTTTTTAGAAGCAAAAGCATCACCCAGTAGCAGATGTTCCCCATGAAAAACTCATGCAGCTCCCAAATGCTCAGAACTAGACAGTAAGAAGGAACAGAACTCAGGGTGGTGTGTGGGGCAGCATTTGTCACTTGATAATTCAGTCTCTCACAGTTGGCAGGGAGGGATTTTTGCATTTGTCCCAATTAGCAGCACTCAGAGAGAAAGCAGCATTTGCAAGACCTATTACACTTCCAAGCATACATCAGCAACACAGAGGACACACAGCTGGCCTGCCATCCAACCAAACATGCAGGCTTGGGGAGCAGCAAGCTCCAAAGATCTGGTGACACCAGCTGACACAGCATCTTTATTTGAATTTGGTTTTAAACTGAAAGAGTGGAGATTTAGATTAGATGTTAGGAAGAAATACTTTACTCAGAGGGTGGTGAGGCACTGGAACAAGTTACCCAGAGAAGCTGTGAATACACTGGAAGTGTTCAAGGCCAGGTTGGACGGGGCTCTGGGCAACCTGGTCTAGTGAGTGGCACCCCTGCCCCTAGCAGGGGGTTGGAACTACATGACCTTTAAGGCCCCTCCCAACCCAAACCATTCTATGAGTCTATGAGTAGCACTGTCACAGTCTCATTTGCAGATGAACTTGCACAGAAGGGAAACACTGACAAATTTCACTGTTTTATTTAACAGACTCCATTCAGGTTTTTTTTCTACCCAGAAATAAAGAATGGGGCAAATTTCTGCCCTGTAAGAGGTTAAAACATTGAACTCAGCCTCATGGAAAATTCTCCAGCACATGGGAAGCAAGCTCCAGCTTTGGTCCCAGCTGTGAGGTAGAGCTACTGTTCCACTGCCTCAGGAGCTTCCTCACTGGGGATCCTAGAGGTACCAGTGTTTCAAGACAACTACTCTGGGATCAAAGTGAGTTTGAGGAGCAGGAAATGTTTTTCATGCTCACACAACTCAGCAGAATGTTTTTTCCCCCCAAACTTTGAGAACCAGTTTCAACTTTGGCCCCAAAAAGCTGGTGTTTCAGCTTCAAGAAGAGCAACAAAAAGAAGTGAGGTGATTCCAGGTGACTGAAGAGTTTCCAATGAAATGCTCACCTCAGGATTAGCACATGAGCAAGTTCTGGCAAGGCAAGCTAGAGAATGACCACCCAATAGTGTCAGTGAGTTGTAATTGCCTGAATTACACACATCCCACAGAAGTGAGACATCAGACTCCTTCACTTCAGCTACTCTCCAGCTTGCCTTTCTGAAACATGCACATATGCCAAGAATTTAGCCTTAACTGTCAAAGTTTAATAACAGTAAGTCTGTAACTAGAAAAGAACCACAGCACCAAGTAACTTGGTGTTTATCAGAAACCAGATTCCTCTCCCCTCCACAGTCCCACCTATATTAAAGATAAAAGTCATTTTCAACACAGCAAGAATGGGTTGAATTAGTCATGTTATTGACAGGTAACTGAAAGAGCTCCTCAAACCTCCTAATCTAGCAGTGGACAACTCTGAAACAGCAGCAAACAAAGCAGCATTACCAAGAACTGGCTTTGAAAAGGCAGAGGCTTTTCAGTCACTGTTAAGCACAAAGTTGTTTTGATAAAAGCCCAGGACAACCCGAGTCCAAACTGCACTGCTTTCTAACAACAACTCACAACCAATATAAGCTACTGGCACAAGCAATAGCCAGGTATCTCTCAAGTCTAGACAAAGAATATTCAATGCAAAAAACAAGTCCTGCTCTCTACAACAAGACTTGAGAAGAGGCACCTGGGTAATGTGCACATCTGCACAGTAACTACAAACATGTGGAAGATCTACTGCCTGACACAGAGTGACCTGATCAACTGCCACTGCCTGATGGCAAGCTCTGCCTCCCAGGTGATGGACAGCTGCAAGCTGCACTGAGAACTGTGCATGCAAGAAAAGCTACTCCCCTCTACCTGCCTGTTTGTCAGTGCTAACTAAGCACAGCTGATCTTGACAAGCTTCTTCATCACACCTACCACTTTCCTCAAACTAAAGAGATCTCATTAAAGGATGATCTAAAAGTTTTGGATCTAAAAATAATCACTAAAGCAGTAAAGAAGCATTATTACTTTGCTTAGCCAGATGCCAGGAGTGGATCCTGAAAGCTACTGCTTGCACCTTCTCCAGTTAACAACTGAACAAACCCAAAAGCAAAAACAAGAGAAAAATTTCTTGTCTGCTACTTGGGAAAACAGATGGCAGAAGGAGCAAGTGTCTCCTAAGAGTGATCTAATGCACACCACAGCAGACATCAATGAGGAAAGGTCACAGGAACATAGCTCTACTCCTTTCTTTCCCAAATACCCAGAACACTAGAACAGGGAGAGAAGAACATATTCTTAATGTGGTGTTAAGCAAAAGGTTGATGGGAAAAAGGACAAGAACCTCCCTCCCCACTCTCCTCAAACCCTGCTTTTGGAAATACATGAAAGAACTATATATCCTTTTGTGTATTACAGCTGCACTCCCAGGCAGTGAGCTCCATGCCCTGTCACACAATCATCTTGATATTTAGATATTATACACATGCCATGCACCTATGACAAACAAAAGCCACTCATGTCTAGACAGAACACTGTTACATCAAGATTTGATGCAGTGGGTGGGTTTAGCAATACACAAAAGAACAATTTAAGATATCTTTACGGTTTTTAATCATCCAGCTGACCATGCAACAGTGTGTTCCTTCTACAAGGTTCTCTTACATGTCAACTATGCTTGAAGAATAGTTTTCATTTAGTGTGGCTGTTGACTCGTAGCAGCCTTTTTACCATGGAAGAGTGACAAATGGCATCAGCACAGTTAGTAACAAACATGAGCTGCGCCAAGCTGCTGATAGGCTTCAGGACAAATGCTTTCTGCTTGAAAACAAAATGAACACAAGTCTTTGGAGAAAGCTAAAACCCACAACAGAGGTCAAATATTCTGGGTTCCAGCTTGTGTTTCTGGGCAGTGGCTTTCCTTCGAAAGAGAAAACCCTCTGCAATGCGTGAAAAGGCTCAGGGCAGGCTGTCGGGGGAGATACCTACTGACTGCCTGCTGTTCTCATCATCCTCCTCTTCATACCCGTCTTCGTCCCCATCCAGGCGGGTGAAGTCATCCTCTCCGTACCCCACCGAGACCAGGCCTCCTTTCTCTCCTAAGCAGAAAGTGAGGAAGAAAACCGTAAGGGAAAAGGAGGCTGCAACAAGCGAGGCCTAGCTCTCGCAAAGGGGAGGTGGCGGCCCGAGGCGGGACGCGCCAGGGAACCCCTGGGCGAGGGGCCTGCCGCCTTCCCCAGCGCTCTCCCTGCCCTCACCAGTAGCCGTTCCCCCATCGCTTCCCGCCGTCCCAGCCTCGCTGTCCGACTCCGGGTCCGAATCCTCAGCGTAAACCGCCAACGAGGAGAGGACACTCCGCTTCGCCGCCGCCATTTTTCACCTCCGCCAAGGGGCACTTCCGGCGCACGGAGAGAACGAAACCGCGCAGTCACCATAGCAACGGCACCAGCCTTCTTCCGCCTTCGGAGCGCTCAAGTTAGGCAGCAGAGCGCCGGCGGCTGCGCTTGGCGAGAGACGATACCCCTCAGCGAGGCGGAACAGGGTTTCTATAGGGGAGGGATAACCCGTGGGTGCCCTGTTTATAGGGGGCTGGCTCTTTAAGTGCTGCTCCTGACGTCATCGCGCGGCGCCGCGACAGCCTCTGCCGAACCCTGACCGAGTGCGAGAGGGTTGGGGCCGCGGTGCGGAGGGGTACGGTTGGGCTAGGGTGGGAGTTGAGTGGGTGTGAGGTAGTGAAAGGATACAGCTCCTAGAGCGGGGGGTGTGAGAGAAAAGGACACTAGACCTGCCTTTCCACCCCGCGTGGGGGTGCGCGTAGGATGAGGGGCAGCGAGCCCCCCACCCCGGGCTATGGCTCTCATCAGCTGTGCCTGGCCCGTGTCCCACGGAGAGGTGTCGTCGGGGACGGAGTTTGACCCAAAATAAATGATAGTGAGGTGAGGGGCCTGAGTAGCGTCCTTGGGAGGGCTAAGAAAAAGGGGGAGCCTGACAGGGTTGATAGTGCAGGTGGCAGCGAGGCGCGGCAGGCCTGGCGGCATGCAGGTTTAGCATGTTTCTATCGCTGTTCACAGCTTCTCTAAGATGAGCGGCGAGGCCCCCCCGGGCGTGGAAGGCAGAGTGCGGAAAACACTGCGAAAGGTCTTTGGGTTTGAGTCCTTCAAGACTTCCCTGCAGGAAAGTGCGACCGTGGCTGTGGCGAGAGGTGAGGCTCAGCGCCAGGAAGATGTAAAACACGTCTGGTTGTCCATCTTCCTGTGAGGGTGATGCTGCAGGAGTTGGTATTGCACCTGTTTTGAGGAGACCATCACCTGGACTAGGCAGGATCACACAGCCCTCCTAAGCCTCCTCTGCTCTGAATTTATTTCAGTGGGACAGGAGCACAAGCATGTGTTGCACACAAGCTCTCTGAGCACGGCTTGGTCCTGTCCTTGTTCACATTTGCTTTATAACACCACTGTTGCTTTAGCCAGGCATTGGGAACTGTGGAAGTGCAGTATTGTTGGGCTTTCCTCTGGAGGCATCTGCCAACATGAGGTCAGAAGTCTGTAAAGCTGTCCTCATGTTAGAGATGATACCAGTAGAAGACTTGATTTTCTGGCGTGTTTTCTATACATTTTCCCAATCACAAGACCAAAATCAGGGCCATGATTTTGCTGGGGTTACTGTACCGCTTGTTGGTTGGACAGGCAGCTCACCCATACGGGCTGTCAGCTCCCTTGGCAGGTCTCACCATGTGAATCAGAGCAGTGTCAAACTCAGCACTCAGGATATAGTGACAGCAGGGTCACCCAGAGCTGTGCTATTGACTGCAGACAGGCCCAAAAGGGTGTTCTGTCAGCAAGGTGCCTCTGCCGATTAACAGCACAGGCATTAGCATCTCCTTGACTTGAAGTGGATACTGCTTAGAGCAGTGGCAGCTACTAACTGGATGATATTATCTACTTGGTTGAGATTTCCAACCCTTATTTCATGTGAGGTACCTTTCTGGGGTAAGCTTTAAAAGGATGTGGTAAAGATGTGTCATGGGGCTACTAATTTGGAGGTCTGTAAGATTGGAGGCTAATAACTGGAGGTCTGTAAGATGAGTGAAAGCAGCTCGTCTAGAAGAGAATTAGCATCAATACCTTGTTTAACTTCTCTTTATCTTGGTTTCTGTCTGTCTCCTGGTGTTTTTGTAAGGCTGTTTCTAACTGGGTATGAAGCAATCAGACATTCTTTGAAGGAAACCATTGCAGGCATGTAAAGTATTGCTCTGCTTTTCGAACCTAAAATGAAGTGCTTGTTGTTGGTATGCCACACAGTAGGCACATGTATATAGCATTGCTCAGGGATTACAAGCCTTTCTGCACACCCCTTCAGACAGAGCCCTGGGAACTTGCCATCTCTCTGTAGCCTTGAGCTTTCTTCTGTTGTCTTTGCAGGTGACAAGGATGTCTTTGTATGCATGCCCACAGGGGCAGGGAAGTCCCTGTGCTACCAGCTTCCTGCAGTTCTGGCAGTGGGCATCACCATTGTCATTTCACCTCTGATTGCACTGATCCAGGTAACTGCCTCCTGTTAGCTGTGGAAAAGCAGGCAGTGAAGGTGGTCAGAAGATGCTGGAGGCACAGCTGCCTCTTGTCTTTCTGTCCATGAGTCTCTGCTGTTGGCCTACCTCTGGATTCTCTTCTTAGTGTCTCAGTGTGTTTTCTTTACCCTGGGGATAGCTGAAGAGACTGCAACTTGGCTGCAGAGCACCATAACTAATATGTTACTATGCAGTTCTCTAAAAGGAGATTTTTCTTCTTCAGTAGTAACCTGGTGGGTTTTGTACCTGGACCAAATGGACCAAACTGAAGCTTTCCCCAGAAGAAAACTGCCATTTTACCTCCAAAGTAATAATCCTGGGAGTGGTGAAGTTGCCTTTGAAGGCATAATTTGTTCCACATCCAAATGTCTCTTGTGGTCAGCCTTTCTGTCATGAAAGCAGGCTCAGCAGAGCTGCTCCTTGAGCACTTTAATCTGGGAGACCTTTATTTTTTGCTGTATTTTTGCCTTCTGTTTCATCACCTGTTGGTAGAAACAGGTAGTCTTTCTTAGTGATGATGACTTTCTTATTTCCTTTTGCTGTTCATTTAATCTTGATTTTGGATTTACTCTAGGATCAAGTGGATCACTTGCTGGCTCTGAAGATCAAAGCCTGCTCTCTGAACTCCAAGCTTTCTGCCCAGGAAAAGAAGACCATCCTGGCAGACTTAGCAAGTGAGAAGCCCCAAGTAAAGCTCCTCTACCTTACCCCAGAGATGGCAGCTGCCTCATCCTTCCAGCCTACACTCAACTCTCTGGTGTCCCGAAACCTCTTGTCCTACCTGATCATCGATGAGGCACACTGTGTCTCCCAGTGGGGACACGACTTCCGACCTGACTACCTGCGGCTGGGCACCTTGCGCACTCGCATACCCACTACACCCTGTGTGGCCCTGACTGCCACTGCCACCAAGCAGGTCCAGGAGGATATTGTGGCAGCACTTAAGCTAAAGCAGCCACTTTCTACATTTAAGACTCCTTGCTTCAGATCGAACTTGTTCTATGATGTGCAGTTCAAAGAGCTCCTGTCGGATCCGTATGCCAACCTGAAGGATTTCTGTCTGAAAGCACTTGAAGTGAAGAACACCACCGGGGTAGGTGTTACATTTGGGGGAGAAGGTTAAACTGAGCCAGCAGTGTGCTCTGGTAGCCAGGAAGGCCAATGGTCTCCTGGGATGCATTAAGAAGAGTGTGGCCAGGAGATCAAGGGAGATTCTCCTTCCACTCTACTCTGCCCTACTGAGGCCACATCTGGAATACTGGGTCCAGTTGTGGACTCCCCAGTTCAAGAGAGACAGGGAACTAACTACTGGAGAGAGTCCAGTGGAGGCTATGAAGATGCTGAGGGGCCTGGAGCATCTCTCTGAGGATGAAGGCTGATAGCCTGGAGAAGAGCAGACTGAGAGGGGATCTTTTCAATGCTTATCAATATCTGAAGGGTGGAGGCAGGGGATGGGGCCAGACTCTTTTCAGTTGTACTCTGTGATAGGACAAGGGATGGTGGGCACAAACTAGAATCCAGGAGGTTCCATCTGAATGTGAGGAGAAACTTCTTTGCTGTGAGGATGCCAAAGCACTGGCCCAGGATGCCAGGAGAGGTTGTGGAATCTCCTGTGGAGAAATTCCAGACCCACTGGATGCAATCCTGGGCATCCTGCTCTGTGTGACCCTGCTGGAGCAGAGGGGTTGGACTAGATGATGCCCAGAGGTCCCTTCCAACTCCCACCACTCTGGGACTCTGTGAAACTCTACCTTAATGGTCACTGACCTTCCAGTGGTTGGTATGGCCCTGACAGGTCTGTGGCAGGGAAGAAAGAGGTCTTTAGAAGGAAAGTGCTCACATATATTTTTCATTTCCTCTAAAAGTGTCCACATAGGGTTTTTAGTTCCTCTAAAATAGGTAGAATGTGAAGGCTGTGTTTCTTTCAGAGGTGTCCTCAGAATGGGGTTGCTCTAAAATAAAATGGATGAGCAGTATACAACTAGCCTTTCTGTCTTGGTGTGTCATGTCCCAGGTGATCAGTATATGTTTGGCTGTGTTCTGCTCTTCTAGTGTTGACAAGTGAACAGAAGCATTTGGAGTATTATACTGAATTTCCTTCTCTAATTCCCAAAACAACTCTCAGCAACTCAGTTAAAGCACCTGAGTTTATCTGTAAGGTGGAGGAGACTGCTGCTTACCTTGTGCCCACTGGGAGAGGACTGGGCTACCATATGTGGTCAATGTTCGACCTTGTAAGGAAACTCTCTGTGTCTGATTACTTTATACCACAACAGCAGCTTTCACTTGGTGAGGAGTAAGCTTGGAGAAGAGATGAGCTTTAGGCATCCCTCCTGTATCCACCACACTAAGGACTGCAGCTTTCAGACAGTGTCATGGACTTTCTCTCCCATTGCCCAGGTGTACTCTGGTTGTGGCATCGTGTACTGCAGGATGAGGGATGTGTGTGACCAGCTGGCTATTGAGCTGAGCTACCGAGGAGTGAAAGCCAAGGCCTATCATGCAGGTACTGGAAACTGCACCTGCATCTCTCAGTAGCTGGTAGAACTGATCTGGGTCACCTTTAAGGCTTGGTTTGGGGCTACCTAGAAAGTGGCTTTCTAGGCATGGTCTGCAATGTGACTGATGCTCACACCTAAGGTCTGGGAGGTAAGTGTGGGGCCTTCCACAGAGTGGCATTCCCTGCACCCCAGAACTGTTGGTTTTGCATGGCCTAAATATAACAACTGGTTTTAGCCCAGGAGGGATCTGAATTCTTCCCTTTGGAATTGAAGCAGCTGCTGCTGACTTCTGCTTGATCAGAGGGCAATCTAAACATGGGCAGAGAGGAGTCTGTACAGCAGTCAGCTTTTGTGAGGGGATTGGCTTGCAGTGAGGGAACAGAGGAGGAAGAAAATCCTCATGCTTTTTCTTTTTTTTTTCTCTGATGGTGCTGGTTTTTTTTATCCTTCCCTCTTTTTTCCTTCCCAGGGCTCAAGGCAGCTGACAGGACTTCAGTCCAGAATGAATGGATGGAGGAGAAGATCCCAGTTATTGTTGCAACCATCAGTTTTGGAATGGGAGTAGACAAAGCAAATGTCAGGTGTGTGAAGCCTGAATCCTGAGCAGTGTGAAAACCTCAGTCTCTGTTACCTGATACCTCTGACTAAAATAGCTGATGAACACTTGCTAAAACCCACAAAAACAGACCTGGAGGGGTTTTGTCTTAGAAGCAGCAAAAAAAAACCTGGAAGAGTTTTGTGAAGAAATTAAAAACAAGGCAAGAGAGTTCCTCTGCTGTTTGATGCTTGTTATCCCATCCTAGGGTAATGAGTTGACCTGAAACCACTCTGCCCTCTTCAGTACAGTAGTCATTAAAAAAGGCAAAGAGTAACAGACATGCATAGAGATTTCTATTGGATGGAGATGGAGAATGAAATGTAGCTGAAATGTGCTTGGAATATGGTTAGTTTCCAAGCATGGAGTTCACCTGACTCTTTACAGTATGTTTTTTAATAGTTTAAAGGATGTTATACTGAGTCCAGCACTGCTGCTTAGCCTTTGCTCTGTGTTGGCAGAGTTCTGAGTATTCCTGGGTATGTTATCAACTACGATCAGGTCTGACAGGTTCTGGAGGTGACTCTTCTGGACAAAAGGGAGAACAGAAGTGTTTCTGCTGTTCTTTCCTCAGTTTTCTTTGTGATTATTTGTCAATTCCTTCAGTAAACTACCTGATGGGAATTAAATGTGTAGGGCTCTGATGTTTCCTGCCTGGCCTGTTCCTGGAGTGTTTGTGTTTGAAGAAACATATTTGCTTGCTTTTGTAATTTAATCTTTCACCACACCCATAAACATCATACCTGCCTCTGGGACATGCTGGTTTTGAGGCAGACTGGTGTTTAAAACATTGGTAGTGTTGCTGTACTATAAAATCCTCTCAACACAGATAAAAGCTGAATTGCTGAATATTCAGGTGCAAGCTGGTTTAAAGCAGTCTTGCAGTGGTGTGTTGAAAACCTTCCTTCAGAGATCACATGCAGTTTAGTAATGCTTCACAGCTGTATTTGCTAGCTGGGAAGGTGCCCTCATCTAGAAGTGGGCTTGGTGATACAGAACTTCCCATGCAGACTTTGCTGGCAAAGAAGTGTCTTCTTAAAACTGAGTCTCTCATACTGTGTTCTGTAATGTTCCACACAATAAATAGGACTTTTTTCTTAGTGCTGTATTTTATGGTAAAATCTCCCAAATACCTTAAATCAACATCCTTATTCTTACTCTTCATAGCTGTACAGTTGTCTCCATGTTTGGAACATTCATGTGCTCATTCTTTGCCATCCTTTTGGAGTGCCACCCTGCTCACCTTCTGTTCAGCTGCATTTGTTTTCTTAAAGCTCTGCTGTTTTGGCTGTTCTTGATGCCCCCAAACAACACCATCGTGTAGGTAGTGATGTCAGAAACCTGCAGCCTTGTGTTTTCTGTTATCATGTGCAGATTTGTTGCCCATTGGAATATTGCTAAGTCAATGGCTGGCTACTACCAAGAGTCTGGCAGAGCTGGGAGAGATGGGAAGCCGTCCTGCTGTCGCCTCTATTACTCACGGAATGACCGGGACCAAGTCAGCTTCCTGATCAAGAAGGAGCTCTCTAACATCCAAGTAAGATCTGCAGAGCAGTCTCCACCCACCTAGACATGCTGCCTGTGCTCTCATCTGGTTTACCTCTTGCTTGCAGTGACCTCTGAAAAGGCAAAGATGAAATGAGTTTTGTGGGGTCGAGAGGTGTCTGTAGCTCTCTTTTAAGGAGAACAGAAAGGAGTGAAGCAGGCAAGGGAAGTGCTGCCAGACCCAGCTCCAGCTTTATTAGAGAGGCATGGGTGAGCAGAAGTCTGGAGCAGAGACAGGGTGGTGACTGTAGTTGTTTGCCATGTTGATCACAGGGCTGGATTTGGTAGTTGCTAGAGATACTTTACCTGTTTATATTTAAACTGAAGACTATAGTTATTGTCCTGCTCTACTTTCAGGAAAGAAAAGGCACCTTGAAAGAATCTGACAAAGCTGTGATGACAGCTTTTGATGCCATTGTGAACTTCTGTGAGGAGCTGGGGTGAGTGCACTTGTTTCAAACATTGTTTAACATTGGGGAAACCATGCCCTACCCTTCCTGAGGCACTGGTAGGACTGAGATCTGGTATGTCCAGGAAAGAGAAAATACTGAATGAATCACCTGATATTTTTGCTGTCTGGGCTGAGGAGGGTGTCCCTGAGACATCTCTCACTCATTCCCACCTCTGAGCACAGTTAACTGTGATGTTGGTCTTGGAGCCTGACCACGTGGCATGGTGGTGTTAAGCTGTAAATCCTCTGGCTATGGATTTTACTATCTTCTATCTTTGATGATGGGTTGACTTAGTTGCATTTGCTTTTGTTGTGACTCTTTCCTCCTACACTACATCTCTCTTCCAAGGAGACAAAGGAACAGCCTAATCAGCATGGGATGGGAGCATTTAGGTTTCATACTTCTCTAAATCTCAGGGGCTCCACTCTGCAAAGCACTAGGGTATCTGATTCTCATTGCCCTTAGAAGGACCTGATGGTGCTTTCCATGTTTCCAAAACAGGCCCAAATTATGGACATGTCCAATCTAAAGGCAGACTAGCAACCACAACGTGCATTGTTCAGGTTTAGTGCATGACTCTGTAAGCTGTAATTGTACTAATTGCCATTCTGTGCTGGGTAAGAAATCCAAGCTATAATTTAGCTGGTAAGAGAGCAGTGTGTGTTCAGTTACTGGAAATGGTCAACATGTGTCTTGTTTTCAAGTCTGCACTTTGTTTCACTTTTCACACCTGTGTCTAGGGCAACTTTTTCAGTGTGAATGTTACACCTGCTTCTTTTCTGATGCCTTGCTGAGCATGTGCTGTCCTTGTGGTCAAGTTTGGTAAACAAATCCTGGGTTTATGGGGTTGCTGTGGGAAAGTCTTGGCTTGTATTGAATTATGGCACAACAGTGAGTCCTGGGGCACTTGAAGGAGCACTTCTTTGTGTGAAGTCAAGGTGATTTGGGGAAGTAGTTACTAGGAGGCTTCTTGCTGTAAGAGTTTGATGTACTTACTTGGCTAAGCAGCTCTGTTCCTTCTGGTGTATGTTACTCACAGCAAGAGTGGCCAGGTGGCTTTTTGTGTTTGGCTTTTGTGTAATCTGAGAGACAGCTGTATCTATCTGGTTAGATGCTAACCTTGGCAAACTTTATCTTGGTATCTGTTTCTCCTCAATTCCTAAGCTGGTTATCAGTAGAGTTAGTCTCTGAGAGTGACAGTAATTTTGTAGAATGGACACTAGAGCCATAAGAACTGGGCTGAGATCACTGAACTCACCTTGCAGAAGCCAGAAGCAGTCACAGGACACTCCAGGGTAGTGTCTCAGTGAGGCCCAGCTCCATGTAACAGTCTTACAGCATCACCCCCTTCATGCATGCTGTGAAGAGCCTCAGAGCTATCTAAGTGAGGACCTTTTCTAGAGTTGCACTGCAGCAATGAGGCAATAATGGAGCAACAACAGAGAAAAAGTATTATCCTTTGTTCAGATGAATAGTGACAGGAAGAGGATTTCACTGAGTACATGAGAGATTTCTCTATTGGGAATATCACTGACCCAGTTAGAAATCACATCTTCCATACTTTTCCTTTTTATACTTCCATACTTTTTTTATCCATGCTCCAGCTTGGTACATTCTTCCATATCACATGCCATGTGCATCCCAGAGTCACATAGTGCAGCACCACTGGCTGGCTTCCCTGCTCATAACTGTTGAGAGGACTGAGATGCTATGGAAAGGAAGGCCATGCTGCTTTTCTTTTTCACACTTTGAATGAATGCAGTTCTAGTCACTATTCAAACAGTGGAAGCATACCTGAAACTCTGACCTGGCAAGGCTCTAAACAAGAACAAATGAAGACAGACAGACTTGTATAGTGGCAAGCAAGTTTGTGCATAGTATATTCAGGCCATTGTCTGAGTGTGACAGGAGAGCAGTGGTGTAAGCTGCTTTTAGAGAGTGGCTTTAGACAAAGCTTCTGCTAGTCAAAAGTTTCCTTTTTGCCCAGTTGCAAGATGGAAAAAACCCCCACATAACTGCAGCAGTGGAAGACATCTTTATCAGTTATGGGTGGTGGTTGACCATTTGTCACCTCTAACCCTCATTTTGAAACATGAATCAGGCAGAGGTGAGTTGGCTTTGGTATTTGTCTAGTCATTGAGTTCCTGAATACAGATAGCCTTATGTGTTGAGTTTGCAGTGGACTTGCAGAACAACTTGCTGGCATTGGTTCATTGTCCTTGATGCAGGAAAGTTACATGGAGAAAAATAACCACTCAGGGAGTGAAGATGAGAGGGCTTTCTGTGAACAACATGATCAGGTTGTAGCTGGGCTGATTCTTGCTTAGCTGCAGGGCTCCAAGTACTGCATCTCAGCTCTGCTGTTTATACACCACTACTGTCTGTGCCTTGGAGATGAGCAGCACCCAAAGATGGCAGCAAATAAGAGGAGAGCAACAAAAACAAGACAGAAGATGCCAATCACCACTAGCCCTCCAAGAGCCCAGTCACTTGTTAGAATCAGTCTCTTTAGGTCTTCCAGACCAGAGGATGCCTCTTGTACTGCTGACATGCTGGCTTCCACCCTGCTGGAGGTAGACAACAACAATGTCAGATGTTGGTACACACTCTCTGTGCTCTGAACCACAGTCCTGAAACCAGCATAGGCCTGCATGCTGTATGTACCTGCAGGCATCCCTCTTCCAAAAGGGAGAGAAAGGGGAGCATCAAGCAGAAGAAAGATAGCTGAGGCTAGTTTCACACTCAGATCTACAGAGGTGTACAGAGGAAAGCTTTTTGATTTTGGCAGCTGAGATATTTTAATCATAGTTTATGACTATTTCTACTAATATAATAGAGTGTCTCTGCCATGTGTTCAGTGTGAACCCTTCATCTCCAGCAGCTCTACAGCCTACACAGGAAGGACAGGTGTTCAGTGGCAGAACTTGCTTGATGCCATTGCAAAGTTCCCTAAAAAGGAGCTGAGTACTGAACTCTTGAGAACACACAGGAGATGAAATGAACACAAACAAAAAAACCCCAAACCCACCAACAATAAGCAAAGGTTTTCATGTACAACTTGTTGCTCCCACAGGGCTTAGAGCTGTCTAGTTCTGTCCAAAAGGTCTCCTGTTAACAGCATTTGCTCTAGGAGCACTTTGTTACTCTGCAAAACAAGTGTAAGTTTTCCACCCATAAAGGACTTTGGGTCAGCAGTAATAAACTGGGATCTCAGTTGGTACTACACACTTGCTCTTTCACTATTATTTTGCATAATTACTTGGCTGTTGGCTTTCTAAAGAACATCCAGCCTCTCTTTGCAAGCATCTTGTGGTTTGACTAAAGCTTCCTTGCTTCTCAAGGGAAAGGATGGATTGTTTCTCCTGTGCTCTCTCAAATGTGACAGTACAGATGTAATACAGGAAGAGATCGTCATTGGTTTTGAAAACTAGTTTGATTTGCTGCCCCTTGCATCTGTATCCTTCATCCTGTAAGGAAAAGGATTAGTCACATAAAGCATCTTTCATCCTCAGCAAGTCACATCTGCCTTAGAACACAAGCTCCAGCTTCAGCTTGCTGAAGTTCTTTCTTTCTCAGCAGCCAAATACATGCAGTTCATGGGTTGTTTTCTGGAATGATGGCAGATCACCGTGGCAGCTTCTAACCCACAGCTAGACAGGCCATGAAAACTGTTCTGGATAGCTTCCTTTGCCTTCAAAAAGGAGGCAACCTAGCTACTAGTTCTGCAGACCCAAAGGCAGAAGCCCTGGGTGACTGTACACCCTAGAAAGTTGCTGTCTCCTTTGCTAACCACAAGTTATTCTCCTGACAGAGGAGAGCTTTGTGATTTTATAAATACCTGAAGCTGTTGTAGCTGTTTCTTCTGGTGCCTCCTCTGCAGCCTCTCCAAGAGATCTTGGCCTGTGGTGAGGGACCCTCTTAGTGCACCTGTGACTTGTAGTGCTAGTATGGAAGGTGCCTGTTTGTACTGCAGTCAATTATTAACAGCTGACTTTCCTGCAAAGGTGTGGCTAATCTAATCAAAGGCCTGGAGCCTGGTTCAGCTGTTGCTCAGACATTCCTTCCTCTCCATGGCTTATCCATTCCAGTGCCTCTGAATGGGGAAGGCTGCAAGTTGTGGTGGAGAGAAGAGGGCTTTGTTTCCTGGATCCCGACTAGATCTGTATTGTAAGCTCCATTAGGAGGCTGCCATATCTAAAGTGAGACTGGGAACAAGGCTGCTCTCCAGTCCAAACTTCATCATGACAGTTAAGGTGGATAAACTCATTACAGAACCTTGCACTGCTGTTAGCTGCCATAAAAATGACTCCTTGTTGCTCTCCTAACTGAAGAAGACTCCAGGGATGGTGCTGGAGAGAGAGGGGAGGGGAGAAGGAGGAGATTGTGTGTGAGACTCTGTGTGTGAAAGGAAATTTGGTTGTCACAAGCCAAGCAAATCACTTTGAAATCAGAGGGGTGATGTTACAGATAGAAGCTATTCTGTGAAGTCATCAGCAGAACTTGCTGCCTCTCTGGAGAGGCTGGCCTTGCTGTCTCTGGGGAGGAACTGTTTCAACACTTGTATCATCAGGACTGAAGCAACTATTCCCTTGCCCTTCCTACTAGGCTCACTCAGGCTTTCGCACCATGTACAGAAGTTGCTCAGTTTGAAGCAGTCTCACCTTATTCTATGCTCTTCTAAATCTTCTGCTTTTGGAAACAGAGAGGATCCATCCTCACTAATGCTAAGGGCATTCCAGGTCCTTTTATGTAGGTAATAATTGAAGCCAAAACCACAAAAGCTTGTGTGAGTGGTGAGCAGGGACCTAGAGACTGGTATGCTTCTAGTCAACAGAAACTGCAGAGCTGCAGTAAGCTAGGGATTTGCTGGGCATCTTTTAGACCAACCTGATCTTCTGCATATGCAAGAAGGCAGCAGACCCTGCCCAGCTCAGGCAAGCAGTTGGCATATCTAAACAAGAAGTAAAGGAATAATCCAGTTGAATACAAAATGGTACACAGCAGAACACTGGGCCTGTAGAAATCACTCCAAGGACCCCTCTGCATGGTGGCTGCTCCTCTGCTCCAGAAAGCCACCTGCATTCTTTAGATAATTGCTTACTTTTCTCTCTTTTCCTTTTTTTTTTTGGTTGTAACCACTGCTGTGTTTATTCTGTTTCTAATTCAGGAACTTACAGTGGCAGAGATAAGACAGGAGCCATTTCTTTTGTCCTGCTGCCTGGTATCTGTCAGAGGTTTAACTTGTAACACCACTGGCAGACATGTAGCTTTTCCTGTTAAGGTCTGGCAGCCTGATCCTAGTGACAGCAACCTGTCAGTCCTCTGTATGTTTCCAGCCTGCTGAGCTTCCTCCTGGCTGTTAGCACAGGCTGGTTCCATGCTGCTGAAACCTTTCTCAATTGGACTCTGTTAATTCCTGTAGCTGGCACTGTCTAGCACAGCTAGGAAAGCAAGCTCTGTTCTCTCAGAGGTCTCGTGACTTGCCCTAACTGCAGAAACATCTGCTGAATCTCTCTCCTGCAAAAGGAGTTCTGAGGCTTCCTATGGCACCTTAATTGCCACTTGTTTGTCAGAGGAATGAGCAAAGACATACCTGACAGAGAGGTTAGTGTGATGCATCTCTGAATGTGGATTAGAGTAAATTGATGCCATGCTTGAGCTTACCCTGCCCTAAAATACTGGTTGGGAGTGAAAGCTTTGGGACAGTGTAATAAGGGTCAGTGCTCTGTTAGCATAATGATGCCTGCACTAGCTCATGCTAAAGCAGTCTTCTGGTGGCAGCTGTCAAGTTGGGGCTCAAATACTTCCTTTCTAAGGAACATCCTCATCTGCTGAAAAGTTTGTATTAGTTTAAAAGTAACAATGGTAGTTTGAGGATTTATTTTCCTTCAGTTCTAGAGAATTCTCTGTGTCTCAGGCTGCACACTGCCAGTGTGCAGTGGTACACAAATGCAAAATGCTTAAATCTAGTTTCTTTGCAAACATTAGTGCAGGCATCACAGAAAAGAGGTTTCTTCACAAAGTTTGCTTTTTTTTTCTGTCCCCTGTGAAGTGTGCAGCATCTTTTAAAGCCCACTGTTACAACTGTGATGGTTCTTTTCTCTGATGTGTACATATGTAAGCTCTTTTGACTCCTCTACACTTAGAAATTGGAATACAAGGATAGAAAAAGGTATACCTTCCCATAAAGGTGGTTGGTTTCACATTTGGGCCTGAAAGACCAGTGGCTGACAGAGTTAGGTGCAGTATGATGCTCTTCTGTTTGGCTGTCCCAGTTATGAAAGTAGTGGCCTGTGCCATAGCCTTGTACTTACATAAATCCCTTACTGAAGTTCACTGAAGTGTAACCCAAGCATACACAGTGGCTGCAGCATGGAAAAGGGATTTATTTGCACTCTTTAACCTCAGCCATACAGCCCATTCTTGGCTCTGCTTGGTCACAGTGCCTCCTGTCAGCTGCTGCATGTATACTCTGAAGTGACTGTATGTCACTCCTCTGAAATGCCTTTGTGTATGCTAATAAACCTTAGGTATAATGTTTATGTCCAGTAAAACAAATTGCAGCCAGTGCAGGGAGTTGGGCAGGCAGGTCCCTCAGGTAATGATAGGGATTTGTTCTTCTCTGTAACTCCCCTGCTCTGTAAGGAACATTCACCTGCAATAAGCAGAAGAGCAAATCCACACTGGCAGCAGAATGATCAAATTAAGCCATAGCATTGGTGAGTTTTTCCCTTTTTGCCTTCATCTGTCTGTTTACAGAAGATATTGCACAGGATCTGAGTTTTCTCTTTGGCAGTTTCCCCCCATAGTGATGCTGATGGAATAAAGCAGAGAGCATTTGTTCCCAGCTGTACTGAAGAGCCTCAGCTGGCATGTCTGGATCAAAAGGTCCATGTTTTGTAGCATTCAGCAAGCATCTAAGCTAAACATATCTGTGGCAGGTGGTTTTTGAGAGAGCAGGTTTGGGCTTGATCCAAGATACACTGGGCATGTAGACCTCCCAGTTGATGTCAGTGGGTTTTGCTAGCACCCAGCACCATCCTTCTGGATTAGCCACCTGTGAAGACAGTAGGTACTGCCTAGCATATGGCAGCGTGCGTGTTCTCTGCTTTGGTCTGTGGCTTCATGTTCACAAAGGGAATCCTTGGCTGGCCCAGCAGCAGGGCAGTCACTGGGCAAGTGTGTCTGCTTTCTCAGCAGCCTGTGTCCACATACCCTCACCCAGCCCCAGAAGAGAGAGACAGTGGTGATAAAGTAGCATTACCTTTCCGGTCACACCACGGAGCCTAGGGGAGGCTGTGACAGAAAGAAGGAATTCCATGCTGTGATTTCTGGTCCTCTGAGTCATCTTAATTAATATTGTTATTGCCATTTTCAGTGAGCTAGTGTAGAAGCTCATTCCCATAGGACTGAATCACAGTGTCCAGGCACCTCCTTGATAGCAGCTTGTGTCACCTCTTTTACCCTTCATGAGTGGGCAGCCGGGCGGACTTGGATCTTCCTGCGCCTGTGCTCAGGACGTCCCTCGCAGCCACAGCAGCTGTAGCAGCAGCAGCTGCAGGCAATGATCATGAGCACCAGAACAGTAACTGGGAAGAGAAGCAAAGGATATTGCTTCCTGACACAGGAGCGATCACTGCAGAGTAACCTTATGTTCCCTCCAAGGTGTTTGGTGAGCAGCAGAATGAACAAAGCCTGGGGTTTTTCTTTCCCCTCCCATATCCCTTCTTCCCTCCTTTTAAGTTCCTGCTCCTTGTATTAGTTATATGAGTTAGCCATTTAATCTGGACAATCATTACTGGGTATTTCATGGTCTTAAGAGCTGTGTACCAAACCACATGGAGGTATATCTTTACCTGCCTAATGGGCTGTTATTTGAGAGATAACATGGAGTAACTAAGTAGAGCTGTGTGTCTGGAAAGGATGGAGATCCAGCTCTCCCCATAGTTGTGACAGAAGCAACTCAAGAGGATTTGATTAGTCAAACTGGCAGCTGCATTTCTGAAGAGTGCATGCAGTGCAGCCTCTAATGAGGATAGATATTTGTGGCTGGGTTGGCTTTACTCTTTTGTATTGAGCTTGAAAAAATAGATACTTCAAATGCAGAGGTTTGTTTCCCCAAGCAGTGGGCTAACTGACTGTTACTGTGTGCTGGGCATAAGGGCTGTTGTTGGGAGGGATGTGTTGGTTTATCTGGAGTAGAAAACAAGAACGTGTTTAATCCTGCAAAACACAGAAGAGTGTGTGCGTGTGCGAGTGTGCATGCCTTCCTTAAGAGTCTGGAGCTGGGCTGCTAGGTTACCAGACCTGTGGGGAACCAGCTGTAGGTATGAACAAAACAAAGCAGCAGGTGTGTCTTTCTGAATTCCAGCCCAGGGAGGAGTGTCCAGGCTGGATACACACCCTTCCTATTGCCTGGGAGCAAAGTGTAACCTCTCTGAAGGGGAGGGCCTGCCTTCCTTCTGGCTTGTTTTCCCATTGTCTAAACAACCTTCACCTCCTTGATCAAGCAGCTCTTTGTTATTCCTTCCTATTGCCATCCACACACACAGCAGCAGGAGGGATCTTGCCATTACCAGAGGAGAATAAATAGGCTGATCTGAAGCATGCTGGCTTCCACTGAACCAAGCATCTGAATGACACTCAGAGTCTCAGACTTTATAAAGTCTTCTGCAGCAGTAAGATGCCCTGATACCACTTGTCAAAAGCCATCTCCACTGCCACAGCTGTGAGTTGGTTAAAGGACTGCTGCTGAATGTTCGCCTTTGAGAGCTTTGGGGAAAGCTATACTGTGGCCTCCTGTGCTCTCCATGTATGTAGAGATACACACCAAGTATTAAAAAGCAAACCTAACTGGGCCTCAGCCAGCACAGCCTGGAAAATAACTGCCAACAACAGCAACAAAGATTATGGAGCAAGCTGGCCTCACAGGAGAGAGGAGACATTCTGACACCCCACTGCCTCCACCAGTAAACTCACCAATGAACAGAAGAACCACACAAAAGGACACAATCTCCACTGGGTCAGCCTTGGGCAGTCTCTGGAGCTTCAGGAGAAACTTCTCACCAATGGTTTGCATTTCCTTCAGAAAGCCTTCAGAAGACATTCTGGCTCAACCTCTCCAGGCTTTGTGCTGTAGATGAACCAAACAGAGAATAAACCTTTTCACTGACTAATGCTAGGAAGCTGCCAACCTTCTTATAGAGCTGGTGATCACAAGGAAAACAAGTTTATCTGGTCTCAGTCCTTGTTCCCAGTAGCTAAGGTGGAGAACTGTTAATTGGCTACGTGTTCTGGCACTGTTTTCATTTCAAAATCTGTCTTTGAGGGTGTTTTTGTCAGCTGCACTGCTGTGCAAAGGCAAAAGAGTTTTTCTTCTCAGAGGACACTTACTTTAGCAGGTGTAGGTGGAACTGGACAGTGCCAGCCCTTGGCTTTCATCCAAGGAAAGTATATTTCTTTTTCTAGTTGTGCTGACTGTTCCTTCAAGAAGAAATGTAATTCTAACTCAACTTGAATTCCAGATGCTGAGCTGGTACCTAGTTGTGTTTTTTACTGAGTAACAAAAAGTAGACCCTCTTGAAGACTTCTTCCACTTACCAGCTACAGAAAGCCCCTTCCAAAACTAAGGCACTTATTCAACACCTCACTGCAATGCCATTAATAATGCTATAGCACCCAGTTTTACTGGATGGTGATAGTAAGAGCCAAAGCCTCTGGTCAGTGGGGACAGCTTGGTGCTTTTCAAGGTCTTACAGATGAATGCAAGTTTTATATGGTAAGGTAAATGTAGCTTTTGTTTTCTTTTAAGCCACAGTCTGTTCTAGTGGAGCAATATATGAATTGAACAGTGGATGTCCACCCATCACTGCTGCTGTTGAGCAAAGCAAAAGCCCCTGGCTGTGCTGGGGAGATAGCTCCCTTGTGGAGCTCATCCCTCCTGCCTTGCTCAGCATCTTACACCTTCTTTACTCCCAGAAAGAGTGAATACTTGGATGGATTAGAACTCATGTCATAATTATATCAGAATATACTGGCTTGTGTGTGTTGTTAGAGTCAGCACTGGTTTATGAGATCTGAACATTGCAATCCAATATCCCACTCTGGGTGATAACACCAGGCCTTGTGACCAGCACAGTCCTTCCAGAATAAGCCAGTGAGTTCATTACTGCACATCTGGTTTGGTTACTCAAACAAATGGATGCTTGGAGTTCATTTTTTTCTAAACACACTGAGGACAGAGAGACCTTGGCCCTTTCTTTGCATGCTGGGCCAAGTGAAATTACATTTTGTATGTTTATGCAACTTAAAAAGAGTTTTCTTTGTTCTTTCAAATCCAAACTGAGGAATAAAATGGGAACCAGCTGCTTTCCTAGGGATGGGGGTGGATGGAAAGTCTGCATCTATAGAGAGAACTCTGTGCAGCTTAGCAGGGAGGCAGAGCTGTGGTCTTTTGACCTCAGAAGGTCACTTTGGAGACTAGGGTTAAATAGTTCTTTCCAGATGATTGCTGTACCTCAAGTGAGCTGCTCCAGAAATGGCTGCTTTATCCTTTGCACAGTGCTGTGGGATCCTGTGTCAGCAGGTTTCCAGTTTTGTTTCCATTCCAAGAGATGGCAGTGCAGGCAGAGGTGATTTGTGTTTTCTGCTCTTGGCTCTGAAGGAAAAACTTTGTTAAAAAAACCAATTTCTGGCTCTAACACTCTGAAAATACTCATTCTTTTTGGGGGTGTTTCTGCCTGCCCAGAAGCTCTCCTAGCAAGGAATCTGCTCCAACCTTTCCTCCTGTGCTTTGGGCTGCCCCAGGAGCAGCAAGGGTAAGAGCTAGGCTTCTGAAGCTTGCACATACAGTGTAAGATTCCTGATTAGCATTGGAGAACTCCACGTGGATTAGCAAAGTGCCTAACCTAGAGTGATAAGAGCTTGTCATCTCAGCGGTGGCCATGCCTCTGCCCCGTGGTACCTAATCTGGGGGCTAAGTGGGGGAGGTTTTACTCTGAAGCTTGCAAGGAATGTTGATTGTTTACCTTGGTTTGAACTTCTTCAGGGACAAAGTTTGATGTCGGTGGTGCAGCCTCCAGTCTGCCTGGGAGGAAGCAAAGGAGCAAATGCTTTTCTGCTCCACTGCACTTCTGGCTGCACTCTGGCTCCAAGGGCTCTTGCTGCTTTGGGATTTCTGCTTCTGGAGCAAAAGGGTAAAGAATAAATCACTTCTTAAAACAAAAAGAAAAGTAAAACTCCCCCAAGCAAGCTTGTTCATGGACTCTCCTGTCTCCCATTCTGCTTGTGACATAAAGTCTCTGCTCAGGACTAATTGTAATTGGGATCTTTTTCCAATTGATTTCAGCAGAGCCAAGATCTTACCCCAGAGATCAGTGTAAGGGTAAGAGCAGTCCTGTGGGATTTAAACAAGTTGGCTTATGCATCTGCCAGACCTTCCCCATGTACCACACAATAGTGAGGCTATTGCTTACCCATTTCTGTGTGCAGCTCTAAGGTTTAATTCCTTTTTTTAAAATCTTACTGTGTTCAAGTAAGCTTCCAGTCATCAGCAGTAGTAAGAGCCAGGTGCTGCATGATATTTGAAGCAGTAACTGTAATGATTATTATTAAAACAGGCAAGTGTTGAGAGATTTGAAATTGAGGGATGTAGGTCATAATGGAAAGTTGACTTTCTAAGACTTTGAGTCCTTTTCTGGAGCCTAGAGCAGCCACCCAAGTTGGTACCTCACAGATTCTGTGAGCTTTGGAGCAAACATAAATATCTGCCAGTGTTTTTTTCAGTTGGGAACTTCTCCATGCTCATTGTCCTTCCTCAAAACCACATCCACTGAGGTGGGAACCCTCCAGAGCTGAGGAGACATGGCTTTTAGGGTAGCAAAGCTGATGGAACTCATTATGGAAGAGGTGCTGAATGGCCACAGTGCAATGTAGTCTTCAGAATACATTGTCAGACTGATGTCGTGGACTTTGGCTCCATAGCTGTAGCTAGAGATCATATGATGTGAGAATAGAGTGAAGAGAGGGAAGATGAGAACCTTGCATAGAAAAGAAAGTGAACACAGTGCTGATGTCTTGTGACAGGCAGTGTAGAAGTTCCTGCTGGCCTGGGGTGGCAGCCTGAAATTCGTGGTTTCAGCTGTTTCCTCTTCTGCCTGTTCCTTAAAACATAACTCATCTGTCTGGTGTTGCCAGTGGGACTAGCTTCATTCTTTCTGCCCCCCTCTATGTTACCAGGCCTGGGGTGGGGGGGTGTGTGTGGAATAAAACCAACCTTCTAATTTGGATTTATTTGGTTTTGAGGAAAAAAAGGCCAAATCTGCCATGTGCCATGAGTAGCTAGCCTTTGTAAAAGGAGAGCACAGTAATAATGCAGGGAGCTGCCTGACATCTGGAGGAGTGCTGCTCAGCTGCAAGGATTAGATGACCCTTTAAAACCAAAGAAGAATGCCTCACATTTAGGGCTTCCATAGACTTAGCTTCCCAGACAGTGCTAATACTTGCTTTTAATGCAGATTCATCTTGCTGTGCCCACTGAATAAAACTGTGAAAATGGCTGTAATAGCACTGAAATTATCTTTCTGAACTGTTTTAATGGACTTAGGCCATACTGAAGCACTCAAAGAAGTTGGCTGCTCAGCCCTTTTGAGAATAAAACCATTAAAAGGCATCAATCTTGACATTCAAGAGAAAAGCCTTGGTCAGGGTTTCTTTGTAGAGGGAACTGGCTGTGTATGATAGCTTCAAGCAAGAGAAGGAGCTTTGGGATGACCATGTAAGTGGGGCTCCCATATCCCTCTCTCTGCCTTGAGCTAGATAAGTTGCCATATTTTGGAACTGATGGAACCTGACTGGGTTTTTTGGGCTGTCTTTGGTTTGGAAAGCTGTGGCTTATCTGTGTGTCTACACAAGTGCATCAGAAGTTGGAGGGAGTGGGTGAGCTAAAACTTACTGCTGAGGAATGAGACACTTGTTTAGTCACAAGCCTGGTGGCATTTGAGCAGCCTATTTTAGTGCAAATAACATCAATTTGAGTTTGTGGTTTAGCCCCAGGACTGGAAGTTGGGAAATGCAGGCAGCCTGCCAGTGATCTTTAGTGGCTGTGTGACTTTGGATAAGTCATCCCAGCCCTCTGTTGGGTGACTTCATCTCTGCAAAGCAGCAAAACATGGAACCACCATTAGAGGTGTGTTTGCTAATTGTTGTGTCCAAGGCTCTAATATCCTCTGAAATCTTTAGCTAGAAAGACAGCCAGTCCCTGGGTTTGTGGCAGTTACATAATGAAATAGCCTTCGTTTGCTAACTGCTTCTTACACTTCAGTCCCTGAGCCTCTTTAGGATGCAAGCATGGCTTCCACTCTTGGTTGCTCTTTACTCAGTCATGCTCTACAGGGTTTATTTCTCTTGTCATGATTTCCCAATCCATTGACGTTTCTGTCCTCCCTTCTGTGAATTTTTGCTTGTGTGGGTTTGTTGCTACAGTAAACTAAAAGTGGAGATGGAGCTTTGGAGGGTGGAATCTCTTGGTGGCGCCCTGAAGCTCCCAATGCCTCTAGTCCTAATGCAGTGAAGGGGAGGTGGATATCCTCCACTGTGCCCACTGCAAAGTAGGACCTCACTGATTCAGCAAGCAGAATGCCAGCACAATGTTCTCATGGCAAGGTTGTCTTTTTCCCAAGACTGTGGCTCTGGAGAAGCAGATAGTTTGTGTTGTTCTTAGTCAAACAAGTCAAATAAGGTGGTTGAAATGGGAGCAGTCCAGGGATGGGAAGCTTGTTTTGTAGGAAATCTTAGAAGGCAATCCCAGCCTCATGGAAGGAGAGTGCAGAGCAGCTGAAAGGGAGGGGATGCTTTTATTCTCTTCCAAAACTTTTAAGTAAACTCTGACTGTATTTGGCCACTTGCTTAAGAACATGAAGGCTTGGCCAGTTCCTAAACTTACCAGCTTTGTTCTGGGATCCTGAAACGTGTTTCTGATTTCATATGGATAAGGTCTGCTGTACTTCCTGTCCTAAGCAGTGCTGGGCTGCTAGGTGCTGGTAACAGTTTAGATGCATTTTGGCAGTACATGTATTAATTCCTGTACTATTGTTTATTGTTCTAAGTCTGTAATGTACTTCTGAGATGAAAAGGGCTATAGAAATGTAGTTGTATTATCAGTGCATGGTTTTCCCTCATCATTGTTAAGGCAGAGTTTTCTGCCATGAATGTAGTTGACCAGCCACGTGAATCTTAACTATAGTTCACAGACAAGCCCTTTTTTCCTAAAACAGGAGTGAACAGAGCCAGCCAGACCTATAATTCATTCCCAAGGAGATGAAAATAGTTTCCAGTATCAAGAGAATTCAGCCTTTTAGGGGAACACACCCAAACTGGTAAATTGCAGCTCAAAGTCATGGGAGAAAAGTTTAACTTTCCCAACTGGTTCTGGAGAAGGGCACACATTCAGATCACACAGCTGCCCTGACTGGCTAGCTGTTTGGCTGGAATACCCTGTCATCTCCACCACTCTCTGTTTGGAGACTGGTTTTGAGGCAGCACAGTAAAAGTTCTGTCCCTCCTCTACAACCTAATATTAGATTAATATAAAAAGACACAGAATTCTCTGCAATAGCAGTTTCAGTAGCTGAGGTACCCACTGGGGCACGGAGCTGCAAGTCTCTACACCTCCACACAACACCCTGCTTTTCTCCTGTCCATCCCACAAACAAGTCCACAAAATCTCATGGGATAATTCTTACTACTAGCCCCATTTTTAAGTGGGAAAACCAAAGCACAGAGCCATCCAGTGAAAAGAAAAGGTCAATTTTAAAAATAAACCTGTAGCTCTTCTACAAGAGAACTTTTTTTTAGGGTTGCTGATGCTTGAATCTAGCCTGAAAGTCTATTCTAATATTAGCAAAATAACCATTTCCCAGGAAACTGGCAGAGAGGTAGCTGTGTGCCTGTGAATAGCTACTTCACTGGGATCTAGTGGTAGTTTGAGGCACAGCAGCTGGAGCCCCTTGAGAGTGCTGGGAACACCTCCATCTTATTTCAGCCACCTCTGTGCCCTCTCCTTGACTGTTCTCAGAAATCACATGCATCTTTGAGTTGTTTGAAATATGCTGGTCTAATCTTAGTGAAGATGCCACTTGGGTGTAGGAACTCCAAACTGAAGCCTACAGCAGCTGCTTCCTCAGAAGAACCTGCTTTGAACCGCATCAGTAAGAGCCTGCACGAAGGTGAGGGGTGGGTGCTGCTCTCCTCACCCAGCTCTCTGAGTCTCTTAAGTTCCTGCCAGTCTCCAGTGTGCAGCTCTGCTGCTGGCCTTCTGTCAGCTGTGTGGGTCAGGAGGTTGTTTTATAGAACAGAGCTGCTCTATCAAATGTGCTTTATTTTGTACCTCCGCTCCCATAACTGCTTTTGCACTGCAGTCAGGCTAAGAGGCCTGTGCACTGTGACAGCTGTAACACAAGCCATGGCTTGTTTCTTTTATCCAGACATGTGTTTCACATTGCTTATTCCTCCCTACACATATGTACAACACGGCTGTGGCTGGACAGTCCCCCAGCCAAACTCGTTAAGATTTTCTCTTGGCCAGCAAACCTTGGCATGTTTTTCTCCCTCCCTCCCCTGCCCTTCTCCCCTAGCTCCTCCCTTTTGTTTTCTTTTTTTTTTTCCCCTTAAACTTTGTTTTTCCTGTACTTATTTGAGAAACCATTTTAACTGCAATAACCTACAGAGACCCTTCATTAACAGGGTGGAAACTTCCCTCTATCCCCTTTGAACCTAGGGCTAGACTGGAGGCGTGTGGGTCTTAACTACTAGATCTTCTCACCCTGGCAGATCCAGTTGGTGTTTGTACAATACCTAGGTCAGAAAGACCTGCCCTCCCTTCCACTTCAGTGAGAAAGCAGAGAAGTGGAAATACCTGATCCTTAACATTCCTCCTTACAGGCATGTATAGGATAGGGGAGACATTTTTCTGTGAGAATTGGCTTTCTGCTTCTCTCCCTACCCGTTTGTAAACAGCTGGCTGCCCATGTGCCTCCTGGACAAAGCAAAGGGGTCCCAGCACAGTGCTAGGAGCTGCAAGAGCTTCCAGACAGAGTAATCAGCTTCAGACGACAAAAAACAGAGGCTTATACAGTCAGCCTCCTTGCCAGCCCTGCTTCCCATGCCCAGCAAAACAGAGATGGGAGCACAGGTTGTGGGACATCTCTCTGTGAAACCAAGGCTTGGACTTGATCTTTTCCAGCCTCAGTGATTCTATGATTCTGTAGTTTCATGTCTTGTTCCTGTAAACCATAGACCATGGGTGTGTATGTATATGTTGTCTCAGAGAAGTGGTTTCTTGTGCTGTTTTGAATAGTAATCCAGCATCTGTGCCTGCTACACTAACTGTTGGGGTTTTTTTAATGCTCTTGTAAGAAGCTGTGCAAAATCTTTCCATTTATTTCTATTGGACACAGATGCTTAACTTGCACAGTATGCAAGTTCCCCGACTAGGGTTTGTTTTCTGATCTCTCTGTTTGCTTCAGGATTTGGGTGATAAAACTTCAGCTCCAGCTGGGAGGAGCTCTGGAGAAATGCTGTGTCTGGCACCCACTTGGTTTCTCTAGCACTTGCCCGTGCTGGCAGCCACTGGCTAACGGCACGTACGCTCCTCGGACCGCGGACCAGACCAGCTCTCTCGTCCGCACCGAGCATTAACACATCAAGTCATCACCGTGGAGAATGCCCTGTGCTAGAGCTGCTTATCAGCTAAGGTCACATTCCCTAGCAGCCGCAAAAAAGCCAGCAGCCAGCCTTTCCAATCGGCAAAGCGGTAGCTTACCGCCGCTCTGTCGAAGAAGGGCAGGAGCGCAGGCTGGATCCTCTGGTCGCGGCAGGGCTGCAGCGCAGGCTTCTGTAATCCCATTAAAAGCTTTTCTCTCGCCCCCCTTTGCTCCTCCTCGGTGTCCCTCGCCAACAAACTCAGGCTAGCGAGCTCTGCTCCGTGGCTGGTTCTGCGCTTCACCGTAGTGAGCGCTACAAAAGCTCCAGCTCCTTGCTAACTAGCTGAATGTTAAGGTGCTATGGTTGACCGAACAGCAACAGCTCAGCCTTACCCCAGCCGCGCCGCGAACTCTTCTCCTCCTCTTGTTTGTCTTTCTCTCTTCTTAAACTTTCACGTCATCTCTCCCCTCATCCTGGCTTGTGTCTGGCTCCTCGCTCGGCTCCTCTCCGCTCTGCTGCTGACAGCCAGCTGTTGTCTCTGCCTTTTTTTTTGTTACTGGTTGTCCTGGAGATCCGAAGTTTCGTGTTACATGTGTGCCAGAGCGAGGGAGGGCGGCGAGGAGCCACCGCAACCCAGAGCGGCTGCGACCTCCCAGCAGCGCCCGAGCCAAGCACTTGTTGCTCGCTGCCTCTGGGCATCTCCTCCGATCCAGGGCTTTTCTTTATTTCCTTTTAAATACAGCTTTTTCTGGAGTGAGATTTGAGTAGATTCTTTCCTTGTGATAGTTCTGGGGGTGTGTTAAAGCTATTAACTTTTCTTCATGCTGCCCAGTTTTCCGTCCAACACACAGGGGAAGGAGCTTTGCTCTAGTGTTCTTTGAAGGGGCAAAGCAAGAAATGGCCAGGACGGTGCAGCACAGTCTGCTGCTGGCAGGAGAGCGGGGATCGTGCTGGTGGTGAATTTGCTTAGTGTCCCTAGCCAAATCATTCACTCTCTTGATGCCATGAGTTTTGCTGCTTGTGTTCTGGGAACAGCTGACACCCACTGTCTTGTCTCAGAGGACTGGTGAAGTTCAGGGAATGTTACACAGGGCATGGTCCTTGGGTGCAAAATAGCAATGTCTTATCAACCTCCTAATTTGCTCTTTTCTTTGATAAAGGTCATTAAATGGCTTTTGTTCAGCAGCTGGCATCTGTATAACTTAGCTGTCCTCATATGATTTTTGTCTTTTTTAGTGCTTTATTCCAAGACTCTCTGGGTTGTTTTTTGGGAGAGTTCTTCTGAGGAGGCAGTATATCATTCTTTGGCTCACATGAGGGAATGCTCTTTTTTCTGGTGTGTTTTCAGAGAGGCAGAGCTTCTTTTGGGATATGTGACTTTGCTGCTTCTCTTGGCTGTCCACCTACTTCTACCAATTGCAGGAACAGGGCTCCTGTTTTACCTGGTGTGGAAAAGCAGGGAGTACCAAAAGGAAGCATGGTGCAGGCAGCTGTGGTCAGTTTAGCACTTCCCTGAAGTGTACTGCCACAGAAAAAAACATGTTAATAACCTTGATTATTGTTTGCTCTTCATCCAATGCTGTGTTGTCAAATCAGGTTAGGATGTCTCAAATGAAGTAATCATTTTGTTTACATATTTTAAAGACCAGTGGTCAGCTTGTATGTACTCCTGTTGAAGTTGGGGGGAGGCAAATCATACAGCTGCATGTTTAAAAGATGAAATAATTTTAGGACATGTATAATAATGCAAACTACCATTAATTTATGTCAGTCAGCTCTCCATCTCGTGGGTATTCATCAGGTGCTCCTGTGACTCGGGAAGTTTTCACACCACATGTTAATGCATAACCAACCCTGTTGCAGGAGCTCATGTGTTCAGTTAAGCATTAGTAAAACATTGCAGTCTGTTAATCCACTGGTTACCCACAGCATCTCTATTGGTAACTCTGGTTTTGGCCTTTTGACTTAAATGCTAGGACTGCAATCTTAGTTCTGCAACTGAACTTTCTGTTATGACACAACTTGTGAGCACCACCGGCAGCTTGAGTAATTCTGCAGGAAGATACAGACAGTTACAGAAGGCTGGATGGGAAGGGCTTGGCTTTAGGAGCCTAGTGGCTTAGAAACTAGAACTCTAAATTCCACTAACTTTAGAGCTGATCTCTGCTTCCACCAAAGACCTCCCTTGGGGTATCTCTCTTGTTTGCATTAAGGGGCAGAGGTGTGTGTGAGTGTCCCTGGCCAGCAGAAGCCTGGTGAGTAGGCTGTAGGAGTGAGGAGAGGGCTTGACCATTACTGCACGCCTCGGTTAACTCTAATACAGATCAGTGCATGGGAGAGAAAGAGACATGGACTAATGAGAATGGCTGCCTGTTTTCTTTTGGGGAGACAAAAAGCTGACTTGCAGCTCGCTGACATTTCTATAGTCACGTTGCATTGGCAGGAGAGGCAGCACCAGTAGTTCTTTTGGAAAGGCAGGACAAGAGGATCGAATGTGTTGTCCCCATCCTGGTCCCCCCACCCCTCTCCACCATGTGAAAGAAGCCCTTTGAGTGCAAGAGGAGCGTGAGCCAGTGTGGCTCTGCAGGGGGATATAAAGCCAGCTTTGTCGTAGCCCTCTCTAGGCTTTCAGTGTCCCGGAGCAGGCAGTGCAACGTCCGAGTGCTGCAGGGCTCCTTACCTGAGCAGCGCTAGGTCCTGCGCGCTTCAGCACACGCACTGCTTTGCTATGGCGACAGCAGTCTGTAACCTGCTGCTTTGCTGCTTCTCTTGCTCTGCTGCTTGGTAAATTAACCTCCCAGGCCGTGGGAATGAGTGAGCCAGCTGCTGCTGCAGACCTTGCAGGGTTGTTTTGGGATGCTTTGGTAGACATGCAGTTATGTTCCTCCCAGACATGCAGACACGCACAAGTTAAGAAGCAAACTGCATTTGTTAGATGTCAGGCAAGTTCAGACATGCCTTCAAGGATTTATAATAAGAATAAATGAAGTTCTCACTCTCTTACTTTTGCCCTCTGTGACCCACTTTTTGCAGATAAGTTGGTAAGCCAACTAGGGCACTCCTTGGCAGAGAAGAAAAATCTCCACTTTGTTCTTCCATGCGGTAAAATAATTCTCTTCCAAAATAACTCTCATTGCTGCTTGGCTGCAGGATTTGATCTCTAAATGCCTGATGAAGTGTTTCTGCATCTCTAGTATCAGCATTTTGACTGAGACAACTGGCCACCTCTGCTGCAGAACCGTGCTTTTTAAAGAGCTCTGCTAACTTCTGCCTGCTTTCTTAGTAAAAAAGAGGGGAACAAAAGTAACCACTTGGTTCTTTATCTGGCAAAATCAGTGTCTGCACTGGTTTAAGTTAGCAAGTGTTCTAGAGGAGAAGTTACTTCCTGCTAATGAATGTGTCACCACACTCTTTTTTCCATACCCAAAAGCACTGATGTCTCCCAGAAGTCTTTTGAAGATTCCCGGAAGAATCTCCTCATCTTCACATGGCTAATCTGCTCAGGCTGGCAGAGCTGGCTGGGCACTAGTGTGTGAGCAAAGGGACTGGTTCTCATGGACAGAGGACTCTACCCAAACTTTGGCTGCTGATCTGAAGCATGTGTGAACAGACTGAGACCCAGGCTGTATTACCTGAATAGTGCTCTCTTGTGACCCCAGTCTGGGCTTTATTTCTGTTTTTTCAAATGCAGATTTCTTTACCTTCAAACCAGAAACAGTAAGATTAGAAGCTCTCCAGTGTGAAAGGTACAGAGACACTCTGAACTCTGAGATGGAGGGATCAGCAGGACCGATTTACCTATTTATCCTAGAGCCATTCTGATTGGACAGGGAATGTGCTTGGCCAACGATGCAGAATTAACTGCACATTTCATCCACTGTGCATTTTGCAGACCTCAAAGATCTGAAAGCATTTAGCAGAAGAGATTGACCCCACTGTTTATTTTATGTGCGGGGAAGTAGAGGCAGGGAGATGTTAAGCAAAGTGCCAGGAACACAACCCCAGTTCTGTTCCAGGGCTTAATCCCTGTGATTCCTGCTGGAATAGGCATTCTCTGCAAAAAAAGTCTCAAGTCTTGATCAAAAGACACCTTGCATTAGCTGGTGGAGTTCCTCTCAGTACAAACAATTACCAGGTGATTTTCCCTTTTGTTTCCTAGGTGTCGGCACGCTGCCATAGCCAAGTACTTTGGCGATGTCACCCCACCTTGTAACAAGTGCTGTGATTACTGCAAGAACCCAGGGGCAGTCAAAAAACAACTGGAGTCACTGGAGCGCTGCAGCAACAGCTGGAGCAAAACCTGCATTGGGCCCGCAGCTTCCTCCTGGGATAGCTGTGATGAAGAGCTGTATGAAGGCGGGAGGAGAGGTTGCAGAGGTTTTAGCAGGTCTGTACTTGGTAGTTCAACCTCAGTTCGTGGGAGCTATCAGAGAGAAGAGAGCATCAGCATCTTCCAGCTGCAGGCCCAGCCACTCCTGTTTTCAGCACATGTTTCTGTGTGGTGGTATTTTCCTGTAACTTCCTGGCAGCGGGAGCTGGAATTTCATTTTCCACACACATTGGCAGCCTCGATCACATTCGTGTCCCAGAGAGCCAAAAGCTGTTTTAATTGACCTAAGAACTGCCTACAGAATGTAATTGATTCAAGAAGCTAGCCTGAAACTTTCTGAAAGCAGTAAGTGGGCTCAGCCTGTTCACAGTCATATGGATCAAATAGTTTTAAATTGAGAACAATGTGACAGCGAAGTATGACATGGTCCAGAGTTCATTCCTGTCTGTGGGCCAGCAGGCTGGGGAGGCACTGCCAGAACTTAGTCATCACAGAGGCTGTAACAGTGCCAGTTCAGGTTGCTAAATTTCAGTGTTTCCCTATCAGGCTGGCAGCAAAGGAAGATGTGCAGTGGGAAACATTAGTTCTGTAAAGTGCTCAGCAGTGTGGAGATAACAAATGCTCTTCCTCCTTGTTCTCTGACTGAGTTGCAGCAATTGTGTAGCTCTGTCAGGATGCAGGTTTTGCTGCCTGTGGAGCTCTGCCAGGATGCACAGCACTGTCAGCTGGCCTAGCCCTCTGCTTTACCTTAAAGGGCTTGAGAATGGTAGCTTTGTTCTTCAGGCAAGTCCAGCAGAGCCAGAGAACACTGGTGTACTTGTGACATGAGCCTGGGTTTGATCTCAGGACCTGAGAAGACATGGCCAATGCTGCTGTACAGCACACTGCTTGCCACTTGATTTCTTGAACCTCTTCATGACTTGGTTGTAGCTTTGTCTTGGAAGTTGTGATAGCCAAACAGTCTTCAAGCTCTGGTTTGTGATACCTGTTAAGTTTTGGCTGTGACAGCTGTGGAAGGCAGTAAACTCTCGGCTGTATCTGGTGAGAATCAGCTGCTGCATTTCTGTGTTTAGTGATGGGGATTCAATTCAAGTCTATGAACAACTGAGGCTGAGGAATGGCTGCTTTGCCCTTTTGGCTGTCTCTGCTCAGAGGACAGTGGTAACTGACCAGAGGGGGATGTGACACAGGACAGTGTCTCCTCAAACCTGTGAGAAAAGCTAGCAGAGCTTCTGAAATCCAGCCCTCTGTTCTCAGAGCACTAGTTATGTGCCGCTAATGCATGCTACTGCTTACTAGTTGGAGGACACTCACTACTGTCCAGGTTAAGAGATGTTAGTGAAACTGAAAGCTAAGAATTGTTCAGAAAGGATGTGACATGCATCATCTCTTGTAAGTACTGGGGTGACCTACACTTTCCAGAGCCTGCCCCCAGTTAATGCTGCAGCTACAGAAAGGTTTGTCCCTCGTTTTCCTGCTTTCCCCAGGTATGATGAAGAAGGCAGTGGGAATGGGGATGAAGCCAGTGAAGAGAGTCGGAAGCGGGAGTGGAACAACTTCTACAGGAAGCAGATGAGTCTGCGCAAAGTGAGTCGCTGTCCTCCAGCAAGGCAGCCACAGGTGGTTCCAGAGCTTGTCTTACAGGCACAAAGACTTCCTGGCACTAAGGAGAGTAAATGATTGCATCTTGCTGTTGCTTGTTCTGGTTTTTATTCTGGGCCAGTCCTGTAATGTGATGAAACACAGCTTATTCCTGTGCTGATTGCTCTGCAGTGCTAATCAAAAGGATCCTGTTATCCTTAATACCTCTGATACAAGTGAAAACAGATCTCCCCATTCAGCTTCTCTTGCATAGTCCTATAACAAAGGTGAATTTTTGGCTTTGATTCTCATTCTTTTTTTCTTCTTTCTCCCATTTTGGTGCCTTTTCAGTATCTTTGTAACCTTAGCATTAATTTTCCCTGGAACAGTGGTATAAAATATGTCTTCTTTGCTTCTAGACCTGCATATGTGTTGCAGGAATTGAAATGTTTGACTGGTCTGTGCTTTCTTCCAGGGCAGAGAACCAGAAAAGGAAGATTTTGTTCCTCCAAGTAAATATCTTCTTAGATTTATAGTGGGTTTTCTTTGGGAAAAGAGAGTCTTGTATTTTGCAGCTGTGTGTGATTTGTACAGCATCAGCACTGGAGGTATTGGTCTCTAGGCACAGAGGTTAGGCTTCTGGCTGTGAAAGCTTGGCTGGAGGAGATGGATCAGAGCTTAGTTTTGGTTGGGGTGAAGATGTGGAATGCATCTTTCTGAACAACTTTTCCAAATAAGCAAGAGAGAAGGAGATCTCTGTCTAACCTGACTGTAGGTGATTTCTGCTGTAGTCATTCAGCAATATCCAGCTGGACTGTAAGGAAACTGCTGGAAAACTTTGCCATTTGTAACTGCCCTACTTGGGGCTCTGTCTAGTAACACAATTCTTAGGCTATTGGAAAAGAATACCTGGTAGTTCATGTTACTCTATTCAGCCTTTTTTATTTTCCACTGCTATTGTGGGGATCAGAAAAGGGTTATTTCCTAAGAGCTAGAATTCCTTGGAAAATGGTTTCCTGAGATGGAGAGGGTTTGGAAAGCTGTTAGTCATAATCTAGCAAAGTAGATGTTCTGAGCCAGAGAAAAAAAATATCTCATTTTGGCTTCTGGCTACTCTTCTGGAGATTGTAGCTTCTCCAGGTAAAGAGAGTGACTGTAGTGGTCCTTGGGAGGCGGTGCAGAGAGGAGTATGCCAAGCACTACTGGACTAGCACCCTCCTAGGAATAGTTGAGATGTTCTTTTATCAGCCCCAGCCCTGCTATGACACCTTTTCCAAATACCTCTTCTGTGGCAGGTGCAGACTGTCCCTTGAAGGATGCCTCCAGCAGGAGAATCTCTAAGCTCACAGTGAAGGTAAGGAAGGCTGGTTAACAGGAAGTCTTGTGGACTTGCAAAGAACAACAAAAACTCTGCCTGCCCTGTTCTTACTCCTTCAGGGATGGAAGTCCGAGGGGCACTGTGGCTTCTGTAGAGCATGTCTCAGTATCCCATGTTTCCTAGGGACGGGAACACTGCTTGAAGATGCTGGAAGAAGCTTTGAGCACCAACCAAAAGGTTCCAGCAGCAGGAGGAAAAGGGTATGAGATGAGGGAAAAGGGGTAGCATAGAGTCCCTTAACTTTCTCTTCCCTGAGCAGCATTGCCACTCTCAGGGAATGCCTTTTGAAGTTATTTGGTCCAAGGATGTAGTTTCACTTAACAGCATCCTGTAGAGATGTTCAGAGTGAGATCCGAGGATGCCCGTGTCTGATTCTGCTAAAGCAGCTTTTTCCTGGGAGTCGCAATTCTTCCCTGTCCCACCAGATGGGGATGCTGTACTTCTCAAGCAAGAGGACTTTGATGTTGAACTGTTTCCATCTCCCTTTCCATTCTCCAGCTGCATCCTGTAGGACTTCACTGGAACTTATCACTTATTCATGCACCGGAGGGAGGGAATTTTGTCCTTTCTGGGACATGTTTAAGCATTAGTGTTCCCCTTGCAGATATAGAAGTGTGTCTTGCCAGAAATCACCCCAGCCTGTGTTACAGGTCAGACCCTCATGCCTGTGCTGTGGAGCTGGAGCATGAAGCTTTCCGAAGCAGTAAAATGGCAAACTCATACAAGGCAGCTGTGCTAAAGAAGGTAGGGCCATGGCTGCTGCTGGGCCTTTGAACGTGGTGTGTCCTCAGCTCCAGGGGAAAGAGGGTAGATTTTGTGTGGGAATGATGAAGGAGAAGCTTTGCTTTGCCTTGGATGCCTTCCAAATCTTTCTTCTTGATTTTGTTTCCAAAAGGCCCAGGATCGCGTTGGTTTCACATCTTTGTTTGCTCTACAAGCTCTGGAAGCCTACATACTAGTGCAAGCTAATGCAGGTGTCTTGTAGGGCTAGCAGTAAAGGGAATGGGCAGTTCCTCAGACTGTCACTGACAAGAGAAAGGTCTTGGTTTAGGTTAGCAGGTTGCCATAAGTCTTGCTGAAGATGTTTCTGTTCTTGGGATAGGTGTCTCCCCAGGGGAGACATTTGGTTTGCTATGATGGATTTTTGTATGTGCAAAGGCAGGAATGCATAAAGATTCCTGGCTATTAGAGACCATTCCTCTTCTCTGCAGGTTGCAGAAATCAACAAAGCCTCAAAACAAGGAGAGTTGTTCTCAATCTTTGGGTCTGAAACTGGTGGCAACAGCAGCTTGGAAACAAAATCTGGGTCTCCAGCAGAAGAGGACTTCCTCCCTGCATCCCAGGTGTACTCGGTGAGTGAGTACCAGTGGGACAGAGCAGGAGGGGATGGTGTGCTTTGTCTAGCTGCTTTTAAGTTGTTCTGTGGCCATAGCTGTATATTTCTATTGCAATTGCTGTCCCTGTCCTTTGTTTCTGGAGTGAGATCAGCTAGTCATGCTGGTTCCTGTTAGTGAGAGTAGTCTGTGTGCAGGTCATATAGTAAATCAGTTTTCCTCATCTTGCTCTAGCCAAGGTGCTGCCTGCTTCCTGGGCCTGTGACTTTAACTGTCTCTCCTTCCCTGATGTTTCAGTTGATGGTTATGATAAGTTGGTTTTAGAGCCTTCCCCAGCTTACAGCTTTAGACTTAGCTCCCTTCAGGGTTCTACACACACTCCCAGGGCTTCCTTAACACTGTCATAGCCAAAAACTTCTCCTCCCTTCCTCCCTAGTTCAAGCCTAAGCGTGTAGGAGCAGGATTTCCCAAGAAAGCCAGCTCTTTCCAGACAGCTTCAGAACTGCTGAAGATCCAGGAGGAGAATGATGTAAAGCCTGTCAAAAAAGAAGTAGATTGTCCAAATGGGCAAGACAACAGTGACTGCAGTCTGGAACTGGACACCAAAAGCCCTGTTCTCCAGAAGAAAGAAACAGGAACCAAAGCAGTGTGTGAGAGTGCTGGGGTAGAAGTGCTCCTTCCTGAAAGGAAGGGCCAGCAGCTCAGTCCAGACACCAAAGCTGCCCTTCGGGAGAGCCCTGCTAAGAAGTCCAAACCTAGCAAGAAGCAGCAAATGCTTGCAGAAGCAGCTAAAAGAGAGTCACAGGATATTTCCAAATTCTTCTCCCTCTCCAAAGGTGGGTCTAAAGCCAAAAGCTTCAGCTTAGCAAAGGAAGATGGCTGTTCTGCAAGCACACTACCTCGGGTTTCTCCTCAAAGCATGTGTGAAGAGAAACCAGTGCCTCAGGAAAACAAAGATGTCTCTGGAGAAGATGTGATTGGAGAGTCCCAGGCAGAGAATGAAGAACTGGGAGAGACAGAAATAACACTGACTGAGAAGGAAGGGGATTTTAGGACCCAGAAGGCTGCTGAATATGATCTCCTTCAGGAGGAAATTGGTGTAAAATCCAGGTAAAATCTTCCATCTCTGCTGCCTATGTTGCCTTGCTAACAAGTTGCAGAGCCCCACCAGCCTTGTCCTGGAAACTGGGAACCTGCGTTAGAACTGGGGGCTGGTAAGGGAGACTTGCTCTACCATAGAGACACTTGTGACCACTGAGAGTGAGTGCAGTGGCAGCTTCACTGTGGAATGATTCAAATTTACCTTCTCTCCACTCTTCCCAGCAGTGTTGCAGATAATGTCACAGAAACTGAGCAGCCTGGTGGTGGGGAAGGTGAGAGTGGGAAGCGACCAGCATCAGATGAGGTCACAGATGAGGTAAGACTTTAAATGGGTGCTGATTTCTACTGTTTCTTCTGCTCATCTTGTGATGAGTTTCTCTCTGGGAGGGATCCTCCTGGTCTGAACTTCACCTCTTAGTGTTATTTTAGCAGTTATTAGCAGTTGCAGCAGAGGAGAACCACAGCTGTGTTGTACTCCTTTGCTGCCCACTGGGCCAGTGCCAGCAGCTCAGACTGCAGTGGAAAGCTTCCCCTCCACTGCTTTTTTTCCTCCCTGTAACATGTGACTGTACCCTTGCTGATGACTTGCCTGGAAGGAGCCTCTCCACCCCCTCTAGATCTGTAACTAATTATAATTAGCAAGGTGCTTTCCCAAGTCAAGGGAACAAGCACAGGCCTGTGGCACACAGGAGCACTCTGAAGTGACCCCTGCCCAAAGCCTTCCTTGCCATGGTTCTGCATTTGCCATCTGAGAGTATCTGGTTGCTCTCTTTGCTGGACTATGCAGTCTGCTCCTTGCTCTTTCAAAATGAACAAGAGTGTGGCACTCCTGGAGGGGTTGATTCTTCCTGAGGGCTGTATTCTCAGCAGTCAGTTTGTGTGGGAAACAGTGTGTTATGTCTGCACAGGAAAATGGGTTCTGTGGATTCCTGCATGGTACTCAGCAGAGGGAGAGCCTGCAGGACACCTTAAGGATTCATGTTCTGAGAAGGTAGTGGCTGCTTGGAAGTGTAATGGTGCCACAGGAATGAGTGGCTTCCATTTTCTCCTGCCCCATCTCCAGGATCTGGAAAGTCCTGCCACAAAGCGGCTACGGACAGCAGCAAGATCTTCTATTCTGTCCCAGCCAGAAAGCAAAAGCATTGGTCCAGCAAAGAAGAGGGTGACTTTTGATCCAAACTTATCAGAGTGTGATAAAGAAGGAACCAGCAAGAGCATACAGCCAGTGACCAAAGGCATGTCCCTCAAAGAGACAGCAGACATCGTTGTCAAGTATCTGACCCCGTTCTACAAGGGTGGCAAATTTGCCTCCAAGGTAAGGCACAGCTCAGGACCCTCTTTAGCAGAAGGATACTGCATCTCCCTAGTGCTCTAGGGATCTGAGAAGGGGATGATGAGCTGGATACCACATTTCATTTTCAAGTCCCATCTTGATATGTGCTGTTCTAGTAACTCTCCCAAGCAAAGGTTTGTGTGTGATTAAAGTGGTATCATGTTGGTTCCACACTTGTTTGTGACTGTTCATGTTTTCACACTTAAATCTGGCATGTTTTTAAGAACTCCCACCTGCAGAGTGGCCACAGATCAGGCTCAGTTCACCTGATGTGTTCTGGGAGGCAAAGGTGTGTGCATGTGTTCCTCCAGCACTGCAGGGTCAGGTGCGCATGCAGGTTTGCAACACGCCTGTAGTCTAAATCTGTTGCTGGTTTGTGCTACAGCCAGCCTGTGCTAAGGGCAAGACAGCTGTGGAATCAGTTTGGTGAGGTAACCAAAGTCTGCTTTCTGCTCTTTATCTTCCCCAATCCTGCAGGATCTGTTCAAGGGTTTTGCTAGGCACCTCTCTCACTTGCTGACCGAGGAGCAGAGCCCTGGCCGCAAGACTGGTGAGTTGGCAGCTGGGGACAGCACCAAGGATCTTGGGTTCTTTGGATGCTAAATGGAGTGATGTCTTAGAGGGGGCAGATGTCTTAAGTATCATCTCAAACATGGTGTTTCTTCTCCTGCAGTGAAGGAGGAAGCCCAAAGACTTATCAAGGAGTTTTTCAAAACAAGGGTGAGGTGTGAGAGCGAGACAGACTGGCAGGAGCTGCAGAGCTCAGAGACCTGATCCTTGCATCACAGTGGCTGTCTTCCTTCCTCCAGCGTGGGACCAGGGGATGCTGAAGAACTCAGCCATGGAGGGCTTCAGGAAGCTGTGGCAGTGAGCTTTCTTTACCCACTGCATCTTTGCTCACTCCTGTCCTTTGTGACATGCACTTGCAGGAAGCCAGTTTCTGTGAACTCAGGGAGAGTTCCTCCAGTAAGCAGGGGCCTGAAGCCCTCAGGTGCCTCTTGCTGAGAGGTGTGAAGTTTGCATCTGCTGTGTAGGTTATGGGCTGCTGCCTCACCTTCTGCAGCATCTCCAACCTCTACTCTGGGCAGGGCTCAGACTTTCCAGCTGGGACTCTGCTTTGGGATGGCTCCTCTCCCTACTCCCTCATCTCTTAGTTCTTATTTCAGTGTTACCAGTAGAAGCCTTATGCTACAAGTTCACATGCTTTGCTCAGGGCTGCCAGTGATGAACTTGATAGTTGAGTTCCTGGATGGAATGCTTTCCCTTGAAAGGCAGGAGAGGGGGAAGCATTTTGTTTTTCCCATGCAGGGCATTGCCTGCTTTTTGAAGGTGGAGAAACTGGGATTCTTTTTCTTTTAATCTGAACCTTTTTTTTTAAACCTTCTGCCTGCCCCTTAACTGAAGCAGTGATGTTCTTTCAGTTGAACCTCTCCAGTAGTGGCACCAAGGTTGCCAACATTTTCCAGCATTTGCTTGTAACCCCTAAAGCCATATTTGCTCCCTGTGCCTCACCCCTAGTCTGCAATACTGAGGGCAATGCTGCTGTTACAGCTGGTTAAGGTACTGCTGTGGCCCTCAAACTGACACTGTGGTGCCTCTGCTGCTATATTTATATAAGGACCTGAACCTTAGGGTATCAGTAGGTTTGAAATAGTCTGGTTCCCTGGCACAAGTCCTTTCTGTTGTGTTTTTGTTGGGTTCTGCCTCTGTTCCATGCCTAGAGAGGCTGGTGGCCTCAGGCTCTAGCACTGCTAGAGGAGTCTGCAGCCTGAGAGGTCATCAGAGAGGCTTTTGGATCACTATGTTCAACAGATGTATTTTTGTAAAATGTACTGGAGGGTATGTGCAGAACTGAGAATAAAATGTTACAGCTGCTGTGGACTCTTCTGGAAGCTTTCTCTTACCCCACAGACTAAATAATACACATTAAGACTCCATCCCTGAGAACATAGACATGGAAGCTCATTTTTGTCTGAACAGACAGCTAATAGCTGGAAGCCCAGGATGGGATGGATGGGAAGCAGGTCAATCATCCCATGTTAGATGTAAGCCACTAAGCTTCAAAAAGCTGGACTAGCTGATCCTTATGGGTCCCTTCCAGCTCAGAATAGTCTATGGTTCTGTGATTCACCTGCAGCATCCAAAAGGAAGAACAGCAGCACAAATGTTTATGAAAGGCAATTACCAGAGGAAACTGTAAGAAGTTGAGTCAGGGGAGATTTAAGTTAGACACCAGAAAAAGGTTTTCCACCCAGAGGGTGGTTGGGCTCTGGAACAGCCTCCCCAGGGAGGTGGTCACAGCATCAAGCCTGAGAGTTCCAGAATCACTTGGACATCACTCTGAGGCACCTGGTGTGATTCTTGGGGTATCCTGTGCAGGGTTAGGAGCTGGACTAGATGATCCTTGTGGATCCCTTCCAGCTCAGAATATTCTGTGATTCAAAACATTGCTATGTGATTTTATTGCAATCTCCTAAAGTGCAGATACTTTTCAGTTCCATAGCACAGCTGTAGCAATAAAAATAAATTAAGCATTTTTGCCCAAGCCAGGACACTCCTCTGCTGTTCTCCAAGTTCCATTTGAATATGCTTGCTCCATGGGCATGGAGCCATCATTACATGTGACAGCTGCAGGACCATGACTGACTTCTTTAGAGTAGAGGGAAACACATATGTCAGTAAGAGACTAATTAACAATAAACTTTCTTACCACTGCAGCTCAATCTGTGCCCCAGCATATATGTTAATTGTATATTAACACTGATTTGCTTTGCAGTTAAGATGCTTTCTATGAGCTCCTGCTTCACAAGTGCTGCTCTAGGGCCTCTTGCATATCAGTACAGAGAAAAAAATGGTCTCTGGGAAACACCAGCAGCCAGTGCAGTCATTTCATAGCCTCTGCTTTGTGCTGTGATACACACATCTCTAGGAAGCATCAGCCTTTGCTCATGTTAATTAATTCAAGAAAAGAAAAGAGGAGTCCCACGCTGCATAGCTTGAAGGCAGTAGCTTGCATCTGTTCAGCTGCTCTGTATTGGAAAGGCTATGAAAAAGCAATGGTGTGGAAAAGGTGCCTTCTGGTTTGTTTAGCCATGGCCTGCATTGCTTCAAGGAGTACTTGAGGGCTGAGGCTATGGTCCAGTCTGTCAGCAAACACTGTGGTGGCAGTCTTGGAAAGCAGCTGCCTGAGGTGGTGGATGTCTTTTGGAAGAGTCCTCTCCAGATAGCAGAGCAGGGAACACCGAAGGAGCTCAAAGAAAGGACAACAGTGCTGTTTGGCTTGGTCATCCTCCTCCTCTGGCTCTACTGGTGCAACTCTGTTTTATTCAGGATGACAATAATTGTGTGATACATTTCTTTAGCCTGTCAAAAACACAAATGGTATCAGTCATTCTCTGCCCCAGAAATTGCTGCTTCTCATAATTAAGCTTTCCCATAAATCACTGTCCATTATCAAATATCTGGTATGTGCTGGGACAAAGCTGCACTTTGGGCCCCAGCCAGTTCTGGGACAAAGGAGCAGTAGCACTGGTTCTTAGCAGAGGCTCAGCTAGACTCAGGAAGGCAGTTTCTGGGGTGCCAGGAGGAAGCTGTAGGTGCAGGCTGATCTCACCTGTGCCAGTTCCAGCCACATGGTCTTGGGGCTGGCAGCTGAGCCATAGTTGAGTTCTATGCCAGGAAGGCCAGAGACAGGCCGCAGGGTTCGCATCTTCTGCAGCTCTTTCAGGGGAATGGTGCAGGAGACCTCCTGTGGAAGGAAAAAAGCCACAGATGCCACTCTCTGGTGCATTCCTTACAAGGAAAACCACATGGTTCTGACCAGGGAGGATTCACCTCGAGCTTATTGAAAGCTGAGACGAGGAGGGGGGATAGGGCAGTCAGTGTGTACAGAATACAGGGCGGGCTCCTGCTGACAGCATGTCCCTAGAACTCCTGCAAGACTGTGACAAAGAGGAGCATGACTCTGACTTTTCCTGTGAACCATGCCTGCTAGCCTGATCACTGGACTTACAATGAAGGACATGGAAGTACTAACTGTTCTACTGCTCTTGTTACTTGCTTTTGGCTAGGGCTGTTGTAAGAGTGTCTGTGCTGTAGATAAATTCCTGCACAAGTTCTTCTGAAAGTTGAAGTTCCTATCTGATGGCCCTCAGGACTCTGGACTCTAGGGAGGAATTGTCTGGCATACCTGGGTGGTGCCATCCACCACAATGATCTCCTCTCTATTCACACCAAGGAAGCAGGGCACAGGGATTGTGTTGTCACTGAGTCTCTCCACGAGGTATGTGTTGTAGCCAAAGAAAGGCAGTTTCATCACATGCTCTGTAAGAAAGAAAAGGTGACTTCCAGGCAGCAGCTTCAAGCCAGAAATCTACAGACACCAACCTAAGGTGCTCAAAAGCTGCAGGTGATCCTAAGCTTTCTACATTAAAAAGTAAGACTGACAACTTCTCCCAGCCCCCTAGGCTGCTGGTAATTCTCAGGAGCCTGAATGAGTGTCCCATTCTTTTCCAAACAGAATATCAATTAAAACACAACTTGTACAGAGCTCTGAAAATTTACTGCAGGCTTCTAAAAAAGGTGGAACAACTTCTACCAGGATCACCATGCTTGAGAACAGGTGTTAACCTGCAGGGGAGGCTCGCAGGGAATTGTACATCAAAGCCAAACCAAGGATCCAAGGATCCTTGTCAACCTCATGAACTGTCCCACAAGTGCATTCAGAGCAGCTTCCATCATGCTCAGTATAGATTACTTGAGCAGATCTGTGTCTCCTCACCTATGAACTGGATTTTTGCATCCATTGGCTGGAGAGGTTGCCTGGTTCTCAGCATCGAGTCAACATGATTCTCCAGAGCCTGGAGCCTGATGGAGGACTGCAGGGTCTTTGGTGTGTACTCCTTCAGCTGTTCCCTGTGCCAACAAGCAGATACTAATTCACCCCTTGCCCGGCTAAGATCAAAAGATCAACTAGGGAGATTAAGAGGAAGGAGGGGATGTGGCAACAATTTTCAGTTGCATGGCTGGGGGAAGGGAACGTCAGCAGCAGTGAGACCAGTAGTGCCCTGAGAGAAAACAGGAACATTTCAGGCAAGAGCTGTAGCATGGAAATAAAATCACAGAATGTTTCTTTCACAGGCAGTCTCACTTGAACAGCTCTTTAATCTACCCCTGTCTTGCTGCTGTGTGTCCAAAGCATTACAAAGAGCAGAGTTCCACATCCCCAGCAGAGTTATGTCATTATCTCCTGCTGCTGATGCTGTAAGGGGATCTGATAGGAATAGATATAAGCTGTAGGAGGGGAGATTTAGACTAGAAATTAGAAGAAGGTTCTTTACCCAGAGGGTGTTGAGGCACTGGAACAGGTTGCCCAGAGATGATGTGGCTGCCCCATCCCTATTCAAGGCCAGGCTGGATGTGGCCCTGGGCAGCCTGATCTAGCGAGTGGCATCCCTGCCCATGGCAGGGGGGTTGGAACTAGATGATCTTTAAGGTCCCTTCCAACCTGAGCCATTCTATGATGATTCTATGATTGTCAGCGCTGAGAGTGTGAACAGGAGATAAACTTTCTTGTTTATGGGCAGGAGTCAGTCATTAAGTGACACTTCTCAATAGTTTCTGTTCCCCCAAAGTGCCCATTCTCTAATCATCCAGAGAGTACTTTCAGGCACCTACCCCTAGCCCCTGTGGTGCCAACAGCCATTAGAGAGAGAGACAGACATACCTGGAGAGAGCAGAGTTCTGCTGCTCTGTTTTGGCCCAGTGCTGGAGCACTGCCAAAATGCCCACCTCCATCTCCATGTCTTTACTAGGGCTCAAGAGAATCCTCCCATTCAGGTAATCCCACAGTATCTGAGAGACAGCAGAGAGGCCTTGGTTAAACGTGCCAGAAGGTACAGGCAGGTGTAGGCAGCACCAGGCTGCAGAGACCCACATACTACCTTGCTGCTAACACATCCAGCAAAGGCTTTCTGGGCTAAGGAAGAGCATGCAGAGCTACACAACCCATGTCTGGAAACAGTACAACTAGGGCTACAGGGAAGCTGTCTTCCTTGCATCCATAGCTTCAGGTACTAGCCATTCCCAGAAAGAGCACACAAATCTGAGCAGCCAAAGCCCTCCTGCTTCTTGAGGCCCCTTGGGATATTCCTGCTGGCCTGTGCACTAACTCTGCCCCTGCTAGGAAGGTTCCTGGCACACACACACTGGCTTTGTTGCTTACCTGTCCATAATGGACATCAGTATAAATTTCCTTCTCAAAGTGCAGGGGTGTCCTCCAGAGGAGCCTGCGTAAGGTCACAGTGACCAACTTGTCCTCCAGCAGGTAATCATGAAGATACTCCTCTGATCTTATTGGCCTCACCATTTTATCTACATGTTTAGAGAGAGAGAGGGTCATCACTCTTGGTGCTGAGCTCCAGGGCCTGGAACAGGAGTCTTCCTGCACATCTCATTTCCTGCAGGCATCAGCCATTCCAAAGGGACATGGACCCACACAGACACACAAACACATCCCCCTGTTTCAGGGACAAGCAGCATAGCCCCTGAGAAGGCACAATCCTTAACCCTAGTACAGAGGGAAACTGCTGAAAAATAACCTCCCCAGAGCCATCAAGGGTGGGGGAGGCTGTTTTCAGCAGTAGCCATGGTACTCCCTGTTGGAGAAACTGCTTTAAGAAAGAAGCTGGATGCTGATCTTTACTTGCCAGGATTATTGTTGCCACTCCTGATGGCAAGAAGAACAAATTCCTGTATCTCTTCCTGTTCACCTGCCCCCATCTGCTCACAGATTTCTTGCAAGAGCTCCTTGGCCACCTGAAGCAAGGAAAGAAGCAAATAAATACTGTGGCCAAGCAAGCCCAAAGCAGCTTCAGAGCAGCTAGAAGTAGGGGGCCTCTGGGAGGGCAGCAGTATGGCTCTGGGCATTGCACAAAGCAGCAAGCTGGATGAGGCATCCCCATGCTGGGCAGGCCCTGCGCAGACAACCTACTACAGGGACTCCTAGGAAGTCAGGTGGGGGAAATGCCACAGCACTAAGGGAAGCACAGGCCAAGCCCAAGGTTTTGACAGATAAGGGAGTACCTTGGTGTGGCTCAGAGACCAGATCAATAAAGGAATTCAAAGCAGAAAACTCACAGTGAAGGTTTTGATCCTGGTGAGGTATTCCACCCCTCCGGGCAGCAGTATCGTCAGCCGGCGGGCACTGTGCCCCTTCTGCAAAGGACAGTCTTTTGGCAGCAGGACATGCAGGATCCCACCAGCCCCACAACTGCTTCTCCCTCTTCCTCCTCATCTCTGCTTCCCACTGCTTGCCTCCCACAGGTACTCCCACAGTACCTGCCTCTTCCCTGCCCATATCCCTGCGTACTCTATGGTATTGCAATGCCCAATCCCCTTACAGACATGCACTTCGTTTCCTGTCCTGGGACACTAACCACCCCTGTAACACTGCACATGGCACCTCCTGGCAAGCCTCTGCCCTCCCTCTGTTCCCAGCATCCCCACTTCTCTGCCCCTCAGTACCAGCAATGCCTCTATCTCCACAGGGAAAGGAAGGTGGCGCCGGCCCCCGTACATGAAATTTTTCCTCAGGTTGCTCTGACAGACCTTGGCTATGTCTGCAGGAAGAGGAAAAAGCTTCATGAGCTGAGCCAGAGAGAGGACTAAGCATTGTCTTCTGTGGTGTTAGGTCATCCTAAGAGGCTTGACCTCGCCTCCCACACTGCTAATAGCAAACACATACAAATCATGAGGGACCAGCCCCAGGGAGCATCCAAGGCAGTGAAAGTACAGAGGAATGACAGGATGGAAGAACTAGAACCCTTTTCTGCAGCATGATTCCAACCCAAAGCTGATGACTCCTTAAGACCACAGCCTAGCTTTCCCCCAAGGGCTAGCTGTCAAACTGGGCTTAAGCCACAGGCCTAAGCTGTGTCAAGAGACAATTTCACCTTGCCTGGGTGAAGATGCAATGGGAAATGACTCCTGCAAACAGAAAGGCTAGAGGTCCCAAGCAGAGTCTTGCCTGCAGTCCCAAGCAGACTCTTGCCTGCAGTCCCAGCTCACTCATTTTTTTCCTGCCTAACAGGAGATTTTCCCATTGGACCATGCCCCCCCCAGATCCTGTCATCTTTCACCAACCACTGGTCTTAGCAACAAAGGGGCAGAAATTTATTCTACAGGACAGAAACAGTCATACCATGGTGGGTGCTAGATGGATCACTGCTGGCTAGCTGCAGAAACTTGGTGGCATAGGGCATGAGGATATTAGAAGGGAGGAAGTAACCAGTCAGCAGATTTAGGAGCAACCAACCACGCAGCATGCTCTCCCTGTGGAACAGAAGGAGTTGTGGGCACCTAACAAAACAATTCCTGTTCCAAGCAGCTCAAAGCAAACCTCTGCCCTTCTGAACACCTATGGCTGGTGGCAGAAAATGAGGTGGTGGCCCTTAGTCAGAGGTTTCTTATGCTGAGTAAGGGATTCATTTAGTTATTCTAACAGTAAACAAAGAAAGGGAACACCTAGGGCCACTCTGGTGTCGCTGCTGCCATATCACAGGGCAGCGTGGAGCCAAGCCAGGCCCTAACTGTTGTATCAGCTCCCTCAGGCTGTGATGAGGAAATCAGGGCTCTGAGCAGCACCACCACCAGGAGCTACCAGGAAATGTTTACCAGTGCCCAGATATATCAGCAGCCAGAGACACAAGGACAAACATTCATTGAAGTGAAAATGCCAAACCCAGTGACTGGTTAATTTTCCCAAGCTCTCAGCAAAAGCCTCAGCATCAGAGCAGCTGGGGACAAAACATCACTAGGGGACAGTCTCTCCCTGGCTCTGGTGTCCATGCAGATGGTTCCCCTCCAGATGTACCACCCACAGGAGCTGCCAGTGTTGGTACTCACTGGTTAGGGTTGCGGGTGACCTGTTTGATGACCTGGCAGTAGACCTCATCATGCAAAGTCTCCTTCTCCTTGCACAGCTGCATTCAGAGAGGAAAAGACATCATCAGAGAGGCCCAAGATCATCTTTCTGCCCTTCCTCTCCCAGCTCCAGACCTCTGTCAATTTGGCTTAAAGCTTGGGCTTTGCAGCCTTTGGTCTCTAGTGCTATCTAGGCCCAAAGGTGATGGAGGTTGTGCTCTCATCCAGACAGTGATATGCAGGGATCTACATGCAATCCCTCCCCACCATGTTTTTCAGTCAGCCTCTCTGTCTCAGCTCCCTTTCTCATCTAGAAGCTTGCATTCTGGTTCTCTCAGCTCTCCCCATTCCCAGCAAGGTCTTGGCCCTTCATTCCCATTGGTGCTTCAGTGCCTTGCCCAGGGAAAGGTCACAAACCTGAAGGATCTCATAGATGCATTCAACCTCTTTGTGGTTCTTGAGTTTGGATTGATCTCCCATGAACCTCATCAGAGCTGCAAAGCAAAGGACAGCCTTTAGGCCTAAGCAGAGGTGAAAATGCCCTCTGGGCTATTACAGGGCTTGCATTGGACTCATGTAGTCAGTGAGGCATCAGCCCAGCCAGTGTGTGTTTTCTTGGACTCTTTGCACTCAAGGTAAAGTGCATTTTGCTGGATGCTTTCAGCATGGACACGGGTGGATATGCACTGCAGAAATGCCTTATGAGGGACCTTCCTCTCACGAGTTTTGTTGCCAGCTTTAGCCTTCATGATGCATATGTGTGGTTACTGAGGCCATCTCACTCACCCCTGCTCCAGCCTCTGCAGTGTTGTGTCCTAGGGAGGTACTTACTCTTGAAGTTCTTGGTAGCAAGCTCGTTCAGCTCACTATCAGAGTACCAGAGCAAAGACTCCTGGATTGGGACCTGCAGGGCCAGAACATAAGGGTAAGCTGGGGAGGTTGTAGTGTTTCACCAGTGGCTAGGATGTTAAATCCATTTGGTGGCCTGTCCAAGAGGTGTTCCCCAGGACTCAGTATCAGGGCTGCCTCTGTTCAATGTCTTTATCAATCGCCTGGTTGAGGAGATTGAGTGCACCCTCAGCAAGTCTGCAGACAACATCAGGTAGGACCAGAGAGGTGTTGTTCCCCTACCCGTGGCACTGGTGAGGCCACACCTCAAATACTGGGTTCAGTTTTGGGCCCTTCACTACAAGACAGATATTGAGGCTTTGGAATGTGTCCAGAGAAGGGCAACGAGGCTGGTAAGGGGTCTAGAGCACAAGCCTTATGAGGAGCAGCTAAGAGAACTGGGGCTGTTTAGGCAGACAAAGAGGAGGCTCAGGGAGATCTTCTCTCTCTCTACAACTACCTGAAAGGAGGTTGTAGTGAGGTGGGGGTCAGTCTCTTCTCCTGGGTTACAAAGAGGAAATGGCCTCAAGTTGCACCACGGGAGGTTTAGATTGGATATTAGGAAAAATTTCTTCACTGAAAGAGTTGTTAGGCATTGGCCCAGGCTGCCCAGGGCAGTGGTGGAATCACCATCCCTGGAGGAGTTGAAAAAAACATAAATGTGATACCTGGGGACACAGTTTAGTGGCATGGTGGTGACAGGTTGATGGTTGGACTTGATGACCTTAGAGGTCTCTTCCAACCTTAATGATTCTGTGATTCTATAGATGGCATAGAGCTGTCCTGCAGGCTTCACAAGGGACACATGCTCCCAGCATGTAGCAGGCAGCACTGAAGAGTAGGGTGCACCTAGACTTCTCTAGAAACTGCAGCCAAGGATCTGCCCTCTGTGCGTTTGCCATGTGGGGAGAAAGCTAGAGGCAATGCTGGAGCTGAGATTCTGGCTGTAGCCATTGGGAGAGACTAAGCTCACCTTGGTGTGCTGGACCAGGTCAGCTGCACTCCTCTTCTCAGCAGACATCCCCTTCAGTCCCTGCCTAGACAGAAAAGAGGGAAGATGCTATCTGAGAAAGATCCCCAGAAACATCCTGGTATGTGTCAGGCTGCACAGCTCCTGCCCTGTGCCTGTCCAGGAAGGCCCAGAGCCTACTCACATGGACTGAGCCTCTCGGAAGTAGGCTGTGGCGAAGTCGATCATGGTATAACCATCACCAGCAGGGACTAACATGGTGCTGTTGGGTTCTGAAGTCAGGCTGGGAAGAGAACTCTGCAGGGACAGGCACAAAACCCACCCAAAAAAGTAAGCTGAGGAACTGCAGTGTGTATTATCCTTATCTGCCAGACCTGGGAAAGCCTCATGTGTGTGTGGTGCCTGCCCCTCCTACAACAACAGTATTTGATTGCCTCTGCCTGCAAGGATTAGGCAGTCATCTCTTCTCGCTAGGCTTGGAGGTCAGATGTTTCCAGAGCCACAGACCCACCCTGACAGTTCCCACAGAACCCAGCCATACACCTTAGAAGTCCACCAAGGACAACTCACCTCCCTGCTCATGTTCTTGCACTCTGAGGAAGCTTTCGTGCCCTTCTGCAGCTCTCCACGTCTGCCCATGCTGGTGCTGAGGTAATCAGGGGCTGCAGCCAATTGCACCAGGCTGGTGGGGAAAATCCCACAGCGGCCACCAGTGGAGCCAAACTGCCAGCCTGCAAAAACACATGAGAAAGAGTCAAGAACCAGGGCAGCTACCAAGAGAAATGAGCAGTGAAGCATTCTGCTGGCAAAGGAAAGCAGCAGACATATCAGGCTTTCCTGCATCCTAAGAAAACATCCCCTATAATGATGGCAGCTGGAACAAGGTGAGTTATGGTCAGAGAATGACAGAGCTGAAGGCTGACTATGCCAGCCCTTAGCAGTCTGCTTTCCTCTAGTTTGCTCAACAGCTGCCACGTAGAGCTTTTGGGCACCATGGGTCCAGCAAGCCCTTGAACCCAGTCCCCACCTTTCTTGCCATTCTCAACAAACTCCCTCACCTGGCTCCATGCCTTGCATGGGCAGTAACTCAATGAGGTCACCCTTCTTGAAGCTGAGAAGGCTCTTGTCATCTGCAATGTAGCTTTGCAGAGCGACGACATAGTTGGTATCCTGTGGAAAAAGTGATGTGGTTGTCAAATCTCATCCTTAGGACATGAAGGACTCAGACCATGTAATCCCATGGACCCTTTTTCATGTCCATATGGGAAACCATCTTCATTCTCTACTGCACTATTGCCACTCCCTCACCTGCCTCAGCTCCTGAATGAAGAGTTCCACCATGGCCTTGATGCACGGAGCCTTTGGAGAGTGCAGGAAGAGTTGCTCTGTCCTCAGAGAGAACTCCAGGGCATTGCTGCCCCTCAGTTCCACTGACAGCACATCTGCAAAGCTGAAAATGCAGCCAGCATGCTCAGGTTCCTTCTGCCAGAGCTAGGGATGCAGATCATGGGGATGGGAGCTCATTCCAAGGACCAAGAATGGAGACGGGCCTCAGCACGCTCCAGAGAGTGGCCTTCCACCAGCACTGTATTACAACAGCAATAGCACCACAGGCTGCTCATGGCTTTCACTGTACCACTCTGAGGACCTTCCTTGTGATGATGTGCACAGAGCTGACTCATACTGAGCACTCACTTATTGTAAGGAAAGCACAAGGTAGGAAGGAAAGGGAAAGCCTAAACTCATTAGAAGGAGGGTCACCGAGTCACAGCTGGCCTCAGACAATCCTAGAGAACACAGCACAACCAGGGAATTTTCAGCTCTCCTCTTCAGTTTGTCTCCAGACACTCTGAAAGCATCCTGGCAAGTGACAAATTATCATCTTGCAGCACCCAGTGCCCTTTTGCTTACCTGTAGCTGTGAAGAATCTTCAGGTGCTCAGGATTATAGCCAGCTGCTTTCACCACCTTCAGCAGCCGCATGCCCCCGTGAGAAACACCCAGGATCTGGACATCACTTCCATTTTCACCCTGTAAAGGAAGTGCAGCAAACAGCATCAAAAGCTCTATCCCACCTGGACAGGATGCAGCAGCAGCACAGGGTGCTACCACACATCCATGAAGGAGGCCCTGGGCTGACAGAGGTGTCAAACTCAGCAAGGTACAGAAGGCACAGAAGAACGAGTGATGTGCGGCCAGTCAGGGAGACATAAAGAGATGCCAGGTGAACTAGAGACACACAGCTAAAGCAAGCCTAGGGCCTGGTGAGAGGATTAAGACTCACATGAACTGGGAAAAGACGAGAGAAATAGTTAGCCCAGTTATCCCGAGCAGCCAGCACAATCCTCTTCTTTATCCCTTCCTCCTGGATGGACTGGGCATCGCTGCCGACCCCAAACTCCACTAGCAGGGTTACAAAGCAGAGACTTTCTCAGTAAGACAAAGACAAACAAATGTGCTTTCTTACTGCAGTGACAAACACTTTGCCTCTGCCCTAAGTCCTGCCTGAAAGGGCATGGAAGCCAGTTTCTCAATTCAAATCAGAAGCTGGGGTGGGCACAGGGAGGAAGGGACTATGGGGCTGTGAATTACTCAGCAGGTCTTTCATCTTGCGTTTCTCCTCCCTGGAGATCCGAAAGCAGGAATCAGAGAACGTGTCTCGCATGATCTGCAGAGGAAGGAAACAGAGGCTTCCACTGAAAAGGCCGCATCTGGTTGTGTTGAAGCATCTGAGGCTGTTAAACAGACTGTTTCAGAGAGGAGTGAAGAGGGCCTTGACTGGAAGGACCTAGAGAAGAGACTAAACCTCTAGGGATGCAGAAGGGAAGGCAGCTTATGCAACACAATTATGGAGTGTTTTGTCCCCAGACACAAGAGGCCTTGAGTCATACACTAGTACATACCTGTTCACACAACAAGTTCAGACAATAAGGGTGACTGAAGTTTTCTTTGGGGTAAAACACCTGCAAGAGGAGGATAAAAACAGTAGTGATGGTACAGATGTTTACAGATGTTGCAGAAATAACTCCCCAGGGATGTTTTGTAATCCATATGCCCTACTGCCAGAGATGAATGAGTTTACCTTCAAGGACAGGCAGGGAAGAGATACTGTGAATGTGAATAGAAGGACCAGTAGTGAAGGACCAAAAGTAAAGTGGTGAGGTCATGGGAGGAGCCCTGGTCAGGCTCCAATACTTGATTTTAAACAGATCTGTAGTATTTGAAAAGGAAAAACAAATTAAAAGGAAAAACAAAGGTGACAACAAATTTATTTGTAGCTGTCTCAGTGCTTTACAGAGGAAGGAAAAGACAGGTAGGGAAACAGACAAGAGTCAGTAAGGCAGAGTAGAACCCAGATCTCCCATGAGATGATGCTCTGCCTCTGCCTCATGTGACCGCCTCCCAGAATTATCTTTGTGCTCTTTTATCACACTGAGTGCCTATGACAAATATTTTACCCAAATGGGGGCTGAGTTCCCTCCCCCTGCAGCCAGCCCTCAGCTCATGAGCTGTACCTCTTTGCGCAGGAAGATTTTCCAGGCAGGGTTGACATAGGAAAAGCTGACACTGCTAGTGAGCTTGTACAGCTGGGTCTTGATACCATCATCTTCTGCCACTCTTACAGCAGAGTCTGTGTGAGGAAAGAGAGCAGTGAAGATGGGCTGTGTCGACCACAGGAGTATAAAATTAATTATGGCTCCAGGCTCCCACTGAAATTCAGAGGCAAAACCCAAGACTGAATAACTCTTCCAAAGGACTGCTGAGAAGCATTAGCTATGCTACTGTTTAGGTGTGCAGCATCCAGACACTCCTTATGTGGCCAATGTCCAAGCTCTCCCAGGCTCTCATTCAAACATACTCTCATTTCTCAGCCTGTCTCTAAGGACCCTCCAGAGGAAGGCAAAACACTTGGCTTCCCATTCCTCCCTGGTCTAAAGTCCATCCACTGAATTGCAGCTATGATAAAGTAGTTATGTTTCAGGTAGGCAATAAAACATTGTGTGCTGGACCTTGATAAAGCTGTAACCCAAAGGTCCTTCCTGGTTTTAGCTGCACTTTCAGAGAAACTCAGCTCCTCCTTCATCATTTGTGCCTGGTATCCTGCACTGCACCGGGAAGAAAGGAAAGAGAGCTGGGAAGTGCCACACTGATAGTAATCAGACTGGACCCGTGAATCTCTCTGATTTGGCACAGCCCACTCAGTCTTTGGCCAGCTGGCTGATGACAGAAGATGTGCTGTGACTCTCCTGGGTCACTGGTCTGATTCTGACCCACCCCCTCTCCACTACCAAATCCCATTTGGGTGAAGTCAATACTCACCCTTTCCTGTTGATTCCTGCCAGCCTTGCTTCTCAGGCTCCAGAACAGGCGAAGGCAACGGTGGGGGAGAAGAAGCAGCAGAAGGAGGGGTAGTCTGCTGGCTGAAGATGGTCAGGAGAGGCAACTGCTTCTCCCTGATAGAGCTGGTAGCTGAGCCTGGCTTGGGTTTGGTAGGTGGAGGTGTTTTCTTCTCTTGTGGCAGAGGGGACAGCTGCAAGAGAGCAAAACCACGTGTCCCAGTCAGTCTATGATTACTGTGCTCTGTTCTGACATTGTTGTTATAAATCATCCCTAGGGCAGCAGTCCAACCCTGGAAGCAAGATCTGTGTGAACAGCAACACCAGAACCTTTAAATCCACACATGATCTACCATGAGATGGTGACCTCCCAAACTCAAGTGCAGAGTCAAGTATTTGAGATTGAAGCCTCCAGTTGGGAAGGGGTGGGCAGGGGGAAAAGACATCAATGGGCCAAGACCTTGGTGTGAAGCCTGGGGAACATGGTTTGCTTGTTTCAAGGTCAGCCATAAAGTAGGAGTTGCTGCTCCAGACCTCAAGTGACTTTACAGGCTGGAACCCAGTCTGGGATGAACAGCACCATAGTGTGAGCTCACAGCTCTTTAGTAACCCACCAAGAAATCACCTGGCTGCTACTGAACTGGTAGATCCCAACCTGCTAGAGAATAGCTATACAGGCCCACTCTGCTAGAGCTCTTAAGGTAACCAGAGAGCAAAGAACTCACTGATTTGGGAGATGGGAGGTTCATCATTCCCAGCTTGGCCAGAGCCTCATTTTTGGGGTCATTCTTCTTTAAAAATGGCTTGGACACTCTCCTGCAAGGAAATGGGAACACAGTTGCAGAGGCTGCAGAGGAATTGTGGCCACACTGGAGCCACGTGGCAGTGCTGTGGTACAGGCCCACTCATCTCCTTCCTGCCCCCCTGGGTGGGCCCCAGGCTCTCACCTGGGTGGCTCAATGGGATGGGGCTCGGGGGCCGGCCTGCTCTGGTACATCTTGATGATGTTGCGGATCTCCCGGCTGGGCTCAGGCCGCGACTCGGGGCCTGAAGGTTTGACTACAGTTGGCTGCTTTGGTTTTGGGGTCCTCTTTTTTGGCTTTGGCTCAGGAGGTGGCAAACAGGGAGCAGGAGCTGCTAGGGAAAATAATATAATAACAGTTTCAACAACAGACCAGCAAAGACACAGGGAAAAGCCTTTTATCTCATTTGAAGCTCCCTCTTTCAGCCCTAGGATGACTGGTCATGGCCTTCCACTGCCTTGCTTTGGGATCCCACTTCCCAAAGCTCAGGCCTTTCTCTCTCCCCTCTCCTGTCAAGACATGGACTTTTAGAAGAGCCAGATCTTTTCATCCTCTGGCTACATCCCAGCCTGGTGCTCCAGGAAAGTTCCTGCTTGTCAGCCTGCATGGGTTTCCACTGCATGGCATCTTACCTGCCTCTGGCTTAGGGCTAGGTTTCTTTTCTTGCTTCTTTTCCTGCTCCTCTTCCTTCTTCTCTTCCTTCTCCTCCTCCTGCTTTGGCTGGGGATTTGCTGGAGGGGTCCAGGTTTTGGAAGGAGGCCTGACTTTCTTCACTCGGATCTGCTGCTCTTCTGCATAGGAAGGAGGACCTGAGCTAGTTATACCCACAGCCAACACCTAGAGGTGCCACACTTGCACCAGTCAGCAGAAGCCTGTGCTTTGTAGAGGCAAAGGAGGATGTGGCAGCCACAAGCCCAAAGAGTTCTAGAAAACTGTCAAGACAACACCTCACATCTGAATGTAGCCAACTAAGCAGGCAAACTCCTGCTATACACAGTACCAGCAGCTCTTGTAGGAATGAGCTGGGTTCCAGACAGGGAGCCAAGAATGCTTTGACATGCCAGGGAGGCTGCAGAACAAGGTGTTACCATGAGGGAAATTCCCCAAAGTGGTAGCCACTCACCCATCTTCTGAAAGTATTCTCTCTTCTGCTGGAAAGTTTTTCGAGGATTGTCATCATCTTCACTGCTGGAGAACTGGTCTTCTGTGTTGTCATAAACCTGCAAGCAGTTCACAGCATGGTTGGTTAGCACCAGCCAGCAGATACCTCCATATGCACTTAAGTTCAGAGGTGATCTTCCCTTGCCAAGTTCTGATCTAGAACTTTTCCCATCTGGAAGTGTCCTAAGAGGTCAGCCTCTGACCCAAGGAACCATCAACTAAGTCAAGAGGAGGAGGATGTTAGAAGGCTAGGACAGCTTGCTGGAAGTCAAAGAACTGGGAGTGGTGAATTTTCCTATGGAAAACTTCAGATCAGTTAGGAATCAACTGGCCAACACTGTAGCCAAACCTCCACAGAGCTAAGGCTAGCAAGTTTTAATTCTGTCTCTTAAAGACTCAGCAAGCAGAGTCTGAAAGGCCTCAATATCACAGGAAAGCATGGTTCTCTGCTATCCTGTCTGCCAAACCCCTGCCACACTGGAAGGGAAGTAAAGCAAACACAAACTGTGAAATAAAACCCAAATTCAGCACCACTGTTTGCTTCTCATACCGGTTCCTCTGCCTTAGCTGGCAGCTCTGGAGCCTTTGGTGGGGGGGCAGCACTGTGGCTGCTGGGAGGCTTAGGTTTTGGGGAAGGGACTGGGTCTGAGGCTGGAGCTGATGCTCGGGCTTGTGGTGGGCTTGAGACTCTTGGCCTTGAATTCTCCAGAGACTTTTGCAGCCGCTGCTGCTGCTGCTGAGAAATGCTCATGGCTTGAAGGGTCATCTGCTGGGCCTGGAGAAAGGAATTAGAATGTACATGAGCTCTGGGCTACACAAATTGGTCAGCCATCAGTCAGGCTGTTCCATTCTTTCACTGCTAATCACAGAACTTGTACACAGTCCCCTGCAAATTTCCCAGTGTTATGGACAAGGCATGCCCAGGGAATCTGTTCCCACCCAGCCCAATATGCAGAGCTCCTAACAGCACCCCAAAGACTCAGCTACCAGTGAGGTAGCCTGGGACTGCCATGCACTCATAAAGCTTTGTACAGAAAGCAGAACACTGCAGAGCTGCATCTGCAGCAAATTTCAGTTTAAAAAACAGGTGGGAATTACAGCTCAGGCTTCTCAGGGCTTGCTCTTGTCCTTGCTATTCACTCACCTATGGTAGCACAGTGTCCCCTTGGACACAAAGGGGCCAAAAGAGGGTTCTCAGTTCTGCATTTTTAAATAATCCCAGCTTTATATAGCTGAACCCCAGCACATACCCCAGGCCTAAGGCAGGAAGGAGGCATGGCTAACCTCTTCACAGGATGTACACCTGTGCATTGTTCTTCCCCAGTCCCTAGGCCCATCCCAGCCAGTCCCTTCCACTCACCATAAGCATGGCTTGCTGGTTGATAAAGGCTTGCTGTTGTGCTGCTAACTGATTGGGATCTACAGCTGGAACCATGGCTGTGGAAGACATACAGATCTGCAAAAGCTCACAGGCAACCATTCCTCACAGTGCTTGAGCATCAGCCCAGAGCTGAGTGTTCACTGTGTACCCTCCCTGACATCCAAATGTAGTGGCTCCATTATGACACCCACCCTTCCTTCCTCTTCCTGCTTACTGAAACATTGTGCTATACCTGGCATAGGTGCAATCCCACCAGCTGCTGGCATCAGAGGTACAGCTGCTGGCATCCCCATCATCGAAGGCATGGGCTGGTAAACTGGTGCTTGAGTCATTCCAGACAAGCCTAGAGGCAAAAGACCATAGGCACAGTGGTTTTGGGGAATCACAGATGAGAAATCCTTGATCAGTTCCACAGAGCACTTCACATAGAATGGGAACCTCTAGATCTCTCCACATGCAGCAATCCCAGGGACATATGAATGGTTTACCTCTTCACACAGAGCAGGACACAGCAAAACTCAGGTAGAAAAAGGAAACCAAGGAGAAATGCATAGCCTGTCAGACTTCATAATAGCAGTATCCAGACCCTGCTTCTGCAGCCTAGCTAAGGTCACCACCATCCTTCAGGATTAAGCATCTAAATAACTCTTGCCTCTGTATGAATACAGAAGAGAGTTTCTCCTGAGGGATGGACAAAAATCTCTGGCCACATCCATATCTGTCTCTTTGCTGAAGATAGCAAGGGTGAAAGAACAAGGAGCCCTGGCCTGGGTGGCATGGTGAAGGAACTGCAGGGAGAAAGGAATTTCTCTGCACTCAGCAGTCAAGTCCCACATGAGGCCACAAAACAGAAATGCCACTGAAGGCAAAGCCAGCAGAGCAAGGGGCATGGAGATCAGTCTCAGCTAAGAGTGAGACAGGACGCAGCACAGGTCTGTTGAATGATGGATGTCCTCATCAGTGAGAGTGGCCCAGGGATGCCATAGAGAGATTTTCTACTTCCTCACTGATGTAAGTACAATGAGTGACAAACTGGCCTCAGATCAGTGATCTGTAATATGGCTTGTCATGCCCCAGAGCCTCTGCAATAGCCAAAAATAGTCCCAGACTCAGGAATGATCTATAGACAGGACATGTCCCCACCTTTCTGAAACAACTGGGTGTGTTCCTATGCATGCAGATTTCTCAGTGCCATTACTGTGTTGGTGTTTGACACCACCCTACTGAGAACACCTGAGTCTTAGCTCCATAGAAATGAGGAGAAGTAAAGAAACCAAACACACAAACCAGAACCTCTGCAGGGTTCAGACTTACTAACCCAAGGAATAACTACAGATGATGGGAAAGTCTGCAAGGAAGCAATAAGAAAGATTAAACTCCTCCCCTTAGCAAGGCAGCAACTATTTTGTGAAAGCACCAGTTGAATAGAAGGTGAATACAGGAGTTACAAGTATTGGCCTAAGGAAGAGGTGGCTTGGGTCAGAAGCAAACTACCTGTTACCTGGATCCCATGACCACTCAAGAGAGAAATTAAAAGCAGAACAAAGGTGGTACCATGACCTAGCACCCTCCCCAAAGCATCTGTCTCCCAGGGCCTGGGAGCGAGGAGTGCAACTTTTGAGGAACTGTGCTGAAGATCAAGGCTCTTCATGAATCACCCAAGCCCAGGAAATAATCAGCATTGAAGGGACTCCCTGACATGCTCACTGACCCTTATGCAGCCCCACAGGTGTTCCCAGCTGTCCCCATCCTCTTACAGACCTGTAGAAGGAAAGAGTCCTCTCTGTGTGGGTCCAATCTTCCCACCTCCTTTCATGCGTCCAGTCAGAACCTCCCTGTTCTCCATATCCTGCCAGAAGAAAAACCAGTTACCTGAGCTCAGAGAGAGAGACTTCACACAGAGGGAAATATCCAGATGCATATCTGTGCTGAGCAGAGGCAGAGGGAATAGGCAGATGCATGCTTCAGGGAGTCATAGGGACAGAAGAGCTGCAGAGAGAAAGTAAGAGAGAACATCAAGTGACTTACTGGTACTTTGGAGCCTTGCTGCAGCACAGTGCTGAAGAGATCATCCACATAGTGGTCCAGGCCTACAGAGGTCCTCAGGTCACCTCTGAATCTTGTATCTAAGAGCAGAGAGAGAAGTCTGGTGACAAGGCAGGTAAGGAACATTTCCCTAACTCCAGTCCCTATAAGCCAGTCATGTTTTGGAGTGGAGCCCTTCCTTGCTCTCCATCCAGAAGAATCACCTGTCTGTCTTCCTGCTCTGATCCCTGGCTGGGGCCCATCTGGCGCTTCACAGTCCTGAGCAAGAGCTTACCTGGATGGAGACTGTCAAATTCTGGAGGCAGGCTAGGTGGTGGGAAGGCAGGGGCCTGGATGCCTGGAGCAGGAGGGATCCTGTTGAAGAGGAGAATGAGAAGAGGATAGTAGACAGAGCACCGAGAGAAACAAGCCACTGGGTGACAGGGCCAGCAGAGGTGAGGCAGGAGGAGTAGATGGCTTACGAATCGAGATCAGAGCTCTGGAGGAAGCTTCTATCCCTTTCAGGAGTGATGGGGTACTCTGCTGAGTGCTGTGAGGGGCTGCTAAGATTGCTGGCATCCTCCATCTCTCCAATGAGGTCCAGAACAAAGTCACAACCCAGCAGGTCCTGCCATGCGTTGCCAGTAAACATGGAGATAGACCACCCTCGAGACTTCTTATCACAGCCCCTAGTATAAGGAAAGAAAGGAGAGAAAAGGTGTCCAGGACAAAAGGAAAGGAAAACATCACATTCAGTTTCCTCTTACCTTGTCTATCCTGGCTTAAGTCCTTAAGATTTAGACTGTGAATCAGATATTAAGTGTCCAGGTTCAGGAAAAACTAGAATCACCCAAGATTTGTCTGGGGTTTTTTATGGTTGTTGTTGGGTTGTTTGTTTGGGTTTTGTGTTTTTCTTTTTCCCCCCTCCATTTTCTCTGAAGCTGCTCTGATAGATCACACTAGTGATTCTTCTTTTCCTGAAGAGGCATGGAGTTTATGCACACAGGTAGAAGATTAAGAATCTAGCCCAGAATCTAGAGTGGGTAAGGAGTGGCTATTCCACATCTGACCATATAAATTCTAACTTGCTGCCCTGACCAGTCTGAACCTTAGAACTAGCGACAGCTCCTTTCACACTCCCAGATCTTCTCCCATCCTCTGGCAGTACCTTGCACTCAGGAGGCAGCCTGCATACTGCTCCCCGGTCATCCAGGACTCCACCTCAGCTGAGAACTTCTCCTCTAGCACAGAAAAGAAAGTTAGTACAGGCAGACTCCCTGGCAGGACCCAAAGCAACACCTAAGCAGAGCCCAGCTGGAAAACCTTACACACTCCTTAGCAGGGGTCATAGGATGACTGAAAGTACATGGAGGGCTCAACAAGAACACATACACATCCAAAATAACTGCTTGATGGCAGAGGCTGGCATTCCCAACCTGACAGCTGAAAACCCTTGTGGTGTCCTAGGTCACTTGAGCCACCAGCCTACTCACTAAGGAGTAAGAGCAGGAATGTTCTGCATCCAATTCACAGAACTTCTGATGGCTCAAGAAGCAGCATAAGCCAATATTTGAGAAGGGATGAAGGCAGCAGTTGTTGCTGCATGGGCTATGCAGTAATGGGTAACAGGAAAATTAGACCCACAGAGATAGATACAGAACCAGAGATACAGAACCAGAGATACAGAACCCCCTGGCTCAAACCCACAAGAATCTCTTTTCTCAGCCTGAGTAGCAGGTCTCATCAGTCCCAGAATTTGGGAATTTTGGGCCTAGATTCAGATGCTTATATCCCTCATGGTTGCACTAACCAGAAGCAATCACTGTTCTGATCTCTCTTTACTAAGCTAAGGCAAGTATTTTCAAAATGCTGATTTCTGCACTGGAAAAGTCCTTAGGGACTAGAAGATAGTGGAAGGGCAGAAGCACAAGTTACCATTAAAGGTATGAACATCCAGCACCATCTTCCCTCTCCTCTGGTTTGCAGTCCACTCCAGCCGAGTGGGAGGGTAAGCCCGAGACAAGGCAGAGTCTATCTCTGAGCACCGTGCTGCCGTCAGGATCTTGCGCTGGCAAACAGCATTGTAGCCCTCCATGCCATGGTCTGACACGAACCTAGGGAAGGGCAACCACATTTAGCACACTGCTCCTCTCTCTTCACCTTAAGGAAAGCTCAGCCAGGTCTCTTCTTACTTCAGCAAAGGCTTCTCCAGTGCTGGTGAAGGGGCAAAGCAGCTCAGCAAAGTGGCCATCAGGACCCAAGCTCGCTGGCTGTGCTCCATATCTGGGTTTTTCCATGTCTGGGCAACCACCTGGCTGAAGATCTCATCGCGCAGAGCCGCGTTAGTCAAACCTCTCCCAGCAATGTAGTTGCCCAGAAGCAGCTCCTGCCAGCCATGGAGGTTCCTGTCACCAATGAACCGCAAAATCTAGAAGCATCCAGGGAAAAGGATAGAAAAACAAAGCCAGACCTTTAGTTTTAACCCTCTGCCCCAGAGCGTGTTATACAGTGACCACCTGGGTTGTGGACACCAGGGTGTTTGTGAGCCTAAGAGTAGCCAACACTTGTTTTGGCATCTACCCTCAGGCTTTGTGCACCACCTAAGATCTGGGGAGTCTGGGAGGCAGTGTTCATAGAGATTGGACCTTGGCTAAAAATCAGGATGACTCCAGTCTCTTCTTGGTTATGCCTCTGACTCAGAATGTATTCTCGGGCAAAAATGCTTCCCTTTCTTCAAGTGGAGCTCACACACAAGCATTGTGAAAAGGCTCAGAGAGCCAGGCATGAGGAAACACTAACAACTGAATGTTAAAGTCTTTGGTGTAGTTAATATTAGACTAAGTACTATGAGATGGTGTTTCCCAACAAACCCATTTAAACAATGATTCAGCTTCTTGGTGATGCATATCAACATCTTAGGTGCTTTTGTCATTTGTATCTCTCACTGTTAGGTACAGAATAATTTCTTTCAGCCTCTACTCTCCAATATGTCATTAGATTAACTTTTTCTGAAAGGTGCCATGGACAGCTTTGGAATGAACATTTATGAGATATAGCCTATTATTCTCTCAGAGAACAACACTTCTTAGAATGGTTAATGATAGTGTGTCAGGGATTCACTGAGAAAAAACAGGAGGTGGAGGTGTTTAGTTCTCATGGAATTCTTTACAGTAAATCTCTAGGTATTTCAGCCTTTGACAAAGAAATAGTTGGGCTTTTTTTGATTAGCAGTAAAGAGAAATGATCTTTGATCTTCATGAAAATTATTAGTAGTCTGCTTAAACACACCTCTACTCTCAAGATTTTATTGAAGCTTATGCTATTTTGTAATTGGGATTATTAAGACAAAACAGCAAGAGACTGGTTTTAGATATTACTTTTGCTAACAGGCTTATTTTAATTACATGTAATTCTCAAAAGGATTACTGGATTTACTCAGAAATTATCTGAACTTTCATTCTACTTCCAGTGAGTCAACATTACTATTTTGCAGAAGAAATATGTTTTACACCTACAGAGATGAAGTAACACATCCTCCCCTCACAGAAACACCACAGAAGTAGGGTGTGGCTCCAGGTGTCATTCTGTGATGACAAAGTCCTGCCTCTCTCCAGCCTTTACACTACAGTTCACTGTCCCCTCGTGTCCTTACGCAACCGCATGCCTGAGATACAAGCAAGAGATTTACTAGAAGCCACATCATGGAAATGATCTGGGTTAAATTACACTCTTTTTATGACTGACAGCCAAGAAAGTGCTTGAGAAGATAGACCTCTCTCATACTGAATTGCTACTGAATCTGGAATATTTGGAAACTAAAGCTTAGCAGTCTAATTACTGTTATGTCCTGCCAAATTCTGAGGCTACATCACCTGCCAATTCACTTTGACCCCCTTGGTCAGGGCTGCACGTGGTCTCTGCCAGGCTGCTCCACTGCCTAGAAGGGGCAATTTATTCTGCTCTCCTCACACACCATGTATGCTTAGAACTGTAGCCACCACTACCAGCATCATCTTGTTCTATAATGGCATCAAAGCACAGTCTTACTGCCACCTGCTCTTTACCAAGGCCCTGGTCAAGATGTCTCTTACCAGCTTGTTGATCTCGAGCGCACTCTCCTGGTATTCAGCATCCAGATGAGTTAGGGGGTGCTGCAGAGGCTGGCCAGGGGCAGGGAAATCTGCTCTCTACAAATTACAAAAGGGACAGAAACACAGAGTTTACTCCTGGTGTTACTAGAGCTAGTGGGGAAGCAATGAAGAGATACAGAAAGTTCCTACCTGGAAGTGTGTCTTAATGAATGAGGAGAACGGATAGCTGTTGATGGCAGGTGGGAGGGAAAGGTCATCTTTGACCTTGACTTCTGGAGGCAATGCCTCAGTTATCTGGTTGGGCTGTGCTTGGTACTGACCTGCCAGAGAAAGAGGTCCTGTGTTGTAGCAGTTGGAAAGGTAGCCAGAGCACATCTTACCATACAACACACGGCTATTGTGCTTGTAACCTTGCCTGGGCACCTGTACCAGCTCCCTGGCTTCAGTGACAGCCAGCCCACCCCTGCTGCCCTAAACACCTAAGCAGGCACATCAGCAATTCCTTGAGACCACAAGGCCTAACTTCACAAGAAAGCTTTTACAGCTCTGATCTTTCAGATTCTTACCCTGGGAAACACCTAGAGGGCACTCCACACCTGGAGTTTCATTTCTGCTCTGGAGAATTTACAAGGCAGGAAACACTGAACCTGTGCAGAGATACTGCTGACAACTGTTCAGTCAACAAGGTCTTCACTGGATGAGGGATTTATCATGGGTGATAGAGGAGCAAACAACTTTCTAAGTGAAGAGATTTCTCAATGCAGCACAGCTCCTCTGCATTCCTCTATCTCCAAACCAATGTGTCCCCTGGTGCTCTTCTCCTCCTCCTTATTTACATCCCATCAGCTTTCATTTTCAGCAGTTTCAGTGCAGTTTTCCCCCTGAGCTCCTCTAGACACCATTGCTCAGCAGACCAGCTGATAGTCTCTAGAGGGATAAGACATGATGTGTGAGGTGTTTGGGAATCTAGCATAGTCTTCTGCAATTCAGTACTGCACCACACACAAGGCCAAGGCTACAGCTGTCATTTTGTTAGATGCTATGGCACCATAAAGAGGCAAATCCTGCCTCAACCCATTTCAACTGAAATGTATGGATTGTACAGAGAGTTACAGAGGACACACAACTGCAATTAGTGCTCAAGATCAGGTCAACAGCTTGGGAAATGATTTCAGCTAGTGGTATTTTTGTGATTTGAAAACAAAACAAAGAACTTTCCATCCCAAGTTTCCTTTAATTGTTCTATAGTTACATCCTTAACTTATGTTTCTATCTACTACTACTTTGAAAGAAGTAATTACTCTTGAACAAGTATTTTTAAATGAAAAACCCAAAATATTTCTTTGAAATTGCCAAAAATTGTAATATTTACTTCTTCACCTTCCATTTTCTCTGAGTAGAAAAGAGATGGGTTTAGGTTCTCACAGCCCAGATATCCAGCTCTGCAAGAGACCTGGGGTCACTAAGCAGTTCACATAGCTTTGAACTATCACTCTCATCAGTTTTATCAGCATAGTTCAAAAGAAGAGCTGAAAAGGGAACAAATACACTGAATTTTAATCTAGTACCTGCCCACTGGCCTGAGTCACTTTTCTGCCCTATCATGTTGGGAAACAATACACAACACCATTTGTCATTACAATATTTACACTGCAATAATAATAAATCAAGTCCAATCCAGGTGACAGACTGCAGGTAGAACAAGCACATACTTATGCTGCTAGAAAACAAGGAAATAATCAGTAAAGTAAAGTAAAAACAGTGCAGGAAAGGGAAGGAAGGAGGGAGGATTTCCCACCTTCAGCTAGCTGCAGGAGGGCAGCAAGTTCTGCAGGGATCTCCAGCAGCCCCACATCCTGTGGAGAGAGGGAGTGTGTCAGTCACTAGGGAAGCAGCACTGAAACAACACACAAACCTGGAGCTGTTCTGCTGAGGGTGGGCAAAGCTGCCTTTGAAAAGCTGGACAGAACAGGGAATGAGCAACTGAGCAGATCCAGCCATTGCTGCCTAAACAACAATCAGAAACATCACAAATAGGGAAGTATCATATTAACACAGGTATATGACATGGGATGGAAAGGTGAGTAATCCCTCAGAAAATCACCAGCCACAAGGGGAAGTGACAGGAAAGGTGAGCTTCTTTGACTCATCTCTCATTACTAACAAGTTTGGCATATTGCACAGAAGAGATTGCAGTTGATAGTAAAGGGCCACTTCCTCCTGCTCCTTTTTCTGCCACTTTTAAATTTATTCTTCAGTATCCAAGAGTGCTACAGCATAAAAAAAGACCTGATGCTGATCTTTGGTGTACACCACTGTTTTGAAGGTTCCTCAGGAAGCTCAGATCTGTACCTGGGTAATTCAGATGAGCACCTGGCCAACTAGTCTTGATTTTTCCACTGTTTTGTACCTTGCGTGACACATTAATTTGTACAAGATAGGAAGCAAATGGGCTAATGCAACACAGTGTATCAGCATCACTGTCTGCATACATCAGTTCTGGGCATTTCAGACAGGACTGCTCAGATTAAGACAATACAAAACCAAGGCAAAGGCTCAAAGCCTGAGCTTTTGTGGTTTGGTCTTTGGCTTAGTAAAATCTGCACAGTAAAGCTTCTACTCACGCTAGCACATTGACCTCTCTCTCCACATCAACTCTCAGCAATGCTTCAAGATAAAGTCACAGCTTTCTTGATCTGTTTGATTTGACTCATAAGATGACACTTGACTTTAAGTCTGTCTTTTCAATGGCATATTCAGGAGGTGGGCTGTGAAATTCCACAGTCCTGGATCCATCCCTGAAGAGGCAGGTGATATTGCAAGGGTACCCAGTGCTAAGCATTCCCATTGTTATTGACATATCTGTGCAAAATTGTGGATAGCGTCAATTCGGATGTCCTTGCTACACAAACATCACAGCCCATGCATGCCTGCTCTAAGCATACAAACACTGACATTAGTTAGCATTGCTAACAGGAATTGCTACAGGTTAAACTTCTTGGGAAGTCTTTAATTCCTCCCTTCCTCTACAACACCTTCCAGAGATACATTTGTGCAGAACTGTCTCATTGTCATCCTTCACAACAGAACATAATCAAAACCAGTCTTCCTCCCAGCTCCACAGAAGAGGCCCAGTGCTGTGAACACACACAGTACTCTGCCTCAGGATGACTTTATGGTGCCTGACTATGCCCAGAGACTGGGAAACCCTGAGCTAATGAGATGGTTATGTATCAGAAGGCTCTTTATACCAGGCTGACCTGAATTCTTGCTGCTATGTTTCCAGAATACATGTGGGCTCTGTACACACTCCAGACATTTTGCTGTTCCCCAGCAAACCTGGGCTGAAGGGAGGGAGAACAGCCTGGGAACCTGGCTTGTTTTATCTCAGGCTGCCCCAAACTGTTTGACAACTTACCATTCCTTGGCTGGGGCTGTTCTCTGTGTCACCACTGTCCAGGGACTTCCTTCTCCGTTTTCTTTCCTCTAACTCCTGCTGTTAGGAGATGAAAGGGGAATGGGAGTGGGAAAAGATGTATATGAGGTTGCTTCCAGCTCCTTCTGGGGCCAGACTCTAAGGATGGGCAGGAGCTGGTGTCCTGCCCCAGCAGACAAAACAGCAGAAGAGCTGCAGAGCCTTCTTGGGACTCAAGCCAGTGTATTGAGAAGGGGATGCCCAGACACCACCCCTAGCTTTGCTGAAACACCACCAGCACTGCACAACACAATTCAACAGCAAAAGCCTTCACCACCTGCCTGGTATCCCTGCCACACCTTTCCTCCCTTGCTTTGCATTTGATGTGTCTCAGGACAAAAGCACACAGAAGCTGCCAGAAACATTTACCTGCCTCCTCCAGTGTCAAAGAATATGGTAGCACAGCCTGAACATGGACTGACAAACTTATCCATGGAGAAGGACTGCTTTTGAGGGGATGGGAAGGCTACCAAAAGCCAAACTCCCCTGCAGCTCTGCCATTTCCCACCCATTCTACTGTCCCCCAACTTCACCACTCACCTTACTGCTAACTCAAGATGGCAAAGGAGTGTCTTTCTCTCTCTCCTGCTTGTGTCTGTGTTGCAGAATGGTGTGACTAGATGGGAGTTTATGAGGGTTGGGCTGAGAAAGACAGTAGGCTTAAGTCCAAAGGGCAGGGCTGTGGGGTGGGGGGAGAAGAGGAACTTTGCAGCAGGTGAACTTTGAGACCTTTATTGTTGCTACTGGATGTACAGACCTCAGCAAGCAAACACTGGAGGAACAGAGACAGATTCAAAACAGCTGTGCTGTTGTGGTTACCTGGGAGAAAGAAAAGATGGATCCTGTCCAAATTCAAAGGGGCAGGAAAAGGAATAGAGACACACTGGTCTGGGCATGACATGGCAGAAGAAAGCTCTGCAGTCTTCCAACAGCACTGACCTTAACCATCTGCCTTATCCTTTGCTAGTCACAGCAGCAGCTGTACTGGGTCCCTCCCTCATGAAGCTGACTGCTATGGGATGTTAGCTACTACTCTAAGGATGAATGGTCTGATCTCCTCTTTGCAATTTTCTTTTTAATAGCTTGTGCAAAACACATTGAACCAATTTGACAGAACCATGGCTCTCTCCTCTGTACAATTTTCCATCTTCTCAGACCACTGCCATCCTGTTCTCACCCAGCTCTGGGCCCAGCTGAGATTCAAAGGCTTCAGCAGCCTGAGGTAGCTGTAAGGCATCAGGGAAGGATCACTGTGGACTGAAAAAATCTTGTGTTTCAGTCACCTTCTGGGAAAATACCAGAAATTAAACTGCCAATGAAAAGAGTAAGATGAATGACTTCTGACTTCTTGTATCTTGGGCAGAACATCAGCTCTGGAGGCCACAGAATAGGATCATGTCTTGTGTGGGACAACCTAAAGAAGCTCCCATTCACAGGCATACAAATCAGCTGCATTTTACTACCTTTTCCAATTCTGAACTTTGTCTAGGGAGAGAAGACTCCAGTCTCTGTGGTTCCTTATTTTGACTACACTTATGTCAACCGGACATGAAGGACACCTCATTGGATCATTTCCAATAAACTTTCAAAAGCCATTCCTGCCCTGGCCTCATCCAGTCACCAGGTCTCTCTACTTAAAGCAGAATAGCTCCTGTAGCACACTTGGTCCTGAGGAGAGTGTGGTTACCTGGCAGCGCTTCCTCCTTTGAATCAAAGGTCTGGAGATTAAAATCATGGCATTAAATTGCATCAAAGTCTTTTTCAGCTTCTTGTAACGCTTCCTAGAGGGATGCAAAAAGGGAAATATTCCTAATGAAGGAAAGCAGAGTGTGGACTTAATTGGAAGGTATGGGCCAAACAGAACATTCATAATCAGCCAGTCCAGACTTGGTCTTACTGTGCAAAGCCTGGCCCTCTCTTAGATGTTTTCCCTACATCCTTTAACCTAGCTACCACAACATCTGCCTTAGCATAGGCAAGGTACTGGAACAGTTTTGACAGCAGCTGTATTTCCCCTAGAACCTCTGCTCAGCCTTGGGAACCAGGCTGGGAAGTCCCTTCTCCACCATTCTAGTAACAGGACCTCCCCACTGCCAGCAGGCTGAGAGCCAGCATGAGGAGGGGCTTGGCCAAGCACATCCCCACCTTGCTGCCCTAGGCAAGGACAAAGGGCTGTACCTTGCCTGGTAACCTCGGAAGTGAGCCTGAATGATTGTGACTTTCTCCTGGAGGACACGGAGGCGTCTGCTGCGGAGGAGGCATCGGAACTTCCTTTGCAGAGTAACAATGGCCCAAGTCAGCCTCTGGTTCCATCTTCTCTCCAGAAGCTGCCTGGCCTTCTCCTTCAGAAAGACCTGGGCAAAAGGAGGAGCTGCTGACCCCCAAGGAAAGCAGCCAGCTTCTCTAACAGTTGGTCAATTTAAGATGCTGATTTATCTCTTTGTAGCCTTCAAGACTCCCAGCTAAGGAAACTGCACTCCCTTAATTGGGGAGGACAGGGTGCAGGTGACAGAGATGGATGCATTTGTGGAGGACAGGGAATCAGAGAGTGATGAAGGTTAGTAGGGAGGAGAGGCAGAAGCCCAGATCTCCATCAAGGAATGCTGGGTAGACAAAGCAGTTGGCCCATGCTACTAACTACCACAGTCTAGAGCCAATATCTCCTGCTACTTTATCTGAAATGCTTAAGATCCCTCTTTCATACTTCAGACAAGAGGCAAAGCAAAAGGGAGGGGAAGGCATGCAATGTTCTCACTGTTCAGGCAGAGAGCTGAGCTGTTCTCTCATCTATTCCCAGCCTGAATAGGTGGCTGGGCTTGTGTGATTAAAATGGGAATCTCTACAAGCATCACCTTTGTTATTCCAATCTGATAGAGATCTGAGGGGTTCCCCACGACATGAGACAGCACTGCCATGCAGCCTTCTCTCTCCTCCAAGCAGTTGTGCCTTCGCCCAGCTAGGAGGCCGTACCTAGAAGATGAGATATTGATATGACCAAAGCCAGGACTGTAATTGAAGTCCTCAGAGCAGAACAAATGACAATGGGCTGAGAAGTTCAACCAGGATTTGAGGAGCTGGGGAATCCCAAGCCAGTACGGCAGTGTACCTGGCTAGGAAGTTCTGGAATGGAAGCCGGACCGGGTATCCCTGCTTTCTAATGTGGATGGCCTCCAGTATCCCAGAGTGTCGGAGCTGACAAGTGACATACTCCACATCAAAGACATCTGACAGCTGGGAATGCAAGAGAGAAGAAAAGTGTAAACCAACAAATGAAGAAAAAGAAAGGAGAAAGAAGGAAGAGAGTTTAGAAAAGGTCTCTTATTGTCCTGTCCTTGGGTAAGATCTTGCCATGGTCTATGGGTGATGGAACACAAAACCCAATACATCCTTAGGTGTGCGGTTGACATTGGCTTTTTATCTTCTACCATATGGTCAGCTCACATGGCCACAGGGAAGGGTGAAAGGCAGAGAAAGGGGAAGAATTGTTTCAAGCTACCAAATGAAGCACCAAAGTCAAAACCTCAGCTGTGAAATAAAAGCTGCTGCAGAGGACTGGACTTCAAGGAAAAGAGGGACTCCATAAGGAGCTCAGGGTACTGCCCTACCTTTTTGAGATTAGGGGTGATGCACCGAATGAAGAAGGCATGACTCCTGCAAAACAGGAAGAGGAACCTCTGGTAGTCCTCCTCTCCATGCCAACCTGTGAAGGCTTCACACAGTTCCAGGTGCAGCAATCAGCCTAACACAGGGATGGCACCATAATCATATTTCTCACCTTCTCAACTTGGCTGTGAGGTCCTGCAAAGACTGCTGGAATTTGGACACCAGTGTAGAGGCCTGAGGCTTGAACCCTTTCCCTCTGGCCCCCAGCTCCCTTTGCTGAATATAGGCAGCTTTAGCCTTCTGGAAAATGTGAGACACCATCTGCAGAAACAAAGAAATGGACAAAGCTCCCTGAGCTGCATGGAAAGAAGGGTCTCTTCTACCTAAACCTAAGTGACCATTCTCCCTTGGCCCTAGCTGTGCCAGGAACCCAGCTGCATCCTCAGGCAGTCTCTGTGTTTTATATATAAAATGTACCAAATACAGGCAAAGGCTACTACCCAAGTTTCCCTCAGCAGAAGAAACTCCTCACAGTTTCTTCAGGTCCTCCTGACACCTGACCAGGATCTTTCTGCTTCTCATGTGAAACCAATGAGTGCCTGCATCAGAAATCTTCACCTTAACCACTACAGTACCTTGAGGCAGCTCTGAGAGAAGATATCCAGCACCTCTGGACGCAGCTGGTCACGGTTTTTATTAAGAAAGTTGTGGACCTGCAGAGGCAAAGTCTGCTTTAATGCATGCTTCAGACCACCAACCAGAAAGGCAAACACCCCTCTTGCACACACCTTGACTTGAGGCAGACAGCTGGAAAGGTGGAACAAGGGGGAATGTTCCTAGAGAATGAATCACAGAATCTCCTGGTTTAGAATGGAACCAAAAGGATCAAGTACAGCTCCTGAAGCTTGCTGATCCTGCTGCACCAGGAATGGAGCAGACAATGACTTCTGCTTTTAGGGGGGATTGATCCTTTTCCCCTTCATATTGCCCAGCAGGCTTTCACCTCTCACATTTTTTCAAGCAGCAACAGCTTTCCTGGATTGCCAGGGCTGTTGTGTAGCTGAGGGCATTACCTATTATGCTTCTGCCCAGAGACAGCTTAGTTGCCTCTCCTAGTAAGGATCTTTCCACTTCTGATAAACAGATGCTTTACGGGAATGTGCAGTTACAAAGGGAGGGCTTTGTTTATAGCACTCAGAGCTGGTCCATCAGATCCTTCACAGCATGCTTCCAACCTGGCCTATTGCTCCAACTGTTCCAAGCCCCCTGCCAGCTCACCTGGTAGGTGACAGGGCCTGCATAGTGCTTCACTGTGAAGACTGGCAAAGGCAGCTTGGGCTTGGTGTACCAAGGGCTGTTTCCATGATGGTAATGACACTTCTGGAGGAAAGTGTGGTCAGTGGCCTGTAAAGGAGATGACAAACATGTTTCTTGCTGCTGCAACATATTCAGTAGACTGAAAAGCCGCTGTTTGACCAAGAGGTTAAAACACCTACTACTTGTGTGACCACAGTCCCTGGTCAACCTGTATAACTGCTTCACCTTAACTCTCCTGTGAAATGGATCACAAAAGAGGATAAGAGATTCTTACCTGAGTCAGTGAAGTCTGGTCATCCAGGATACACAAGATGCCATGGGGTTTTGCAGCAATGAAATCTAGGCATGACTCACTGTACATGCTGGAAATAGGAATCCAAGCTAACTGCTCTTGGCTATATTCCTCCTGCACAGTAAAGACCAATCAGTCAAATCAAGCCATGCAAACACGAGCAAATGGAGGGAGTTAACAGAGGGATTTGTTCATTCATCAGGAAGTTAGTGTTACACTGCTCTTAGCATCTTGCCTAGAATTGTCTGGTTTTGTCTCATGATACTTCTTCTAAAGCCACTCATGATTTTCCTAGTTCAAGAGAGGAAGGCTGCTAAGCAGAGTGAAAAAGAGAACTAAAAGACAACAAGTCTGATAAATCCACTTCCATCTCCAGACATGAGTGGTACATAAAATGCTACAATGAATCTACCAACTAGGCTTTAAAAGTAGCAGATGAGGTCTGGTGTCCTTCACCCTGACCAGCTCAGTTATAAAATCTGTAAAAAGAAGCTAAGCACTAATAAAATGCCCTTTCTCAATTTATTACAGAATTAGTAATAGACAGTTCTTTGGACTAGAATTCCATGTTTACAGCTTAAGAAGGCCAGGTCTATTCAGTTTCCTATTTCCCCACTGAAGTATACTCTGGAGCTGAGGCTGCCTCACCTCATCCCTGTGCTGCCTTTCACCTGCTGGCCTGAGTTCCACTCACCTCTTCCTGGGCAATGACAGTCTGGCTGAAGAAATGCTGGAGATGCTCGTTGGCAAAGTTGATGCAGAGTTGCTCTAAACTGTTCATGCCTAGATTCTGCAAAGACAAAAAAGCACCATCACTTCCAACCCACAGCCTGCCCAGGAGGCTGGGTGTTCTTGGGGATAATACCCAGCACCAGATGGTGCTGATCTGAGCTGCTGGTTCAGGCAGCTTGTTCTGATCAGTAAGTGTGAATGGACCTGAGAAATTCATACCATCTTATGTCTGGTTTGCAAGCTCTCAGCCTGTTTTATTGACTAAGCTGAAAAGCAAGAGACAAGACAACAAGCTGGAAAGCAGCACAAAGAAGAGATCTCGGATGCACAGCCCCATCTGTATATGCTCCATTGTTTTCAGCATTCATCAGAATACACATTTTAACAGGAATCCTACCTATAAAACTCACAGATCTTGATGAGCACATATCACTAAGCCTGGGTTTTTTTTACTTACCACAAATCTGGGAAGCTCCTGGAAGCTCACTGGGACAGAGAGACATAGAATCATAGAATGTTAGAGGTTGGAAGGGACATGGGTGTATACCTGCCAAAAGGTAGGTATAAACAAGTCCTGACCCAGAACTGTACTTGCAGCCCAGAAAATATCAGAAGAATAGGAAAAGCAACCTCAAAACCATGTATGTCCACAATGCCCAGGGCACAGTCTGATTCCCAGGGAGCCAACCACTCATTGATTCGCACCAGCAGCCACTCAAAGAGGAGGTAATACAGAGTCTTGGCAATGGAGTCCCTGAGTAGGAAAGGGGAGAAAAAGCAGTTACTGCACAGTCAGAACCCCTGGGTGCATCTCAGCAAGCCAGACAGCAACAGCAGAAGTCACCTGGCATCGATGGCTCCTTCTACAGACAGAGGGATGAAGATCCGGTCATAGGCTGTCACCTGGATGCATGCAGAGCTGGGCTTTACTCACAGGTACACATCTCTTTTCAAATCACAACTCAGCCCAGTTTAATAAATGGATTCTTTTTTTTCTTATTTGACTCAGGTCTTGAAGGAAAATGTAAACCCAGAATTTTGCTGCCACATTTCAGGGTGGGACTCAGCTGGTCAAAAGTGTTAAGCTTCAAGTCACTTCATGTCAGCAAAGAGCCCTCCCAGATGCCAGTTCTACCACCTTCCCAGAGCTGCCTGGAGGGCTTCAACTCATCCCCATTCCTCAGCCAGCACAGCAACAATTTTACTTCTGCTGTTACTGCTCAGATTTTGGACTTTCAAAAGTGGTGGGTCTCCCCCTGACAGAGCACCAGGCTAGGGCATTCCATGCATCAGGATGACTGAGAAATCACCCAAACTGTACTCACAGTGACACGGTGAGTGACAGCAGTCTGCAGGAAATCTGCTGAGACACACAACAGCTTGGCCACAATCTGAATCTCAGTGCCACTGGCGATGGCTGCATGTTCATAGGATTCTTTCTAAACAATGGAGAAGTGCAACAGATTCAACTGTGGCTGGGACACTAGGTTCCACTACTATTAATGTTCTTCACAGCACCTCACCTGCAAAGAGCTTGGACACAGCTTGGACAAAACACCAGAGTCTAGGGTCATTGCCTAAGCTCTAATGACCTTTGGTTACCTCCTGCTTTCTGTCTTTGCCTATGTCAGTCTAGAGCCCAATACCAAAAGAACAGAATAGTCTTCAAAGGATATAATCTTCAGTTCAGAATGTATTCAGTCCCATCACATGGGACAACAGCAATGTTCAGCACAAACGGTCCATTCCCAAATGGCCAAGGATTAGTGTACCTCGTAGGAGGTAAAGCAGATATTCCCCAGTTGCAGAATGGCAGCCAGGATAGCCCAGATGGAGCTTAGTTGATCATCTGAGAGGCTGATTCCCTCCAGAGCTTGCACCAAAACCAGAAAGTCCTGACTGTCCTCCTTCCCCAGGACGTCACAGGCTCTGCCCTGAGAGAATAGGGACAGATAATGGAAGTCAGCTCCGTTTGCCCCAGGCTGGATCTGAGCTACCAGCAGCAATCTTCAGAGAAATAGTTCAGTGTTTTAAGGACTGGAGGGACGTGAAACAAAGAAAGACCAAAGCCACCACTAGTGGGAGCTCAGCATTCACCACAGACCCGACTCTGCTCTCCAGTTTTTTTAGAGTAAGATCTCTCTTGCCTATATACATGGGCATATCACTCAATCTCCTTGTGCCTTTCTCTGCAAGAGGACACTCTCAACAACAGCCTGTGACCCTAAAGTTCATGGAAATCCTGGACCAAGGGGGTCTGTAGAACTCGTTTGTGTACAAGGGCTTTCTTTGATAAGTTTCCAGTTCATCACCAGATACAGAAGAGAACAAGAATGAGGCTCAGGCAGCCCTTGGGCTTCTTCTTGCTAAAACCAAGAGCCAAAAGAGATTTTTGTCAGTCTCTGCTAACTTCCTTAAACCTGATGCGATCTTTTTCCCTTTTCTTCTCTGCAGCAAGCAAAGACACTCCTGTTAGTGACCACCCTGAAGAGTTTAATTTACAATACAGAGCCTTTGCCAACTAGGAATATCACCCCGCTAAAGAATGGACCTTTAATTGTCCTCCATTTATGGTCCTTGTCGACTCCTTGCCTGAAGGAAAGACAATAGCAGTCCTTTGTCAAGGATTCTTCACATGAACACAGCAACTGTAGAGAGTTTGCCTGCGTGAGAAAGCTGTGAACTCCTTGAGTATGGAAAACATTCTTAACCAAAAGAGACTGTGCTCCAAAGGGTGGCTTGCCAAAAGGCTGGCAAACCGTTTTCCAGCTTCACAGAATCACAGAACTATCAAGGTTGGAAGAGACCTTCAAGATCATCAAGTCCAACCATCAATCTATCACCATCATCTAAAACCAGGTCCCTGAGACTAAACCAAGTCCCTAAGTACTCATCTAGATGCTTGTTAAACATCTCCAGGGACTGTGCTCTCCCCCACACCCCTGGGCAGCCTGTTCCCAGTGTCTACCATGGATTCGCACAGCAGCACATTTCAGTGGTTTGACATCTCCACCCACTGACTCAGCCAATGAAGCAAGCGTTCTGCCGAAGCTAGAAGGAAATATCCCCTGCTCCTTCCAGTGCCACAATGAACTGCAGAGGCAAGAGGAGGAGAAAATCAAATCTCCTCCACAAGGTGGAGCCACGGGCATACACCATGGCGAATTCCAGAAAAGGCTGGCTGGGGGCAGGTGAGAAAAAGAGCACAAGAGGCAGAGGTAGCCCTTCTTAGATCGAGTGTGAGAAGGAGCAAAGCACAGTTCTGTGAGGGACACATCCAGAAGGGAGCAAAGACATCTGGTGCTTCACTAACCAAACAGAAGTGATGTCTTGGCCATTTCACACCATCAGCTGCTGCAAAGCATCCTGGCTTCACTCACCTGGTTCAGGTAAAAGTAAGACTCTGCTTCTTGCAAGTACAACTTCTCTTTCTGCTCCACAGGAAGCCCAGCCAGAAGCTCATAAAACACGTGGTAGTTCCTCTCCCCATGGGCCTGACAGGGGACACAGTTCACAGAGTTGACTCATATGCAGTTCCAAAATCCTGTGGAATACATCCTGCCACAAACAAAAAACTCAAAGAGCAGGACACTGAAACTCTGAGGATAGCAGAAGGAGGTCAGAAGCCACCCAAGAACTATTTCATTTGAAGTTTCCAAGGTTTCTCCCTGACACCTTAAGAACATTCCTTTTGAAAGCTGTTCCTTTCACACAGCTCCAATAAATAACTGGCCTTTTCCACACTCCAGACAGAAAGGAAAATCAGTGGAGGAAAGATTTAACTTCCAGTAATCCCTAATAAGTGGCTTAATCCAACTTGTTTGAGACAGAGCAACCTCCTATTTCATTCAAAGGAAAGAAGCAATCACCTTGTGCTACACAGAGGGGATCTATTTCTTGTTAACAGGGAGGCAATTCTCACACTTATCCCCATCCTTGTTATTTAACATAAAATTTAAGATTAAATTTGAGTAAAGGAGAGAGAGAGCCCTCTAGAAGGGAGGGGCTCACTTGTCCTCACCTGAAACACCACACGAGACTTCTCCAGCAGGTACTGGGAGACAGATGTTCCCACCACGAGGCCACTGAGCACAAGACAACAACAGATCCTGTCAGGATCTAGTGACAGGTTTTCTGTAGATCCATTTCTCTGAGTCATAGTGCAGTGAGTTGCTGAGAAGCAAGGCTATGACCTGAACAACTTGATCTGAATTTTGAAGCTTTCTAGCACTGGTGTTTTGTACCAGACTATTACAGAGAAAGCAGCCATGATATGTACAGTTTCAAGTTGGGTTCTGTGCAAAGGAGCTTGGACTTTCATGATCCTCACAGGATATAGCCTGAAAACAGTGCAGGGAACAGGGCACATCCCTTCCTCTTAGTGGTATCTGATTGCTGTTGCATTACCACTCCCCTGTCTGACCTTACCCACCCATTTCTTATCTCAGGCTGAGAACCTGTAGGGACAGGGGATTTCTATTTGGTGATCTAATTGCATCTTGCACAAAGCGATCCTGGACCAAAAGCAGGATGTCCAAGTGGACTGCAATGGTGGGCCATGCAGCCAGCAGCCTGGACTTCAGCTGCATGCAAGGATCTATGGACCCTGAAGCCTGTCATGTGTCCCATGCAGATTAGGCAGATGTATGGTGATTCTGCCTCACAAACCTCCTGAAATGGTTTGAAGGGGATGGCAAAATTGCAGATAAGAGTAACCTAAGGGATACAGTCTGGGAATGCCCAGGAGGTTTTGGCAAAGTTGAGGGACTTGCAGGGAAACCAGGCAGCCCTGGTGTAAAAGAGGAGGCCCTGACACGAGTAGGAGTAAATGGCTAATACTCCTAACACTGGGAGGCAACCCCTAGAGTATCACAGAGTGTCTCTGCTCTGATCTGTAGCTTAACTCAAGGTTTGATAAATGTCCTAAAGGAAACTCCGAACAGCAGCATAACAAAGCTTTCTGATTGTATGAAATCATTCAAGGCACTGAGGATGAAGAGCAGCTGTGAATAAATGCAGACAGACTTTACAATACTGAGCAAGTGAATAAGAAAATGGCACAAGAAATTTACTGCAGATGAATGTGAACTGATGCATACCGGCCAAAATAGCCCCAATTTCATATATAAACTGACCCAATCCAAGTTAACCATTGCTGCTCAGGGCTGATACCTTAGGGTTATGACAGGCAGTTCCAGGAAAATATCAGCACAGAGCAGGGTGGTTGGCAACAGTCAAAAAAAGGAGGAGGCAGGTTCAAAACAAAAAAGGTGTTTTTCACAGAACTGGTTAGACCTGTAGAGCACTTGCCAAAGGCTATAGCAGAGGCATGAAGTTTATATGAGTCCAAGAGGAAGCTGGAAACCCACAGGAGTCTTAGAAAAACTCCTGAGCTGCTGCAAATGGTTACAAGCTAACAGTGGTAAAGAAAAATATTTTATGTATTTGGCCTGTTCTTGCTGTTGTCTCAGTGAATGCTTGTGGCCAGTGCTGGAGACATGACATGGATCAGATGGCTCCTTGGTGTAAACCAGTTCAACATTCTTATGTTCTTAATTTATCCCCTGTCTTGAGAGGTGAAGATCTATTCTTTTGTGGAGGAAATCTAAAAGGAAAATAGGGGTGTAAACTCCCTCTCTTCCCATCCTGATGATAACAAGAGTGTAGGGGAGAGAGGGCTATAGCATGAGCTCTAAGCACTGCTAGACCTTTTCTCAGCCAAGCACCACTTGACAGCTGTGAAGAACAGCATCCCAAGATGTTCCTTTAACTCACTGTTGCAGGTGAACATTCAGCAGCTTTCCAAAACGGCTTGAGTTGTCATTGAGGATGGTTCTAGCATTCCCAAAACTCTCCAGGATAGGCAGGACATTGCAGGGCTTGCAAAAAAGAAGGGAGAACACTTCAGTAACAATCACAGGTTTTTAAACCTAAATGGGATTTAAGTAACTATTAGTTTGAAAACCCAAGAAAAATGGGACTTCACTGAAATGATTTTTGCCTGGCTAAAGACTGTCTCTGTAACCTTTATCTATTTGTTCAGATTCACCTCCCAGACACTGCTCTAAGTTCTCTAAGCAGGTGTCATCTCTCTGTTCAAATAGACACAGCACTCTACACAACAGCACCAGGGCACCCAGGTACTAAAATACAGAACAACAAATACATCAGCTATCCTCATGTCTTTAAGGGAGCTGCACCTTGAACCACAAGCCTTCCACAGTCCAGCTCAGTTAAACATGAACAAGCAAACAACATAAGCAGTGTGGCCTCTCTGCCCTGTCTCTGGCTGTACTCCTTGCCTAACCATCAGTAGCATGAAGCCAATCTCAGTTGCCTCTTACCTGCCTGATCCTGTGGCTGTCTGATTTCTGGTACAGCATAGTCAGGTATTGCACAATTGCTTTGGCAGCTTCTGTTTTACCTGATCCACTGTGTCCACTGGAGGAAGAAGAGGTAAGGAAGCTGGCATCAAAGCAGAATTAACTCATTTAGATACATCAGAGGACCTGTTACAGTAAATCAGTGCAGTGTACAATGAATTAACGAGATTTACAACAAGTTAAGATCTGTCACATATTGGCTGAAACACTGAGACAACTTGACAAGATTCCTCTGTGGAATGCCAAATGCCTTCTTTTCCACTCTTCCAAACTGGTGTAAAGCTACATTCAAACTGTATCTGCACAGAGTGAAATCAAAATCCATCTTATGCATGTTCTGTAATGACAGCCTTCACACCAAAGCCAGAATAATAAACTTATAGACAGAAACACAGAGATTAAATTCTTACCTAAAGAATTTAACAAGTCTTCAAAGAATTGCCTTCATTTCCTACCTGATGATGACACACTGCTCTTGCTCTGATGACAGGGATAAGGTGTAGGCCATTTCTGCTATGGCAAAGATGTGTCTAGATGCACAGCAAGAAAACTCCAGTTAACTTGCCTCACATTTCTACCTCTACAGCATCAAAAAGTTACTCATCAGTGATCTGTGTTAGAGATGGTTCAGTGTCTTGATCTGATAAAGGTGAGGAACCAGGGAAATCACAGCTTGGTTCTTTGCTGACATCAGGTTAATAACACTCTTACAAGCTACTGCAAAGTTCAGGCTCCTCCAGGACCATTTCAATCTAACCTCTCTACCACGGTGTTTATCAAAAGGAACAGGAGCAGCATTACCTGCACTAGAGGAACTGGCCTCCACTGCTAGCTCTGGTAGGGTTGTAGCAGTCTTAGCACTGGAGAACACACAGTGCCAGAACCCCCCAGGTACCATCCCAGCAGGTACAGGGATGAGAAACTTCAAGCAATACTAAAGAAACTTGACACAGAGTTCAGCTCTGCAGCATTACGGATCTGAGCAACTACAACTTTGCCAAATGGGCTGTACACTTCCCTGTAGCACTCATCCTGCTCTGAGACAGCTGGAGGAAAATAAAACACTTTCTGGAGCACAGAGAGAGTAGAGTTTAGGGAGTTACTTGAGAAACATACGGGGCATTTGTTGAGAGAGCTCCTTGGTGGTACTGGGCAGCCACCTCTTCAGAGTAGATCCTGAGCTCTTTGAAAGGGTTCACAGAAACCAGAATCTGCCCAATATAAGTCTAGGACACAAAGAGGAAAAAAAGAAAATGCAGTAGCTGCTTAGACTTTTCTGAATGAGGAATGCAACAGAACACATATGATAAAGATTAAATACAAATAAGCAGAAAGCTGAAAGTGACCTTTAAAGGAACACTGCCTATCCTCACTGTGCTGCCAGCTCATTCAGGGCACAGCACCTTTATTCAGTGGTCATTTCCAATGCTCTGTCACTAGTATTTTGGGATAAGTGGGTGCTCACTTGTTCACATCTCACATGACATTAAATGGCACAGTCTTGAACACCTGAGCCAGTAAATGAAGAAAGAGCAGTTAGCCATCCAGAACTAGCTCTGGACTGCAGCACTGTGAAATGCTTGCAGAAACTCTGAAGTTTCTTCGAGATCCACAAGTTTTACTCAGAACTGCTTTGCTAAGAGAGGAGAGTTCCACTAGGACCAGCTGAAGCTAAAACTGAACCCAAGTATACTCACAGGCTGGCAGCAAGCACCAACATTAAAGAGAAACCCTGAGACTTTCAAATTTGACCACAAACTTGCTACCTGTTTTCTGAGCAAAAGCAGTGTGAATATCCTTATCAATGTGCCCAGTAACAAGTGTGCTCTTGAGCTACTTGGTGCCTTTTTAATTCTTGATGGAATGATAGAAATTCTTTTTTCCCTAAAGCTGATTGTTCAGAATGAATAAGCATTGAAGAAAACCCCCCAAATTTAAAACCCCACAAAGCACCACTACCCATACATAAATAAGATCACGCTGGAACCTCTTCTTCAGGCACAGCAGAACTGAGCTCTCACAGACCTCCCTACAAACAGAGGAAAGGACTTGTCAGCCATGAGTCTCACTTACATGTTTTAATATTAACCTTCTGACCCTCCCAAGGACTTTGCAGGAGGCTAGGATCTGAAACTATTTGCTGTCTTCAAATGGTTCCAACATGTCCAGGATTAAAGACAGCAGAGAAGAGAGCAGTCAAAGCTCAAACATCCAGCCTCTCCATCTCTGTGTGATCATATCTCCTTGCACACAGCCTTTACAGTTGTTTATCTCATTAGGATGACAAGGGCAGAGGGTGTAGGACCCGTGAGAAGCAGTGTTAGATGCTTCTCTTTCAACAGCAGCAACCCTATGACTTTAAAGCTGTTAAAGATGTAGGGCCTGAGTCTGCCATAGCTGAAGGCAATAGGAGTCACTAAAGACACAGATGGCAGTGTCAGTAGGCAAACAACAGAGGAATGTGCCTCTCATCCTGCAAGTCTTCCTGACCTACCACCCACTTTCTGCAACAAGAATAATATGTTAAATTCCCATTATGTCCCTCTTCAACACCACAAGCTTTGTTTCCCCTACCCCTAAAGTATATTTGGCTTGTTTAGAACCCATTTCAGCTCTGGGAACTATTTAACAGGAGAGACACAGTTCCCTGGATACGTCTGTAAAAGTCTTCTAACAAGGAAGAGCTGTCTCTGGTATGTGACTGCAGAGATTCCAAGCACAGTCTGCAGCAGAGCTTGGGCACACACTAAACACAACAGCCAGGAGTTCTCCTGTGCTCCTTCCCACATGATTCAGTGTAGGTTCCTGCAATTTAGTCATTTACTTAGCTTTACTATTCTATTTTCTCTCATGGTAGCCAAGGATCTATAACATGCTGTCTGTTGTTGAGCCCATAGTAGCTTTGAAGGGTAACAAGCAAGCCCCTGTAACTTCAAATCAGCTGCAGAATACCACAGCAACATACTCGAGTCTGGTTAGATCTTCAATCTCCTCAGCTTCTACACAGTGGTCTTCACACATGTACACCTGAAACACATAGATGTGTTACTGAAAATCAGGAGAAGTTAATCTTCATTACAGTGCTGGAGGTAAGACCTGTACCTGTTTCTGCATGAATTCCATCTCTGGTGTGTTGTCTGTGATGTCTTCTTCCTCCCACTGATCCTTGCAGCCCTTTGTCACATGGCTGTTGGCCAGATGTGGGTCCCTGTAGATGGCCCATTTGCTTAAGTTCTCAATGGTTAGTCGTGGCAGCAGCAATTCAGAGTTCAGCCATGCTGCAGGATCACATCCCTGAGCCTGCTGCTGAGACCAGTGAACACGAGGTGTGACCATGGACCCTGCTGTCTGGAGAACACCTGAATCCTCTTTGACATCTACCTCACTGGAATAATCTGACGTATGTACTGAATCCTCTTCCTGACGTGGAAGGAAGCCCTGTTCACTGTGTCTCTGAGAGCTTTGATCCATCAAAGACCTGGGAAGGTCACATTTTAATTTGCAACCCTGTTGCACAGGCATCACAGATTTTCTGTCTGACAGAGATCTCAGTTTCTCCAGGGAATAATCATTCCCAGAGCCCCTGGGTAAGGATCTGTTTGTCTTAACCATGCTGTGGACTCTGGGGAACACTATAGCAAACTTGTCATCGGTAGCACTGTTCTCCTCATCCAAGCTAAGTAAATATGGAAAGGAACTGATTCCATGAAGTGGGGAATCACTAGAAGGCAAATCAATGTGTCCTACTTCCTCTGCCATTTTAGGACCACCTTTCCCTTCCACTAGTGGAGAAGATTCTTTGTCACTCAACTCAGCCCTTCCCAGCTGGCCAGTGGCACCACGGGAGGTTTTGCCAGATCGACCAACCCACCCAGCAGTGCTTATGATGCGGATTGCCACTCTACTTCTGAAGCCAAAAGATTTGCTGCTCCTCTTCCTCTTGCCAAATTTCTTCAGGATCCACCTTGAAATACCAATTGCCCGTGCCACATGCAGCAGGCGAGCTTTCAGGCTTGCTTTCTTGGCAGGATTTTGACCAAGCCAGCTGGTGACTCTTCTGAAGGCAGAATGGGTGTGCAAGTGCTTGGATCCTCTCCCATCATGCACATTTTCTTTTTCAGAAGGTGCCTCTGCAACCACTTCTTCTGTTTTCTCTTTTCTTGTCTCTAAAGTCTGGCCTGAACTCAGTTTAACTTTTCCAACTTTCTTTTTCTTGCCAGAAAGCTGCTTATCAGGTGCTTTTTTGGTAATACTGGAGCAGCTTGAAATATTTGAAAGATTTAATCTTTTTTCTCCAAAACTCTGAGCTATGTAGGGTTCTTCATGTGAACTAAGAGTTTCCAGAGTCATGGGTTTTGAACAGATGCTTTCAACATTTTTCAGGTCAGAGTTGGTTTCCAAAGCCATCTGGACAGGATTTGGTTTACAGCTTGTTAATAGTTTGGTCTCAGCACTTTTATGTTTGCTTTTCAGACTGAGAAGGATTTGGGATTGAGAAGAGCATTTCTTTGTAAGCAGCATCGCTGCTAACTCCTGCTTGCTGCCCTCTGATGAACTGTTCCTCTGTCTCTGCCCTACCACTTTACCTTGATCTGCAACCTCACACCTCCCAGATTTCTCTTTCAATGTCATCTGCTGCTTGGAGAGCAAAGGGCTATCTTTCAGTGTGCTGCCTTCATCATTCACCTTCTTCTCCTGTTCAGTTCCTGGAAGTCCTTTGCTAAGGTGAATGTGGAGTTTTGCTTTCATGGCACTAGGCAGTGGTTGCTTTGTTGCATTTTCTTTGCCTTTGTCCATGCTCTCTTCACTGCTGTTCTCCCCATTGCTGTCAGAATTACCATGTGCATCTTTCCACATATCCTGAACTTTATCATTTTCTAATATTTTTTCTTTGTCTGCTTCACTATTGCCATTTTCTCTGTCCTTAAGATTGTTAAGTTGGATCCCTGAAATGCTTACATCATCTTTCTCACTGTTCTCAGTTAGAATAGATTTTGGTTGACTTTGCATATCATCTTGCTGCTTCATTTTCTCCTCTGCCTCCAGTCCTGCAAAGTCAGTGTCTTCATCCTCAGATTCACTGCTTCCATCTGTGGTCATCTGCTTCCTTTCTATTTTAATAGATGCTTCATTGCTTTCCCCAAGCAGTTCCTTGTAGAATTCTCCTTCAGCCACAGGAGCATCTTCAAGCATGGCTTCTTTCTCACAGATGCAATCTTCCTCTGAAGAACTACTTCTCTCTTCACTCCCTTCACTGCTTGCAGTGCTGACCACTACAGTCTCTTCTGTACCTTTTTTATGGGTCCAGTGGTCTTCACTGCTGGGGTCTGAGGAGCAGTTATCTGAGGTTTCCAGGATATTTTCTTCTACACTTTCAGTGACAACAATCCTGGTATGTTTTCCAACTTGCTTTTTCCTACTTCTCTCACCTTTTCTCTCTACCATACTGCTTTGGGACTGAGAACCTGACTTCTGCTCAGGAGCTTCCTTACAGCCAGGGTCCTCACTGTGCTTTTGCCTAGCTCTGGCACCACGTGCCTTCCGCAGCAAGGCACGTTTCTGAAGAGAGCCTTCAACACTTTGCATTGCAATTGACTTCACAGACTCTGGCTCTGTGACTTTTTCACTCACAGCAAGATGCTTTCCACACTTCTTTTTCAAACTGTGTTTCTTGCTGTTTGCTGTGGCCTCTTCCTCCTCACCACTACTGCCCTCGCTTTCTCGGCCTGATGTTGTCTCCCTTTGCTTGCAGGCCTTTCCCTTTCTCCCCTCCAGCTTGGACACTAACTGCTCTCCATGCTTCCTCCCCACATGAGATTCTCTTTTATCATGTCTTTTGTAGGCTCTTTTCCCCCGGAATAACTTTTTGTGGCCACTTTCTTTGCTTCCCTGAAGCCTCACCAGCTTCTGGCTTTTTAAGGGACCTTCTTCAAGGGTGTCATCTTGTTCAGGCCACGTCTCTTTGCTCACCAGCTGGCCTTTACTCTTAGCTTCCCACCTTCTCCCACAGTGGATCTTTGACTCTCCTGAGGAATTTGCCTTCTTCTCACAATTTGACACCTTCTCTCTTCCAAGGCTTTTGTGCCGAGTCTTGGATCGGGAGAGAGGCATTTCCTCAGTGCTCAGGACTACTTGAAGGCTTATCTTAATACACCTAGGAAAGAAAATGATGTGCATTTTGCTGTGAAGTGTTACCAAGAGAGGCCAGATCTCCTAAGCAATAATTTACCTCATTTCTACAGAGCTAAACCAACATACCTGTGCAGCTGAGGAGTGCCAAATCAGCTGTCTCACTCCAGGTTAACCTTGGGTTTATCTTCCCATGAATCACTGTTATTTTCTTTTTAGGACTCTTGTTAGAGGCCAGTCACATATATGCAATGGAACAAATGTCCATGATGTTTTACAGCTGACAAAGGTTTGGCCACACTGCAGTTTGAGAAAGAACTTTGTTTCAGACTTTGCTTCTCCAATAACCTTCTTTGTGCAGAATAAGAGAGGAACAGATCTAATGATCTACAACAAACAAATGAACAGTAAATAGTCAACTCAGTTTCCTAGGTATCCAGCATCACAGTTGGACCTATATGAAGAACACTGGCTTACAGCTTGAAAATAACACAACTGAGCAGGTGCTGCACAGCTGAGTAGAACTGAAAAGGACCACAGCTGATTGTTAGCAAAAAAAAAATGCTCTCAAACTGTACAAGCTGAATTGACACTGCAGTACTGGAATCTGTACAAGTTGAGCTGATATGCAATTAGTAGAAAGAATGCAAAACTATAAGCCCCATATTTTGTGTTTATTTATTCTTTTATTTGAGCACTTGTCTCTTAGCAAACAAATAAGTAGTTGGTAAATTTAAATTATTTCACAATTGCAGTTCAATAGTGTCTGATTTTCTAGGGGATAAGCTTTTACATTTTTTGCAGTGCAAGAAAAGGACATTAATGAACAGATCACACTTGAGATTTGGTCTGTCATGAAAACAGTTTAGCAAAATGTATGAGGAAACCAGCTGTCACAGCAAACAACACCTGACCCTGAGCAGTTATCCTGAGCCCTTACTGGAGAGAAGGCTAAATGAAAAAGGGATTTAATGAGGAATGGGGAAAATGAGAGAAGAAATAAAGAGATAGAAAAAGAAATAGAGTGAACAACAACAACAACAATCCAATCATGTAAACTGATTATAATCTCTGCAGGAAAATGCAGTTGAAAGTAAGTTAACTTTGCAGCATAAGTCTGCATTTCAGAAATGCTTCTGAAGACATAAAATACTGAGAGAAGATAGCTTTTTCTTTTTCTCTTTTAGGATAGTGTAGGTTACTTGCCTACAGCAAAAGAAATTTCAAACCATTATAACTGATTCTACATCAGGACTTCTGTTGCTATATAACTGTACTGCAAAAAGACACTGCATCAAGCCTGGCAAGCATTTGGATGCCAAAGAAAACTCCTAATCCAGTCCCAGAGCATGTCTGTGAAATTGTCTGACTCCATCTTTTCTTTTAGCATGGTGGAGCTGGTTTTGAACAGTGTGTTCCACAAACACACATTCAGTACCTTCCAGGATGTGGCTAAGCTGAGCAAGAAGATAAAAGCAAATACTACTCCACTGTGTAACAGCATCTCTGTATCACTTCTCCTGAGTGCACTGCTATTAGCTGAAAGGCTAGGAAATGTTCACATCTCTAAGTGTTATTCAGCATAGCTTAGCTCTTTATCTTTCCTCTAATTGTAGACAGGAAATAAAAGATGTAAAAGTGTGCAAAGGATTAGTCCTGATGTTCTAGCCTGCTGGAAAATGTCACTTCTATCCTTTCCAGTTACTAAGATCTTTTACTGAGTTGAACTCTTGCTGCTTCAGACAGACCAAAATACCACTCAGGCTCCAGACTCCACTTCTACCCTTTTGTCTGGATGAAGTGCTAAAGGCAGAGCCTGGTTTTGATTCCCCAGTAACTAAGCACTCAGAGGCAAAAGTTCAAAACAGAAAAACAGTAAGGGTATAACTGGAAGGAAATGATGGACCAAAGAAAGTAAACTTGGAGGTGAGTGGAGGAGGAGAATGGAACCCAGAAAAAAATCTTACAGCAAGGAAACCCAACAGTCTGCAACAACTTCCCAAAGGAAAAAAAGGAATGAGATGGGACTGAGCTGAGAGGATTAGCTACACTATATGGTACAAATGTTTTATTCCCAAAATGAGAAGTAAACCCTTGCTGGTTATTGTACACACACTACAAGACCAAAAGAGTTCTGGCCAAGGTTTGATGAAACTTGCTTCCATCCACAGGCCTCTCCTTGCTCTAGGGTAGGGGGATGTGGGAAGAGTACACAATCAAGATTGGAATTCAGCATAAAGCTTTAAATCTTTGCAGCTACTATAAAGGCTGACAAGGAATGAGAACTTTTAACATTAGTACCTCGAGAAGGCAGCCTATTCTGCTGGATGGAAATCCACCCACTCTGCAGAATGCTTTATGACTTGCTTGCAGACTAAAACTTGTGCAAGCATCCTTACTATTTATTTTTTTTAAAGCCATTAAAAATACATTGTAGTGCTCTGGAAACAAACCGGTAAAGAACAACTCAGTAAAACAAAGTTTGCCTCACCTCAATCACCCCAAAGAAGGCAGCAAAACCACACTGGAGATTTCCAGAATCCAGGGAGGCTGATGCTCTAAAAGAAGCACACTGAGTGTATGAAAAGCACAAAGTTTTATTGCAAATGGGTTGGGTTTTTTATGTACTACCCATTTTGTACTCTTCTGTGTGACAGAACAATCTTCCACAAATTGAAAACAAAAAAGTAGTACCTCCCTTTTCTCCAGTTGCAACTCTGATGCTGAGCAAAATCCTGCTGCCCTGAAAGCACTGTTACATACAGTTAAGGGTTCCTCAAATTCAGGCTCTAGTGCTCCCTCTAAACTTGGTTTTTGTCTGGTCCAGAGTTGGCACTATTCAAAAGATCTTGGACACATATGTCACACAGTACAGAGTTCATCTCAACATCAAATCCTCTTCTTTCATGCCACTCTTTAAGCAGCACTCTTTGCAATACGTAGGTGTCCGGTCACCTTATTTCAGCTCCCCTCCCTGCTTAATATACCAATAATAGTGGCCTAGATCTCTAAATCCTGCAACAAGAGTTTTGTTACTGAGATTAATGGTAGCTGAATTAGACTCTAAATCCTCAGTACAGAATAGTTGTTAATATTCTATCCCTCTGGGGGCTTAAAATTGATATTGCTTCTCTACAATTCCAAATGCAGCTGGAAAAAACCCCAACAATTAAAAGTTATCCTGCTTTTATGCACTGCTGCTAGAGAGTCATGTGTCTGGAAAGTTAAAGCCTTCTGCAAAACAAAAAAATGCTGCAATACTTGGATGATAAGGAAGATCAAGAACACTGCCCAAATTTGCAGGGAGCTCAGACACAGGAATTCAGTTTGACTCACTCTCAAACCAACAGACCCCAGACTCTGAATCCAGGTTAGAATGTGAAAATCTAGAGTTCACAGCTCTCCTGAGACAGGGCTTTAGAGCAGATTGGTTTGTACCATCACTGTTATTACTGGGAATGGGGAGATGAATCACTGCTTATATAAACAATTCCTCTGACATCAGACCTGCTTTGATTAACTGCCCTGGACCATCTGGCTCCTGGACACACTGCAGCAGGTGGAAGATCCTCCTCAGCAGTTTTCCAACTCCCCTCACTATACCAACTTCAGCCAAATGGCTACAGGAAAAAGAACAATTTGGTTTTGTTCTTACCTTTTAGAAGAAATAAGAAAACTTTGCATCAGAGAAAGGTGAACTTCAGTGCTATTGAGAAACATAGCATGAACCTACAGACACAAAGAAGAGCAGAGAGCTCATGCTGTTCTTTTAAGACCAGTAGAGAAGTGAGTCTCATCTCCCCTAAAGACAGCAGTTTCTCCCAACTCACACAGAGGAAAAGTACAATCATTAAAGGGAAAAGCTTGGAACTTAATTCTCAGCGGTTTCTGGTTTCATTCACCTGTATAAATTGCTCAAGATCCTTCTTTATCAGTCTGCACAGTAACTTTCTCAGCATACCTACACTGTCTGTCCCAATTCAGTGAGCTTCTCAGTACCACATACCATAGGTAACACATTGACTCTCCTGTACCTTGTTTCCATGCAGCCTAGAGTCTGTTCCAGTGTCCTTGCAAGCCTGCCCAGTGTTGGAGTCACATCAGTTCTGACTGGGCTGTGCCCAAACAGTAGATGATTACAGACATATGGAAAGAAAGTGTCATCAATAATTCAAGCTTTCTCAGGGTACCTTTGAACTTTTCAACCAGCAATATCACCAGCTGGCTGCCAGAGTTCTGGATAAAAGAAGAGGTGGGATTTCACCAAGGCAAGAGTCAGACTCAGAGGTGGTGTCATTAGGTACATCTTCAAAGACAGACTGAAAAGGAGAGGTCAGTTCCAATAAGAAGACATGTCTGCTTTAACCAAAGAGGTTACCAGACCAGGCACAGTGAATACTATCTAAATAAAAGCTTAGGCTAGAGAAAAGGATTCAATCATAGGCCTCTTTCTTCTGCATCCCTGGAGTTTTACTTCAGGGAGCCAAGCACGGATAGCTCAGCTTCTGCTCTCTTCTCCTTGCCAATACCAAGCTCTCTGCTGACAACAGGAAAGCAGTTTCCAGCTCAGCACTGAAAATACAGTAAAACTAGCACCCTTTTTGTCCTTGTTATGTCTAAACCTCAGTCCAAATCAAGCAGAATGGCTAAATCTCCTTTCAACTTGGATTTCCAAATAAAGCCACGCTCCACTTTAAACAAAGCTTTTAGAGACAGGTCAAGGTGACTCACAGCAGGTGATTATGTCCACACAACCCTGCTGTCTAATTCAGTGATGGTTTTCCCCTTTCTAGGTTTTCCTCAAGAAAGCAAGTGACAGAGCAAACACAAATGCTTGTGCAACCTCCCTCTGCACTCACCAGGTTGTGAAGTGACGCATTGGCTAGTGCAGGGTTTAACTCCTTTGAGGATGAGCCTGTTCTTTAAGGCAAGGTTCCCTTCTACTCCCTGTGCCCTCTGAAAAAGGCTTTCCAGAGAAGCTGGAGACTAATCTAAACTCAGGTGTGGCCAGCAACCAGAACCAGTGACCCTAACATAAAATGTAATGAGTGCTGTTAAGATATTAGATGTATATTAGATGCTTAGCAGCGGCAGTTTTGGTTTCCTATCCCCTTCCAAGAACCCCCTGGCTGTTATGTACTGTACTTTGAGGGCTCCCCCACTAAATCTAAAGATAAAAACTGAGTTCTGAGCTGGAGAAGTTAAGAAACATGCTTTACCTGAGCTTTCTGTCACTGAGTAGTCCTCTTTGCACCTAAGAATGAGGCTGTATAGCAACAGCTTAGTTAACCACTTCACCAGGCTCTTTCATTCATTAGTTATAAATATCTTTCTCTGCAGAGAAGAGAGATCTCCTTTGTAAAGCCCAGAATGACCAAAATCACCTGCCCTTCTCTGCCATTTCTGTTTGGACTTCCAGGGTTGGGAAGGCAGTGCTGGGTGCAGTAAGGAGCCAGAAAGCAGAGTGTCTCGGCCAGCCCTGTGCTATGCAGGGATAGCAGTACCAAGGGGAATTTCTAGCTGGCCAGCAACTCTGACTTAAAAGCCCTTTTACCTTGAAGAAGCCACTTTGCCTGGGGAATCCAGCAGGAGATGGAAGGAACAGAAGGCTACAGTCCTTGAGAAAGTAGAAGGCTCCCCAGTCTCCTAAAGACTCCTTCATTTACACAAAAGGTCAGGTCCTTTTAGCTAGTATTCAGCAAGTATTATTTTCAAATGTTACTAGAGAGTGATGAAACATCAGATCTACCTTTCCACTGCAAATTCTTCAGTCAACTGCAGAAAATAAAAGCACTGATGCTGTAGAGAGACAAGGCAATAACACAATTTTAAGAAATGGCTAAATCACATGAACTAAAGAGTAGACACTGGTCATGACTGATCAGAGAAATGATGCATCATATCAATTCACAACCACCTTGTTTGGTTGGTAGCAGCTGAGGTAAAGGGACTGGTCAGTGCTGTTCCTAACAATTTTAAAGATGAAACTTGGTAAGTGTATAAACAGGGTCTCTTCTTGGTTTCATTCACTAGCCATTAGAACTGACAATCCAGTCAGGGCCCTGAAGCAGAAGCTTAAAAACTATCCTCTTTTTTGTGATGTTTCCCACCCCCCAGCCCCTTAGGTCTCATTATATTAATGTGTATATACTCTGTTCCTTCCATATCACATGTTGCCTCATATTGACAGAAAATACTCTCCCCTGAGCCTGTAACCCCTGGCTAGTGAGAGAGAATTCTTGGCTCCTCACTAGTTCAAACTGGTAAGGTCTCTGCTCTCCCAGCTATTTTAGGATGAGCTAGAAGACCTCCAAGTTCCTCTTTCCCAGCAATAACCTAAGGAAGCCAAATACAGTATTAATGACTGCAAGAAGAAACCAAAACAATTAAGCTACATACGTTTGAAAACAGCCTCCTTGAATATTTCAGGAGCACTTTGTTGCCCTGTTGTCTGCCAATGAATGAGGCTGGGTGATCCTGTTACACTGGAAGCCAGCATCCCATGGCCTCTTCCCAGAGGTCAGCCAAAATGAGAGACCAACACACCACACGGATGGTATTACACCCTGCTGGAGGGATGGACTTTTTCTGGGTCTGAGCCAGGAGACTCTGCACTATGCTAAGACACAGCTTAGGCTTCCTCCTTTTAATCCTCTGACCTACCTCTGTAGTTAGTGTCTGAAATGAGCAAACTGAAGATGCAAGGCCAGGCAAGCCTCTGCTGACTCCAATCTTGCTGGTTTGGTAACCAGAGCAGGTATCAACAGTCAATAACTAGCTAGAGTATAACTAAAGAGGATGTGGTCTTTGTGCTCCCATCACTCTTTACTGGGCACACTTAGGTGCCTGGGTGGCCTTGAATAAGGAGCAGTTCTTGTTTCCCTTCCCCTTTTCTGCAGAGTTGGGAACAGTGAGTTTGATACAGAACTTACTTCAATGGGTGAAATCCCCTGGATTTGAACTGGTTTTCAAGCCAATTATGCATAAATGCAAGAGACTTTCCAATTGTGTGGGCTACAGCCCTGGTGTGTGGCTGCCCATAAGGCCTGTTCTCCCATGAGAAATGGCTTCTCTCCAGAAAGCATCACAGCCTGAAGCATAAATCAAAGGATCAAAGTTGAAAGTTACAGTGTCCAGACTGAAATGATTAGACCTAGGTATTTGAAAATCCCCAGCAGATGCTAACAAGCTTTCCAAGATAAAGGTAGAAAGAATCATACAGCTAGGAGGGAGGTTTCATATTACAGCTAAACTGACTTCATGACTGCCCTCTGAAAGGGGCCACTCCTTCCTTTCAGAGTCTTTTATACTCCTCAGTTGTTTCCTCTGCACCAGTTCTGGTGGACATTTGGGTGCAATTTGACCTTACAGGTAAGTTGATCTAATGGTGAGGGCCTGTTTACCTGCAATTGCTCTCACTGGTTATCCCCTTACTGCAGGTCATAAGGTAAGACCATAAGGCACTGCTTCAGCTGACTGATTCACTAAAACCTCAACACAGTTAAAAATAAAATTGAAAAGTACAGGTGTGTACTAGGAGAAGAAAGGAAACAAGAATTCAAGTGACACAGGAGGGCAGAACAACTCTTAGCAGCAACATCACAGATGTGAAACTCTCTTAGGGCTCCTAAGCTTGGAGAGGAAATGAGGAGGAGTACAGGGAGGTTAGAGTGCCCAGAAGAAAGTTTGCTTTTTGCAACTTTGACAGGTGCTTTCTCAAAAGCAGATTATCCTATAGTGGAACAAGAGAAACTTTAGTGTGATATTGAGCTACTTATTCTTTTTGTGCCCTGCTATATTGTCTTTACAGTTTTGCAAGCCCAGGCTCTCCTATTATGCTTTGCTGCCAAAGATCTGGGACAAACTGGGAGTGGTTTTTCTAGCCAGGCTTTAGAAGACATACTCAGAAACTCTTCTCAAGGGGACTGCCCCCAAAACTTGCCATTTAATTTAGAGAACAATGAACATTTTCTTCCATTTAACATTAACAATCCTGTCAGTATCTCCTGCTCTATTCCACTGCAGATATTGAATTTCCTCAATCTCCTGTAGATAGATCCCTGTTCATTTTATGAGAGATCTCATCTCTCCCTATGCCCAGGAGAGAACCTTATAAGTAATAAACACCTCTCAATAGCTATCACTTTAACAGGGTTTCTAGAATTTGAGGCTCTCTGATGCAGTATACATGCTAATGGAAAGTTCCCTTTCTGTGCATAAGCAATCCTAAGACAGGCACATCAGTGAGCAAGTTAACCTGCTGAACCAAGCCTGCTCAGCCTTATGAAATGAAAGATCACAGCTATCTGCTGCTTGTTGTCCACCTGCCAGTGTTAATGGTACCTGCCTCCCATGTTATTGACCAAGGAGGCACATGGAGCTCTAATCCATTCAGAGCTGTGATGTGAACTAGATGTGCACTAGAAAAAAGTGTAGATGAAGATCATACCTTCAAGCAGGGCCTGCTAGTGGTTTAACAAACAAACCTCTAAGTAAGAGCTGAAGGGGATCAGAGAACACTAGGGAGGAATCTGCCTATGCAGCATCATTAAATAGAGTTGAAACAGACTAGGAGTGGTTTCCAACCAACCCAAGGTTACAGAGTTTTGGAACATGCAGTGCACTTCAGAGAGATGACATGATGTTATTTCACTTTGAAATGCTTCTGTCCCACTTACCAGAGTTAAACCAAACCTTTTTAAGGATGGTCTCTGAAATGTTGCACAACAGAAGCCATAGTGCCTGGACTCTCAGACTACTTTTAATAAGGTCTCCTTCTGTGCTTCCACAGCCTTCAGGACTGAGGCATTGCCACCTGCTGTGGAGCCTCAGGCTAGAAGTCTTTTTTGAAGGTGAACTCTAGAGTAGGTGAGTACCATTCAGTGCTTAAGTCTTATTATTTCCAAAAGCTATGCCTCATGGGCTTGACTTGACAGAACTGAGTTTCCTTCAGAAGGTGGGTTTTCTTAAGTCCTCATTACTGTTCACTGGCACTCAAAATGTCTTCCTACCATGAAAGTCCAGGCAAATATCATCAGCTCTGACCTGTGAGCAAACTCACAGCAGTGACATCATCACAGACCATCAAACTAATTAAAGGCTACCATAAATCTTTTGGTCACAAGCCTGCATTTCATCTGTTCTTACTTCTGTCAGAATAAACACAGGAGAGTGTACTTGTCTGCAGAACAGTCACATTCCTTAAGAATATCTACACCAAATTCAAGTGTGGCTAACAAGACAATCTTCCAAATCCAGTCATCTCCAGACTTTGTTGTTTCGAATAAAAGTCCCTCAGCAACTGCTTAAACTGCTTTTGACTCAATATTTCACCTAAGCTAGCAGGTTCTCCTAAAATATCACTAAGCTTTTGCTTGAACCTGCATATTCTCTGCTTCCTTAGACTCTTACCTCCATCAGGATTTGAGCTGCAACATCTCACTTTGGGGTGGCATTCTGCAGCTCAGAGATGTCCTTTTGCAAAGATTTCAGGGTTTTAAGAGCTGAGCCTGTTTTTCAAGGACTCAGCACAAAGTCTCTAAGGAAGAAGAATATGAGCAGAATCCAAGTTTCATTTTTTGAAGTCTCTGCCCTAAGCACAAACAGAGAACAGGATGTTGACTTCAAACAACATTCAGAGTCTCTTTACATAATACAGACTCATTTGCCACAGCAGCATACAGGAAGAAGAGATCCCTATCATTTGAAGGGGAGGAGTCAGTGACAGCCTGGGCTCTGCCCACAGAAATACAGGTACTTCCTTCCTAATGTAATGTACCTGCCAGCTGCCAGTCAGGACCATCCACCTCTTAGATAGCTCCCTCACCAAAAAACATATAACATATGTTCTAACATATAACTTAGCTCTAAACACAAAAGCCATGCTGCAGAGAGCAACAGTCCCTACATACTTAGCTGGTAAAGAGGTATGCAGTGGTAACAGCCATACAAAGTACCTTTAGAGCCGTTTTCCTCTCTGCTGAAACCTGCCAGAAGTGCAAGGAGTCTTTGTTGTGTTGCCAGCAACCCTCCTCCTGCCATCCCCATGGTTCGGTCAACATTTATAAACAGCACATCTTCAGGAGATGCAAAAGGAAGAGTTTGTTTACCCAACAGCTTCATTATCAGATAGCCAGCCCCTCTGGAGCCCCAGTGCAGCTGAATGACCTTGTAGGTTATGACTTTCCCTAGGATGAGGGCAGTCTCCTTTGCTGCTTGGAGCTGGTGTGGAAAAGATCACCCGCTTGACCTGACCTTCTCCTACCTTTGCTCCTTCCTAGCTTTCACATTCCTGTTCTGGGTGGCAAAACCAGAGGTTGCAAAAAGGCAGCATAATGAACAGCATTGCTGTCCCTCTGCTGAGCATGGGATGGACACTGGGCCTCAGCTTGAAGGTGAAGTCTCAGGAAAATGAAGCACTTTATGCATGTCCCCCGCATTCAGAAGGCATTCCGCAGTGGCAGCCATGAAGAGCATCTGGAGCTCACGCAGGACAACAGTGCTTCCTTGGAGCACTCTGGACTCCTTGCTCCCCCATTACCACAAAAGATAAAGGTTTTAGTGGCATCTCTCCAGAGGCAGCAGTTCCAGGGCTGGCAGGTAGGGGAAGCTGTCCGGAGGGCTGGTCTGCAGCTGCCCCCCAGGAGCAGCCATGGCGGAGGGAAGTGCCCTCTGCCGCCTCCGCCTGAGGAGAAAGGGCGGGAAAAGAGGCATGCCCACCCTGAGGCAAGGGCAGAGCAGGAGGGTGGCACTTGGGCCAAGCTAGAGAGGCTGTGGCTGCCCCATCCCTGGCTGTGTTCAAGGCCAGGTTAGATGTGGCCCTGGGCAACCTTGTCTGGTAGGTGGCATTCCTGCCCATGGCAGGGGAGTGGAGACAGATGATCTTTAAGGTCCCTTCCAACCCAGGCCATTCTATGAATCTATGAAAGCATTCTCCTTAAGCACCACCAGACTGGACACCCTGCCTCAAGGCTGTCACAGCTCACAGGCAAAGCAGCAGGAGGGACTGAGACCCTGCAACAGCTGTGAAAGCATCAGCCCTGCCACTCTAGAAATACATCTCTGAACAGCACAAAAAGTAGTAAGACTCACCCATGAGGAGGCTGAAAACACCCAGACAAGAAGGGAAGAAGCTTGGCCCTCTCTGTGGACACCCAGCCATAGCTTCAGCCCCCATTCCCAACCTAAGTCTCTGCAGTCTTGCAGCTACAGCAGCCTCTTTCACATTGGGTTTTGCTAGTCCTCTTGGAAATTGTGCCCAGTCTGGAAGGTTTGTCAAACACTCCATCACAATCATGTTAAAGGAGGTCAAAGTGCTGCATGGAAATAATCCAAGCACTTGGGGCTTGTGGCTGCTAGTGAAGGCATCAAGTTTTGTGTGACCAAAGGCTTTTAGCAGCTGTTAAAGGAATCAGTCTTCTCCACCTGGCTTACCTCAGGGAAGCAGCTACAGCTGCAACACAACCTTGACCTTTTCTTGAGAGAGATCACCAAGTCAAGTAATGTGGCTAGCAAGGACTGTTGGGCTTTAGAAGACAACTTCCACTGAAATCTGTCCCATTCTTCAGCCATGCCAATTCAACACCAGATCCTGGTCCTGCTCTTATTAAAGACATCCCATTTCATGAGGCCATAGGCAGTGGTGTGCTTCACATGCAGAATTTAGGACTACAGTCCAGGCATGCATTTATTGTAGCTGCAATAGATACAAACCATGTTCTAAGAAACAGACCAATTAAGCTGTAAAAAAAATTTCATTCTTTCACTAACCAGACATGCCTCAGGCATTGTGACTAAGATGAAAAGCACTTTTCCTTCCAATGTTATGTTCTTCTAATAGAACTATTAGACAAATTCAGCAAATGCTCAGTTGTTAAACATCTGAGGAAAGCTTACATTACTACTGACATAAAAAAAGAGCCCCAAGCCAAGCTATTCTAGGACTATAGAATTTTGGCACCAAATATGCAACCCTATGAAGGGGCTCACGTTACAAAAAAGCATTTGACCTAAAACTCAGGCCACTATAAAACACCACCCCATATTAGGTACCCAATATGTGTATTCAGATGGGAAAAATTTAGGCTGTTCTTTAGTTATGATCCAAGATTTTCCCCTCTGCAGAGAAAAAGGTCTGCAAAACTTAGGGAACATGCTGCCAGCATGGCTATAAGAAAGGATTTGTTCAAGCACTGGCAGCTAGTGTTAACAGCAGCTTAGCTCCTGCAGTGAAGGGGTACTTGACAGTGCCAGACCCCAATGAGACTGCATAAAGCAGGAGAAAGGGAGAGCACTGCCAAAGCCTGACTGGCAATAACGTTAATAAGGTCCAATGAGCCCTCAAAGTGCTTCCAAGCATTAAGCATTAGCTCTTGGAGACAGTAAGCTTCTATCAGACCCCAGACAAGGGGAGTTCAAGAGAAAAGTAGAGGTAGGCACTAAACTGAGTTTGGCAGAAGCTGAATCCTCAGATGAGGAACAGGCTATTATTATTACTGTCAGCTAATGGGCAGCCTTAGGGTAGTGGCAAGGCTCAGAAGACAATTCCTGAAAGGGAGAGGTGCAGAAGGATTTTTTTCCCATTACATTCAAAAAAGCTGCTTACAGGCATTCATTGAAGACTCTATCCTTCATGAATGTCTCATCCCATCACTGATTTTACTTGCTAGTGGTTTTCTGACAGCAGAAAAAATACAGTTCTGAATGTCTGGAGCCTTTCCAAAATCTGCTCAGCTCAGAATATAATTACACAGAATATCCCAAGTTGGAAGGGATCCACGAGGATCAGAGTCCAACTCCTCTTTAGGCACAAGACAACCCCAAAGTCACACTCTGTGTCTAAGTGCATTGTCCAAGTGCTTCTTAAACCCCATGAGAGTTGGTGCCACGACAGCCTCCCTGGGGAGCCTGTACCAATGCTCCAGCACTCTCTAGGGTAAAGAGCTTCTTCTTAACATCCAATCTGAATTTCCCCCAGCACAGCTTCATGCTGTTCCCCAGGATCCTGTTGCTGGTCACCTGAGAGAAGAGGTCAGCACCCACCCACCCCTCCCTCTCTGGTGAGGAAGTTATAAACTGCAATGAGTGAGTTATAAACTGCAATGAGGAGATAATTGAATGCACACCAGGTGAGTTCCAGTTTTCCTCTGCTTTACCCCTTTGCTAGTTATCCTGTGTTTTAGGCACAGCAGCTCTAAACAATTCCTAATGCCTCTGCTCACAATTAAGTCAAGCAGCTGACTCCTTCAGCTCTAGGTTTCAAAGCACTGCTGGGAAAAATTTTCCACATATCAGCACACATCCTAAACTACTCAATCCCATAGTGTGGCTTCTACTTTCAGGAAAACAAGAAGTCTGTATAAAGTCTGTTTTGTTTTTAAATCTAAATTCACTTGAAGGTGTAGGAACTATGATAGCATTTGTGACTCAGGTCTAACTCTTCCAGTGGACCTATTGTATTTTTCAAGTTGTGTGGGTGGAAACAGGGAGGAGTTATGAACTGCTTCTGCCCCTTCTGAGCAGGACTGTCTTGTCACTTACCCCAAGCCTGCCAGCAAGTGAAATACCCAGAAAAGGCATTAAAATCAGCCCATCTGCAAGGAGCAGAAAGCAGCTGAGTGCACCAGGACAATGCACATGCAGAGGATCACACCAGCTCACAAGCTGCCAATTTAACCACAACTTCCTGCAAATTTGCAGCACCAGTAGCTGGCACAAGAGGTGGAAAGCAGCAGGTCACCCTTCCACTAGCCTCAACCCTGCAGCAATAGAAACAAGAAAATAATGAAGCCAGGAGAAATAAGGAAATGAAAACTAGTTTGTCAGAGCATGCTGGGCAGGATAGAAGGCTGCCTAAAACCTCATTAGCAATAAATTAGGTCTCAAAGGAGATACTAATACTTCTAGAAGGAAGGACACCTGAAATGCTACCTCAGCAACAGAATAGAAAGTGCCACCCTAGTACAGGAAAAGACAGGATCCCTCCACCTTGCTCAGGAAGATAGACAGAGCTAAAACAAGAGAGCTTCCAAGTAGAGGTTTCCAAAACCTGTGAAGGATGACAACTCAGCAGCCAGCCTGGGAGGATTTAGTTCTTTCTCACTGACTTTTGTAGTGCTACAAGCAAGTTACACAAGAGAAATCTGAGAATACTCTGATTTTTTTCTTAGTGGGAAAAGAAAATAGTGCTAGATTAGTGACAAAGGAACCAAAACGTTTAAAGAGTAACAAACTGCTCTTGCACAGACTTTCAATTCAAAATGTGTTGACTGGTTAAGTACAGCAGCATCACCAGACCAACTGTTTCTCCTTTAAGTGTGTTATCACCCAAGTCATTTCAGGACAAGCTAGCAGATGACCTTCCAGGGACTATAATCTGAACCTGCAAGCTTCCCTGGCAAGATGATATACAGATTGCAGGACACTCATAGAAGCAGTTGCTTGCCACGTGCATCTTCTTCAAACCACCACCTTGCTTAAGGGAGGCCACTTAATCTCCAGGAATGCTCTTTGCCTCCACAGCTCCACCTTCTTCAAGGGCTAAGTGGGCATGTGCCTGTTGCCATCGTGAAAGAAGCTGCTGATGGACAGAACAGATATGAGAGCAGACAAGGATCACAAAAGGGAATTCAGAGTTTTATTTCCAAAAAAGAGCAAATGTAATGTTGAAACAACAAAAAAAATCAAATTCAATCAGTTTTCCTCTGATTTGAATAGCTACAAAAATAGATTCTACCCAACTCCATAAAGCCAGTTAACAGTACCATCACAAACAAACCCCCAAATTCCTCATTCAGATACCACATACAGCAGTCACAGCAACTTAGCATATATTATTCAGTGGTTTTTCTTCTTTTGAAAATGTCTAAAATGTTTCTGTTAAAACTGATCCATCTGATTTAAAAAAATTGTACAAAAACATCCTGTTCAAGCAGCTGGAGGTAAGAGTGTGCGTTTGGTAAAACCCTGCCCGGGGGCAGGGACCTTTATAATTTAAAACCCAGCCCAGTAGAAAAGAGAAATGTGCAAACATTTAAAAGTTAGATGTACTCAGAGGCTTGTGGTGCATCCGACCTGGCGATTCACTTCTGTCCTAATGCAAGGCGGGCTCCAAGAGGAGGTGTCGCTAATGAGGCACTAAGAGGGGAGGCGGAGGCAGGCATGCGCGCAGCTCAACAGCCTGCGGTGCAGGGAGCGCTGGTGCCTCTCTCTCTCTCTCTCTCTCCCCCCAGGGACGGTTTGCCCAGTCAGTAGTGTTATGGCACTCGATCCGATGCCAGAAAGTCCGTGATGAATTCTGGTCAATCTGCTTTGGGATAAAAGAATGCAAAAGCCTTTTCAGAAAATGCAAGTTGAAAGCTAGTGAGAGTTGATGACTCAACAGATGACTGCTAGGAGCTCTGGCCAGTTTGCTTTATGGTTAAGGTTAGGAGCAGGCAGAAGCATTCAAAAGATTTTTAGCTCTCTTTAAAATTGATGCAGCATATTTACTCCTGTGGCACAAGGTGCTGAACAGTGCTAGTACCTCACTCAGCCAGCAGATTCCCGTCCTGAAAATACAGATCAGAGCTCTGCACTATTGCAAGCCATTTAAGTAAGCTGAATTTTATACAGAAACTTCAATCTACTTTTTGCTTCCTTTTGCCACTTCACAGGGCCTGAAATATCTTCAGCCTCACCTACCTCCTCCATTACTTAGTCCGTGCCCTAGCGGATTTCTTGCCAAATTTCTTTCTGCATAGCTCCTGCAATGACACAAGAGAAGATTCATTATTGCAATGCAGTATCATCCCATCCACTCCCAGCTGCTGACAGAAAACCAGGATTAGGTAGTGTCCAGAAGAAGTGCAGAGCAGAGCATGTCAGGCAGTCACTTATCCTTACACACCAGCAGTTACCAGTCCCACCAAGCCTCCTGCATCCGTTGCAGACAGTAGTCCTTTGGCTACACTTCCGTAGCCCCTGTCACCTGAACATCAGTATTCTAGGGAGACAAGATAAAGCCCCGCACCCATGGTGGTAGCTTAGCTCTACTGTAGAGACAGAATGGGAGCAGAGATACTGAACACGTCCCAGTGACAGTGTCAAGCCAGGAATAAAACTCCCAAGTCCCATCCTCAACCAACTAAGCCCATGTGGCCTGCCCTTAGACCAGTATGGGTTGACACAAATAGAAACCTGTATGCGAATACTCAGAGTCCTGCTCCTTTGGGATGTGGGAATGGGATCTCTCCTGCTTTTCGGAGAGAAAGAGACAAAGCATTACTCATAACAAACGTTAAGGGACACCACCTGAAAGAGAAACTGCCTCTCTCTCACTACTGCCCTTTAGTAGGTTGTGGGGCACATACGTGACCAGATCGCAGCACACGGAGCCCTGCCACCACGTTGGACATCCCCCTGCTTTCAGACAGAAGTGCCCTCCCTTGCCAGCCTCATCCATTAGGAACAGAAGGTAGTTGATACTCACCCTCTGCCCCCCTCCAGAGTGCTCTGTATCTCCTTCAGGACTTCTGGAAAGCAGAGGGTTAAAGCAGTGAGCAAAAGCACTGGAGATCATCTTTCAGGCAGCAGCCTAGCTACATTCCACCTCCCCTGTGACCAGCCTTTAAAACCTGTCCCCCACACCTCAGAGGTCAGACCTGATACTATCATTGCCTCTTCAACAGTACCAGGTTTTTACTGAGGAGACTGGCATAAAGGACTGGAGCAGGCATTTGCCAGAGGAACTGTTGCCAGTCCCAGTGTACCCAGAGCCCCAGAGGAGCAGTCTGTTCCATCTGTCGTTTTACACAAGACCTGTTGGGAATTAAAGATCCTTCTCTTATCCCAGCAGGGAATGCAGCTATGTGGAACAACCCCTGCCTGAGGGCATGACTATCTGTCCAATCCCTCACTTGCACTGATTCAGAAAAACCCAGTATTTCTACCAGTCTTGTGCAAGATCTCTTGGAACTGACTACTGGAATCCACAAAATTCCCAGCAGCTTTCTTCTTTTTCCACCCAGAAAAGCACCTGCCCTGGCAGTAGCAAGACTTATCTCACTCACTTTCATCATTGAGTAAGGCATGTTCCATCAGCCTCCCAGACTTTCTTTCTAAAAGAGAGTAGGAAAAATAAAGCTTTTACCTAACAATATTTTCCTGTTTTCATGAAATATGTGCAGTTTTGGAAACTCACAACAAAACTGTTCTGGTTTGAGTTTCTGTTTTGGGGGGTTTTTTCCTCTTTTAAGTACTTTTTGACTTCACAGAACGCTTCACAACTAAACCTTAAAGCCTCTCTCATACTGAGCTGTATTTACCAGCAATACCAGTTTGGCTAACAGCAGATCTTATCTGTAATTTCAGAGCTTATCTTGCCACAGACTCTTCCTTCCAGCAGAAACCATGTTCTATCCTTTCAAAGCCATCTTGCCACAGCTAACTATTGTGTCCAGGTAGGTCACAATGTTTCCCTCATCCTCCTCATTACTTTCTCCCTTCTTAGGTACAAAATATCAACTGTAGCAATAGGAGAGATGTTCCAGGCTTACAATGTCAAAGTACATTTAGTGCAATTATTTTTTGCCTACCATCTTCTCCATGGTCACCTGGACTCTTCCTTGGTCCCCTAGAAAAGGAGGCAGAAAACAATCACTCAGGCACAGGGGTGCAGAGAATTTATGTATCCTCTTGGCAGCTCCAAGACGTTGCAGTGCATGCTAACAAAATGGTTTTTTGAGCAAGAGTGCAGGAAGGGTTTCATCACATATTGGTGAGGCAGAAGTCTGGAAGCATCACAGAACATTTCTGAACTTTTGGAATAAAATTCCTAGAAGACCTCTGTGAGTGTCAGATCTACTCATATTTGCTGATGTTCCCAGAGGAGAGGAGGAACACTGGATCTCCCTTCCTAGAGAAACAGTTCAGCCTCATCAGTAACAGAGCCATGAGGAATGTAACAGTCAGGTGCCAGCAAAATACATCACTAGGGAACACAAAGAAAGCCAGGGCTTACAGTTAAAGACTCTAGCTTAGGGATACCAATTCCAACACCTCACTACTTTGTCCCATAAATTGTACCTTTTTGAAGATTACATTCTTTATAAAATACAGAAGTTTGCTGGAAAGAGTTGAGTAGATGTCACTACTCAGATACAGTCAGTGGGCAAGAGTTTTACAGACTTTACCTGCATTTTCTTGCAGCATTCTCCATGTCAGACTTGTTGTGCACATGATTGTTGCTTGTGACCTCTGGCATGTCCACAATGCACCTGGGCTCCACTAACCACTTAGTAGAAAGTGAAAACCTCTCAAACTCCGATGGGGAGATCAGATAGAAACCTACAGATGATTGGGAATTTGTAAGTGTCTCTCAAGTCCAAGACTACAGTTCCAGAAGTAGAAATGATAAAAAAAAATAACAGATCTAAGCATCCTTTATGTTTGGCAGAAAGGGTTTGCATTTCCTCCTATATAAATGAGGAGAAATCCTTGAGGAAGATGTTGCTCCAGTTTTCCAAGGATTGGTTAGCCTAGAGACACAGCAATTTAAGATTACACTGAGAGATAACTATTGTCCTGTGCTGACACTTACAAACAGCAGCATAGTAAGATGCAAAAACTGAACTGCAAAGCAGCAATCCGCCAGCAGCAGCCATGAGACACTAGAGCCCAGTTTTGCAATTTGAGCATTGTGCCACAGGCTCTAGGAGGCATGCAGCAGCCACTTCCCCAGAGCCTGCTGCTCAGAGAACTACTCTCTTGACTCCAGACAAAAGAATAGTGGCCAGATAGAAGGGACATAGCCAACCTGTTAGCTGAAAACCAATGTATTCATCAACAATAATGGAAAAAACTCACTTATGCTTCTGCTAAGTCACATGTCTGTACCTGTTGGCAACTGGTACTGGCCAGAAACATACATGGACATATTTACATAATATTCACATATATACACAGCCTCAACACCAAGCCCTAAAATTCTTTTTCCAGTGTCTCAAACACTCAGCAGAGGCAGATGATTTGGGAGAAGCATACTTTACCTTGGCCATATTTGGTGAAGACGCAGGACGCGATGCCGCTCACATCCTCTTTGCGGATGCAAGGGTAGCGGATCTGTAACTTGAGGAAGGGCAGGGAGATGATCTGAATGTCTCCCAGGTTGGTCAGGACAGCCAGGTCATTTTCACTGTAATCATCAGTCTTGCAGCTGCCAAAGTTTGCAACTGTCACCTTTCGTACCCTACAGCCTTCCAGGGCTGTCAACTTGAGCTTCAGTTTGGAGCTAACCTTGGGTAACGTGAATACCTGACAGGAGAAACAAGATACTGACACCTCTTTCATGCACAATGGCAGCAGCCACACCCCAGGACATCTGCTGCTCCCTCCTTTAACAATGTTTTCATTCACAGTGAATACACTCAGGTGTAATCTGAGTCAGCCTGGCTCCCTGCTCATGGGACAAGTAGTAATCAGGCACAGTTGGTGTTAGAATCTGTTTCTGTTCTGGCATGAAGCAGTTTTACCCTTCAGGCTGCAAACTGCATTGCTCCTCTAGTTCTTTCAAAACCCCTCTGTATTTGGCTACAAATCTTACTGAAAGAGAACAGGGTCTACAGTAGCTGTGTGCTTTCTGCATTAAAAAGCCAAGGCAAGCCTACAGCAAGCTACATCAAGTTTCCTCTTTCACGCTGACTAGCTAGTGTGCAAATCAAGAAGTTTTGTAGTCGCTTCACAGAAATACTGACCCAATTCCTGCTCCTGTACTAACCACAGCAGAAGCTCTTTCCCAAAAGCAGAAGCAGCCTTGTCCAAACAGTATAATGTAATATAGGAACGTTTAATATGCTGAATACCCAATTTGTCAGCACACACCTGATTTATGGACTACATCAAACAGCAGCACTGTCCCAGGGGTGTTCTTCAGCTACAGAACAACCAGCACTCCCAAGAGTTATCTTTCCACTGAGCACTGCTCAGAGCTTTAGCAGATTTTATGAGCAGTCCACATGCACCTCCTGGTCGATACTTACCTTAAATTGCTCTTCAGATACCACCAAGAGCTGATGGCTGCCTTGCATATCAGGACTCTTAGAAAGATCATGTGCTACTTCTAGAGGTTCTGGGAGTGGATTGCTGCGTCCGTCCAAGACAAGTATACTGACAACAGGAGCCCTGTGCATCAGCTGAATCTCTTTGGCTAGACAAGGAAGATAAGAAGGAAAACAAACAAACACAAAAATCAAACAGGAGTCTAGTCAGAGACACTGTGTTAGAACTTCACTCACATCCTCCCAGAGCTAGAGATTTCTACGGTGTGGTTACAGAATCCCTGCCTAAAAAGGTTTATTAGCTAAAGGGTATTTGGACTGAACTGGTTTGTGTTAATTATTATTATTACACAAAGATAGCAGGGTCCAGGACTGAGGTTTGATAGTAAACTTCAGTGATAGCTGATGGAAATTTAAATTTCTGAAGTCAGTAGGAAACAAGACTAAGGAATGTCAAGGAGTGCTGGAGCTCACTGACTCTTCAGTTCAGATGCTGCAGTGAGCACCGCTTAGCTCAGACACTGCTCCACTCACAGATAAATGACAGTAATTTAAGCTATCTTGCTTTTCTCTCTGTAACTCAGTTATACAAGTGATACTCAGATCCATTAGGACCTTGCTTTCACATGACATACTTACCCTGCTCTGCCCTGACAGGTTCATCCATCCTCCTCTCTGCTGGAGGAACACGTAAACAGAAAGCATAGACTGTACCTCCATTGGTGCCTGCCCACAAGGATGGGCAGTGGCGGGAGCCTGCAGCGACAAGAAGGCACATGAGCAAGGCACTGTGAGATCCTTGGATAACTGCTTTCCACTAGCTATACACACCCTCCCTCTGTTTACATTCTAAGTATTTTTATAATAGGGCAGACTTGCCACGGGAACTGCAGATTCTTAGCACTTCCTTTCCCTCAACAGCCCCGATAAAGGACTCAGCATGGGAGTAAAGGGAACAGAGTGTTGTTTCCATCAGACATCACAATTGCTGCATCCAGTTTTCAAATGTTTATATCACATATGAGCAAATGTGCACAATATCAGTCTAGGCTATGATGCACAGCCAGCCACGACCCTCACCAAAATTAAAAGGCTCTGCTGGGGGCATGGGTGAACTTCAGAGTAATGAGATAAGGGAAAGCTTATACTAAAAAGTCAGATGTCATTCCAGTACAAATGAAAAAGGACACAAAGGCTGCATCCAAACAACTCCTTGCCTTGGATATGCCAGCAGCCTGAATGGCTAAATAACAACCCTGCATGACAGCATATGCTCTCGTTCTATATCAGCTTTTCAGCATAGCACAAAATAGGACACAGGAAGGTGCCAAGTTTTCCTGGCAGTAAATCCCAATACATTCCTTGGCAAAAGGAAGAAAAACCCATTTGGAAGAAAGGAGAGATGTTTTTTCCACTTACTGTCTCTCAAGAAGGTATCAGCAAAATATAAGGTTCTCACAAAGCCAGTGAAAGAGTCTTCTGCAGAGCGGGCCTCAATCTTCCGCTGGACTGGGGCCAGTTCCATCTCCTGCAACGCGTCCTGGTCAAATTTGGCATTTGCCTCTTGCACCTTCAAAGAAAGAAGACATTTTGTCAGCCAAGCAAAGACACAGGGGAGAGAGACAGACAGCAAGAGTAGCAGCAACAGAAAGGGAAAGCACCATCATATCAGTGAACAGGTATATACTGCATCATACATTCAACAACAGACAGTACATCGTCTCTAAAAAGGTGACTTATCTAGCAGATAGATGCATCAGAAGTTGCCATTTTCGCCCTTATACCAATAGCTACTGATACCACAAAAGGACTGCAGACCACCTCCTGCTCTAGACAATCTAATCGGGACTCTGCACGCTCCAAGCTGTAAACAAAAGACCCCAAAAAAGGGGACCCCTCACCTCTGAGGCATTTCCACTACCTCCTCGCCGCTTCCTGCTGGACACCCGGCTTCTTCTGATCCGCCTGAAGGACTGACGGAGGGACTTCTTCAAGGATTTCACCCGAGACAGGGGGCCTTCTAAGGCCAACTGGTCACTTGGATGCAGTGTACACCTGAAAGAGGGAGACAACAGACACGTGCTCACTTTCTGCTAGCTGGCAGTACCTTCCACCTGGAAAGAAGATACTTACTTGACAAAGACCAGTCGTTTCTGCTGGTGGTCAAAAAGCCCAAAACCATGACTGGTACCAAAGGCCACAAGCTTCCATTCAGAGTGAAGGGCCAATGAGGTGACCACAGCTGGTGGCTGACACTGGACAAGGACAAATGGCTGAAAACCAGCTTCAAATCGAACAGGTCCATCTCGAGTTTTTAGTTTCTCGTGGCCTTTCCATCGATAGCCCTCTTGGTCCTGCAGGAGATCTGCTTCAGCATGGTCCACAACATGTTCTGCTTCTTCATCATTCAGTTCCATCACCAGTACCTGAAAGGAGTGGGACAAACTTTGCTATAGCTTTTACTATGCAAGCAGCCCTCAGCAGCTGCAATAGATAAATAGCATCAGGTAATGGTTAAAAAAAATACAGATCAGAGACACAGGGAAATGTGAAGCAACATTTTCAGCAACTAGATCAGTTAACCACCAGAGAAATGAGCATTTCAAATTTTAACATCTCCCAGTTGCACTATGACAACCTGCAACAAAAGCAAGGTTTATGGTTCCCAGAAACCCAGCATCATGGGGGTCAGAAGGGACCTCTGAAGATCATCTAGTCCAACGCTCCTGCTATAGCAGGGTCACCCAGAGCAGGTTGCACAGGATCACATCCAGGCATGTTTGGAATCTCTCTGGAGAAGAAAACTCCACAGCATCTCTGGACAGCCTGGGCCAGGGCTCCAGCACTGGGTTCCAGTTTGTGCCCATTGCCCCGTCACTGAGAAGCTGAGAAAGCATCACTGAGAAGTCTGGACGTCTGACCCCCCCACCCTTTAGTTATTGCTCAGCACCGACCAGATCCCCTCCCAGTCTGCTCTTCTCCAAGCTACACAGGCCCAGGGCTCTCAGCCTTTCTTTGTCAGAGAGATGCTCCAATCCCCTCAGCATCTTTGGAGCCTCCGCTGGATTCTCCCCAGTAGTTCCTTGTCTCTCTTGAACTGGGGAGCCCAGAACTGGACACAGAACTCCAGATTTGGCCTGAGTAGGGCAGAGTATTGAAGATGAGTATATGATGACAGTTTATATTTCAATACCTGTCCTGCTGTACCAGCTACAGCCAAGTATCCACTGTATTTACACAGGAAGATCTTCTGGATCCCAAGTCTAGGGTCATCACTGTAAGGGTCGAAGGTACCAACCTAGGCAAGAGAACACAGAGTGGCTGGTCTTTGCAGATGCATTAACTAGGACAAGAATCAAAAGCCCTCAGGTTTTCAGCAAGCTTCCACCAGCAGTAGCTTTCTTACCTTGCGAAGTGGAGGCCATTCATCCTCCCCCAGGGTGTTCATGTTGTCATTGGGATCAGCATCTGTGAGAAATACTCTCACTGTGCTTAGTTTATAAAGGAGGTGTAAGCAGACACCAGAGGCATCCCAAAACCGCACAGTGCCATCTTCATGCCTGCATGGAGGAGGGTTACAGAAACACATCAGACAGGAGAAGAGCAAATCACCCAGAGGGGAAGAAACACAACCAGAGATTAAACCACCCTGTTTGCAAAGCCCTGAGCTGTGGCAATTTAGAGCTTCAGGAGAAAGGGGCTTGTTGGGGTGGTTTTTTTTAATTTTTGTTGGGTTTTTTGTGGATTTTGTTTTCATTTTGGTTTAGGTTGGGTTTTTTAATCCAGTTCTTCTTGATGATCTGACACCCCTGTACAATTTAAGGTTACTCTAAAAAAACATTAGAAAGGGAAGAATAAAACAACTTTGCCTATAGAATGAGCAACTCATCCTGACAAAAATGCTGTTACCAGGCAGGAGGGAAAAGAAATGAAGCTTTAATCTTAGTTCTCCCGGTGAAATCTGGCAACTTATCCAACGCAAGGCTAAGGACTTTAACACCTTGCTGCATCAAGAATGAAGTCTGAAGAACAGACCACTTTCCAAGTGCTTTGGAAAGAAACTTGTATGGTTTTATGCAATGAGTCTCTCTGGCTAGCTACTTCCACTGCTTAACTAGATGTGTTCCTGCTGATCAAAGTAGCCAGGAGTCCAAGGTAACCTCTTTCTTGAGATTCAGAATAGTGTAAGGTAGGAGAGAAATACTTCAAGATTAATACTGCAAGGTTACTCTTCACTTTTACATTTCCCCCTTTATCTGGATTACTGCCTGCACTTCTACACTGACATTTGGGGGGAATGGATAACACACCAGAATAAAGATGACAACTTTATAGGTCATCTGTGGACATCATCCTCTGCTCAGAAGCAGCAGAATCACTTAGCTTCACAAAGCTAGCAGTCCAGCTTTGGGAAGTCAAAGTTGCGGCCCTCTCCCTACCAGATGAGCAGACTTTAACCCCATGGGAAAGCCTGTTAGTTCAAAAGGCAGAACAGAAACTGGAAAGGGCTCCTTGATGGTTATCAGTTAAGCACCTACCCTGTCAGCAGTAAGTCCCTCTGCGGAGGATCTGGAGCTATGTTGGTTCCACCATCAATCGGCCACGGCTACAAATACAGTAAGGGAAGACTGTGATTTCCTAGGCAGTGACAGTGTGAAGAGAATATGCAGTCAGCAGGAGAACATGAACTTCAGTGCAAGTGGCAGTGAAACAGTCCACGCTGTTAGCTTTTGTTTGGCTTAGATGTTCCTGTTCTGACACCAGCTGTGCTTTTTTAGGAGCTATTCTACACGTTTCCTCAACAAGCTCTGCTGAAAGCTTCATGTTACTAAACAAGAAGTTTGGTACCACTGACAGCTGGGAACACTCAGGCTTTCCTTCTAGCTTGTCAAAGCCTGGAAAAAATATCACATTTTAATCCCCCCAGTGTGAGTAACTGTATTGGTGGTGCTCTGGGAAAAAGCCTTTCTTGACCCTGTTAAGAAGCAGGACAACGTCTGTTGGGACTCATCCCTCCACACACAGTCAGCAGCACAGACCACCCACGTTCTCAGCAGTCGTGCATGGGAACACATGGACATTTAAAGCTGCCATACCATATTTGAGTAGTTAATGTTCTGCTTGCTCCCAGCACTGATAATCCTCTCCCAGAGTTTCAGTGGGATGTTGGAGACATGGTGTGAGCAAGTGATGGCTGAGCAATGGAGAGAAGCCAGGTATGGAGGATGGACTGCTGGCCAGCCTGCAGTTTTCAAGTCTATAACTACCAGCTCTTCCTCTGCCAGCACCACCATAGCAGAAGGGTCATCAAACTCTGCAGAAACAAGATTCATTGAGGCTGACAAAAACGACCATCCAAGGTTAATAGAAACAAGCTTCATGTAAGGCTTATTTGAACACTTATCACAGAGCTTTACACAAACATTTTTGTTGGCAAAACCTCAAAATGTTTCTGTGTTAACTGGGCCTACTGAGGCACTAATATTAATAGATTTCAAGATGCTAACAGATTTACTGCAAATTCACATTCCTAGAACTGCCAGGAGATTTCATAGATCCTTATGTAAGGATAAAAACCCCAAGCCTGTTAACAACGTACATGGCTAAATAACACAAGTTCATATTCACAGCTAGAACTCAAAAGACTTTACCTACAGCTAATTAACAGTGGGAGGGAGGATGACACAGACACATACACCCCAGCAGTGACCCATTTAATAGTGTGTTAGTACCACAGTCCCTCTAGGCTAAGCTGCTTAAAGACAGTAATGCCTTGGGTTCTGCAGAATGCTTCTCTGCTGGAACTGACAAGTATTTACAGTTCAGCTCTCTTACTTTTCATGCTCTCTGCTTCTCACATCTTGTGAAAACATCCTCTGGCCTCTTCCTTTTTCAAGAGTGGGTATATCATCTAATCTACATCCATGCTTATATTAGACAAGATTACAAACTAAAATCTGTTAATCTAACTTTACAGCTGATGCCTGACACAATCAAGAATTCAGGATTTTTCATTGTGAGACAGCCACAGCAGCAACTACTGAGGGAAACCAACACCATGAAGCAGTTCACACCAATAACAATTAACACAGCTACAGAAATCTAAGTGAGCACAGAACTGTAATGTGTCACATTGGGGGGGAAGGTGATAAACAGTGAGCCACAAGCAAACTAGCACCTTTTCACTGACCTTCCCTGCTAACCTGCACTTTAACAACTTCCCTCCTTCAGATGTCTGGCTACCTGGAATATACTTGCAAGGAGCCATGTCTACAAGCAAGCACATACCAACACTGTTTACTCAGGAAAATTAACTTCAAGTAATTAGTACTTGGCAGCACCGTAGTTAGACACCCCAAGTTTCACCTCTGACTAGCCACAGCCAGAACACACTACTACCCAGCTGAGTTTCTTAATGAAAAAATGTTATACATTCAGTTTTACTTTGCTTTTTTATTTGCCATCATTTGCAGCTGCCTACAGGACTTCTCAATAGAACAAATAATATCACAGCAGTACTACATGATGCATGATCAGCCCTGCACTCTGACTGCTGCTGCCAACATTAACCAAATCTATTCTGGTTTAACAATTTTTTTTCCCTTCAGAGGCACACATCTGAGCTCACTGCTTAGGGCAAGAATCTATTTTAAGCTGCTGAAGTAGCAAGCATACTAGAATTTGTCATGACTGCCAGACACTCATCCACCTGCTCATTAAAAGAAAAAAACCCAAACAAAGCCCCAGAAAACAGGAAGAGCTAGTAAAAAGCTGTTTCCACAGCATATTGAGGGTAGTGGAAAGTCACCAGCTACCACCACACTGCAGCACATAAGCTCTGTGCTTATTAAATTAAGTGGCTTTGGTATACAATTAATACCTTCGTATTGCCATGGCAGGGAAGACTGCTTAAGGGCAAACAAGGCAAGCTGTGTAGATCCACTAAGCTTAGGCAATCAGCCACAAGGAAGCTTGTTAACCACAGAAACCTCATTTTATTGTAAAAAAACTTCCTCATCCAAGTGCTACAGCTTCAGCTTCCTGCAGCAGCTCCTGTCTGTACCCACCAGAAGTATGTTAACTAGATAATTCAGTTCTTGGGAAGTATAAATATAAAGCCTGTTAAGTTCAGTTACTTCATGCAAGGGCTTCTAATAATTTCCAGGAACTGAACCTCAAGTAGTCAGTCTCTTACCTAAAATCCTCAGATTTCTTTCCTTTTTAAGAATTTGGTTCCACCACCTAGGATCTCAGCTCTGACAACTTCACAGAAAGTAAAAGTCTAGTTTCTTTAACGATAAGAGCTAAACAGTACCTCAAGTGTAAAGGCATTGTTAAGCTTGAAGGTTTAGACCTACAGGTTCTGCACATTTGGAAGATGTTTACAAAAGGTAGTGTTGTGTAAGGAAAAAATCAATAACAAACATACACAGGCATTTCATCTCAGTTACATTCTGCCTATTTCTTTACTGTTTTTTCAGTGCCTTGAGAAGGTCTGTTAAGGTCCAGGGAGAGAGCAGGGTGGGAACCCGAAGGCTGTTTCTTTGTCCCCACTTTCCCAAGACATCCTGCCCTGGATCTGTGGTCTGCTTTGTACAATAGCTCAGAAGGAGCCAACCTGTATCTACATGTTTGAATGCCCATGCCTGTGTAGCAGGGAGCTGTCACCACTCCCACTGCAGCACAGAGGAGATAGGTTTGGAAACTAATCTACTAGCCAAAGCAGAAACTGGAAAACCTGAGGAGATTCAGCAACAGAAGGGTTTGCCTACAAGCTCCTAAAAAGCATCTAAGACTTCTGAGATTTGGTCTGACCCAACTTCCAAACACTGCACATTTGTGGAGTTTGAAATAGCATTTTATACTCAGTTACTTCCAGTAAAGAAGATGCAAGAACTACATTAGCATTAGATAGAGAGTTCTTGGGGAAAATCCTTTACAACTCCTTGAAGAGAAAGAATATTACAGCTGCTGTGGAAGTAAGGGCAACAAAGCTCTTCAACAGAGGCAAGGATCTGACAAGTTCTAAGGAAGCTGTGGAATGAGTGTTGTTCAGTTTTAGAACTTTAACATTTGTGTTCACCAGCAGCAAGTAAATTAAGTTCTCTGTAGACTGACCCTTGGTTCAATGTCACCCTTTCCTGATTTATTACCCAGAGCCCTAGTCATAAACCCAGGAGGTAATTAAAAGAAACAGTGTTTCAGTGGGAGTAAATTCTGGTTTTAATTACTGTCTCCTTTGAAGTGCTACTTCCAAACAGCAAAATTGAGAACCTCATTTCACAACCTGGTTATGTCCAGCGTCCAGCTCACACAGACATGGGCATAAGAGATCTTTTCTCATTAATGAGGTAGCTTAACATTTTGAGGAATTTATGGCATTTGTAATCAGCCCATTCTTTATATCAGTATTTTACACTTCACTATTAAATGGCAAATCTCTTAAGACTGGACTCAATCTTCAGGGTCTTTTCCAACCAAAATGATTCTGTAGTTCTCTGCTGAAGTCTCAGAAAACCCCCAAACAACTGACTTCCTTATCATGTTTCATATGCTACTTATACCAGGCAGATTTCCACATGCTTTTCCACACAGCTATTCTAACTCCTCAGGAAAGCCTCTGCACCACATACCTGCAGTAGGCTCTGAACTGAAGATTATGAAGAAGTCTATCACACGTGAGGTGAAGTCAAAGGCTGTTTGCTGACTGCCATGGACAACAGAGATACTGTGCCGGTCACCATAGCTAGCCCGGGGCATCCCTCCTTGGAATATAATGTAAGGAAGCCTGAAGAGAAAGACAGAGTTAGAGTGGTGTATGCTGAAGGGAGGAGTAAGCACTCTGAAGGACTCTTAGGATATTTCACATTACACTCTTGAAATGCCTTTAAACAGGTGAGATTGAAAGGATACACAATGAACTTACCCATTTTTTGTTGTCTGCCAGTAGATTTTGGAGATGGCCTTGCAAGGAAAAGGACCTAAGAGAACAGAATTATTCACTGTAACTCAAGAAGTGCATCTTTATGTAAGAAGTTCCTTATTCTGCTTCACCCAGGTCACCTCAGGCCACACGTCAAGGGAAAACACCTGAATTAGGCACCACCACCACCTCCCCAGACCAAGCCACATCAGACAATAAGTGTTCTGAGATGCAGTGACCACTGTCTTTCTCAGCAAAACAAAGCTCAGACTCAGAGGAACTTCTGAACCATGTTGCTGATGGCTAACAGGGAGTGGAAGTGCTGTTGCAGAAGCTGATTAACTAGAAAGGACTGTGAAAAACACAATGAAACTAACATAAGGTGATAATGTAAATGAGACTAATAATGTAAAGGTGATAGAGCTTTAGAAGCTTCTGTGTGCTTGAAAGGTGAAGTCATCCCCATCTGATGGGTTTCAGCAAATCAGAGGTTTCATTTCATCACTGCTCAGGTTGACACAAAGTACACTTAGCTTACTATTAATTACAGAAGATGCAAGCAACTCCTGCTGAACAGGACACTTGAACTAAAACAAAGGGTTGAATCACCAACACTCTTCTTCATAAGGGGCACTAATTTCTTCAGCACATTGCTCTCCATGACAAGACAGACCTCAATATTGTAAAGGGGTTTAAAAAAAGAAAACTGGACTGAAATCCCTTAACCTAGACTCAGGACCAATTCAAGAGGCAGCTCTGCATTTTGTCATTAAGATTAAAGACTAGGGAGAATGTGACTTGAATATCCTACACGAGCTCAAATATGCAACAATTAAACCTCACTTACCATAAGGCACAAGGTTTTCCAGAGGCTCAGGCTGCCTGTTGTCACTGGATACTGGCCACTGGGTGTAACTTCCATCATAGTGACAACTAATGAATTTACTGCCATCCCTCTGCCAGTAGAGGTTCTCCAGTTGCTGAAGAAAAAGACACACAATGGCTTAACCCTGCCAAAACCAGTGCTTTCTTACTGAAGAAGCAGCTCTGTCAGGCTCTCCAAAGCATCTACTTGTCTTCAGAGTGTCCTGAGAAAAGAGCACCCTTCCTCCCCTGCTGAACTAGTACCTGGCTGCCCAGGAAGTGGTGTGTCACTCTGGAATTCTGCAGGTCCCAGAGGACAATCAAGCCCCTGCTGTATCCAATTAGGATCTGGTCAGGGTTCTTAGGATGCTCCCGAAGGGCTTCCACCAGTTCACACGATCGCCTGTTACAGTAATCTTCTGGTACCCTACAGAAGCAGAAGAGAAAACAGAAAAAGCTTATTCCAGATACCACCCAGTATTACAGCATCAGAAGTTCTGCAAATGGTAAAAAACATGGGTAATTACAGCTAAACAACAATTTTGCAAAAGCAAACAAAGGACAAGGCATGAGCCTTGCAGATTTATTCCAAGAGACTCCTGTCCAGTTCTGCCCACATACTGTACCTCCATGGTGACAGTACCAGGTTGACCAGGACAGAAACTGTTACCTAACACATAGCAGGACTAAGTTACTTTCACAGGAGTCATGCAGATTTGGACAATGCCTGACACAACAGTGAGGCTCCAATACATAATCTGGGGTGATACTTTAACAAAGGATATGTCTGCTAATGGGATTCCACCTCTACACAGCAGAGCCTGCTTGCTCACTCACCACTGCAGCACAGCCTCAGAGGTTATGGTCCTGTCCTCAAGCACTCTGAAAGATGGAAGCTCCACTACAAAGATGTTGCCACTTTCTGTGCCAAGGTACAGGACCTCCCGTGAGGAGTGAGGAAGGACAGCTGTTACCTGTGTGGCACTCGGTGGAGACCTGGGGATGCAAAAAGACTCATCAACTGGACACAAAAAGGCTATTGTTACTGAACTGGAGACAACTAACAACTCTGTGGGGTCATATACAAGTTTCGTTTGTTTTACAGGCAGAGATTTTGAGCTGGGCATGATTTTTTTTCCTGGAGGAAAACACTAGCTTTAAGATAGATTATGCCAAGATGACTTGACAAGTGCATGGACACACACCCAGATGCATTTTTACAGAGACCTCTCTTATTAAGTGTCCCCAAAGGAGCTAGAAATAGCTCATCCAAAACTGGCAAGGCCAAGTGAAACTAAACCCACAGCAGTATTTTAAACTCTGACTTAAGGGATGCTTAGATTTACAGCTCCTGCATACACAAGTGGATGTAGAGTATTAAAAAAACCAAACAAAAAATGTCATCCTTTATATTGGTCCAACACTCACAAAGGTCCTCTCCTAGGCCCTACCCAACTCCTGTTCAGTTTCCATGGATGCACCTTTAATGGATTCACAGGAGAGAGAGTCTGTAAGACCAGGACAAGCTCTAGCTAGAGCAATAACAGAATTTTCTTACTTGCTTACTTATCCCCAAAGTAGCTCAAAACCCCTCTTGTGCATTACCCAGGTGGCCCTTTCAATGTGAAGCGGTTCTCCTCCCGCAACTCAGATGTTCCACTGTGCTGTTTCAGGCTCCAGAGATGCAAGCTGTTATCATCTAGCAATGTCACCAGCTGGCACTACATAAAACACACAGTAGGGGTTTTTTCAGAATCACAATATTAAGTATAACACAGAAATCTAGCAATAAAGTTGCTGCTGTTCATAATCCTCTGCTAAAACAAGACTGGAGAGTCAGCCACAGTTCTTTAAAGCAGTGAATATATACTGCAGGAACACTGTTGGCTAACAGCAAGGGATTTGGGTGTTCAGGGGAGACAGGTAGTAGCCTAAAGGCTAAAAACCCTCTTCTATAGGACAAAGGCACAGGTTATCAGCGAGGGGGATGACAAGGATTTAGGCTCTTGAAAAAGATCAGCCCATGCTGTAAAGCTCAGCCAGGCAGCTGCAGGCTGTTAGCTCACCACCTTCTCGCTCAGCATGGTTTGGTGCAACACACCCCAGCTTTGGGTGGGGCTGATACAGTCTACTACACCACACTCCTCACATTCTTCATGTCCAACCTCATTCTGCAGGATTGTGTCAGAGTCCTTTCATGAGCCCAGCCCTGCTGGCTGTATGTTCAAATTGAAGCATTTTACCTGCAGAAGCCACACCTGGTGCAACACGCCCCATGGGAGTTTCAGTTTATGCCATTAGTTAAGCAAACAGACACCCAAAACCGCCTCAAGAACTAAACTGCTTTCATAAAGAGGCCACTCAGGCTATACTGGGGACATCAGGCAAAGTATACAACCAAGACAGCAGTCTGCCAGTCAAGGGAAGGTAAAGTGGTTACGCAGCCACCACACATTTGGAGAATTCTGCCTTCCTATTTTTAGTTTGTGGCAATAACTGTTCAGCAATCCCCAAGAGCAAGATTCAATACCCCAAACACAAAGGCAGCAAGCTTAACAGCAGGCAAGGTTAGCAGCAATGTTTTGAACTCCTGAAAATAATCAAATCAGCAGCAGCTACTGTTCTATCTGTTCTGCAGAAGAAAGACCACCCAGTCCTACTAAAAGAACAGGGGCTGTGAAACAAAACAGAGGTTCTTGTTCCTGCAGCAGACTACCTGAACCATTCTGACCCCATCACCATTTCCAACATGTTGTTTGAGATAAATGACTAACAGTTATGAACAATAAAGCTACTCTGAAGTTTTACCAAGCACTCCACAGCAGCAAGTGCTGCTGAGAGCACAACATACACCAGGATAAGCACTCCTGATCAAGCAGCATCTGAATATACTTGGTAATAGGACCCCAGCTGCCTGAAACAAACTCAACATCTGTTTAAGAGAGATATACATAAGTCACAAGGGTACTGAAAATACACTTACCTGATCAGGTATAAAGTGAATTTGCATTACAGTATTGTTTTCTTCATGTAAACCCATGAACTCCACCCCAGGAGCACCATATCTGAAGAGTTTGTTGAGGATGTACAGTATTTAAGATGACCCACAGCTACAATTAATTGATAAGAAGCTTGCTAGCAGGCAAGACAAAAAGAGATTAGTTTGAAACCATGTTTTACTGTTAGTGATCTGGACTGAAAAAAACAATGCAAATCTACTTTGATTTTATATGCTTGTGGCAGGTTACACACGCTACAGAACATGGAAACATATGCAGAAAAGGTGTCTGGACCCTGTTTTTTTCTCAGAGATGTTTGGTGGTTTCCCAGACACTACAATCCTGCTTAACTAATTTGTAACCAAGAGACAGATGGCTACCGCCCGCATGTGGAGTCCAGCCTCTGAACACAAACACCACCAGGAATGAATGATTAAGCAGGCAGAGACAGCACCAACTTTTCCTTTCTGGGCTGAGTGATATGCCTGTTCTACAGCTTGCCTAGCTGGTACTGTGCCATGGGAATCACCTCAGTGCCTCACATATACACAAAGTGACTAGGCATCATTAACTAAAAAGAGTCACTGCCTTCAATGTTTAGGTCTTTAATGCCTGGATGGTCAAAAACTCAGGAAGCTGAGAGCATTTCTGACTTCAGTTTTAACCTTTGAAATAGAATTGTTTGGGGAAAAAAAAAAAAGGAACCATGCCCCAGATATTTAAACTACTCTGGAATTTACAACATGAAGGATTGCTAAACAAAGGCCAGATCTACTCTGACCTGCACTGCAAGAGCAAGGAGTCTTGTCTAAATATCTGCATCAACTCAGCTTCTGTTTGAGCTGCAGTCCAGCTCTTGGCAATATAATCCCATTCTGATCAGACTTCAAACCTAGGCAAACTGTTTCAATGTTCCAGTAACCCTTGTTTGCAAATTTATACTCAGTCTACACAGTGCCTTTGAAATGGCACATTCTGATGTGGTCAGAGACATGCAGCCAAAGCAGCTCCAAAGAATACAGTTTGATGGCTCCCGACCGCGTTCCGATGGCCATGAGGCGGAGGAAGGGGCTGTAGCCCAGAGCACTGGGTTGATGAGGAAATCCATGCTCCACAGTCTGGTAGAGAGAGAAAAATCACAATCAGTGGCATGCTTCATAAGCACTGTTGTATACAGGCAAAAGCCAGAAGTATGGCAGGGCAGTCTGAAACACAGCACTTAATAGCAGCTTCTTCTGTTGCACAGTGTTCAAACACAAGTTAGATTTGCTGAATGGCAGCTTCAGGGTGACTCTGAACCCCTGGCTTTGCAGCCAGGGTATGCCCAAGAGTAAAACAAATCAAAGAAATATTCTGAAAACAGTAACCCACGCAGCTCTTCATGTTAAGACTTTAAATAACTCTGCATAAGCACAGCTTACTCAGTCACCACAACACACTCCATCACTCCACATCAACTTCACTACTGTAAACCAACTGCTCAGCACAATTCCACAGCCTGACACGAACACTGCATACTGTAAGGTCAGCTTTATCTGCCAGATTCCACACAAGGCAGCCTTCATGACCTCCACTTGTTGACTGACATCAAGAAATGGTGCAAAGCTATGAAAAACATCAGTTCTCAGTAGATTTCCTACAGGGAAACCGTGAAAACTAATGCAACTGATACCCATTTTCCAAAGGCAGCACAGAAACACTGGAATTTAATGAGAGCAGGAGAATGCTAGGCCACCTCAGACTAATTCAAAGCCATGTAGCAATAAAAGGATGTCAGTCACCATCGTGGGGAGCAGCATGTTGCTTGGCCCTAGTGGCTTCCCTTAAGTACAATTTACAGTGCACCCAAGAGGAAGATTTGGAGCATGCTGTACACACCAGACTTCACACAACCAATGCATTTCTACTGGAAGAAGAACCTACCATACCTACACACTTACTTAGCAGCAATCAAGCTGCTGGTAAAATAGCTCTGTCAAGTTTTTAGAAGTGCTAATGTAAAGCTATTATCATTGTTCAGACAGAAGAAGTATGCATGAGTATTGCAACAACACAGGGCTGTGTAAAGAGATATTTGTGTGCCCAAATATTAATAGGGCTACTTCCTGGAAAACAGTTATCCTTATATCCCAGCTGCTGGAAAATACATTTTTCTAAGGCAAGCTGGTCAGCTGCAGAGTAGGAAATTGTTACAAAACAGCCTGAAGATCACTCATGGAAAAGAAAAAGAAGAATCTCAGAGAACACTCCATCTACAAAAGTAAGCACTTGAACCTCACATCCATCCTCATTTCCAGCAGACAGAGCTACCACATCACTTGGCTTTATAGTTTATTCAACCTAAAAGTAACACCTGGACTTTATTTCCTGCGTAGTGATTTCCCAACTTAATCCCTTGCAGGAGAATCAAATAAAGCCAGTTTTGCCTCTGAGGTCATGCCATTAGCCTGAGGTGCTCCCAGCTGCTACAAAGTAGCTTAATGTCCTGCTACTGTTCCTGCTCAAAGACACAGACACAGGAGGCTATGGCTGACTCCACAGACTGCTAGATCACTTCAGTTTTACCCATTTGACCGTAATTCATAGATTGTAAAAACAGACTTCCTTCCTCTAACTCATCAGTTACCCAGTCCTAGGTCCTATCAGGGGAAGATGAGCAATTTGAGAAGATACAGAATCAGAAATATTGGAGCATTTTCCAATTTTCTGCTTGCCAACTCATAAGACTGGGCAAAGGAGTAGCTCCTAGTTTTTAACCTTTTATATGTAGTAAACTAAGATTAGTACTACTGGCTCCAAGACCACTGACTTCATTTCCCTTTATAATAACTTAATCTTCAGCCTCACTGCACTGTCACATCAGCAGCACAACTAGGTGCCATTCTCAGTGAAACATCAATTAGATACTGTTTATTCTAAGATTGCCTCCAGCCCAGAAGATAAGGCTTTAGCCATAATTCTCATAATGGAAACCATGACTTATACCATACTGTACTGCCTGGTAGGAAGCTGTCAATACCAGCCTTAGCAATGGCCTAATTATATCTTACTTTGGATGTGTTAATTTGTAAACACATTAGACAAATCAATAAAAGCTTTAATTCTCAAGCATCATGTCTATGAACTGCCTAACCAATTGGGTACCATTCAGTAATAATCACAGAAGGATAATTTTTTTCTCCAGGTTTTCCTTCAACAGAAAATTTGAAGTGAGACTCCCTCCATTCCATAGACTTTGCAAAAGCTACAGTAACTGGGACATCCAGGAGCAAACTGTTAGTAACAGAAGACCACTGCAGAAACAGTACCACAAGCACAGGAAGAGTATCAGTAACAAGCAGTGTGTTACACAACTGCTTGTGCAGTAAACGAGCTAATGGTTTCTGGCAGCTTTGAGTCTTCAACTAAGATACCCATGAGACAATGAAGATAACTCCCTCCCATGTCATTTGTTTCCTCAGCTGAGCAAGAAAGGCTCTGGGGTGGTTTTTTGGCTGTATTTGACACCACCAGGGCCAGGCATTCACATTCCCTGTACTGCTTATCCAATCTGGTTCCCGTACTTCTTCACACCCAGTTGTTAAATCACATCAAGTCAGCTTCTCTGCCAGTCTCTTTTCCTCCCCTCTCTCAGGCAGCTTTCATCAGCCAATCCTTTCACCTGCTCAGCAGGTAAACCCAGCAAGGGAGAGCTAGGGGAGCAGAAGGCAGGAGAGGTTACAATGGAGCCTTTCAGCAAGGCTGAAATAAGAAACTAGAGTGCCCACAACTTGCCCTCCTTCTCAAAAGGGCCTTTGTTTCTTTGAGGAAAGGTAGGAGCTTTCATTTTCATTTTCTTCAGATCACAGATTTGTCACTCAGTAAAAGCAAGCTTGATGTCAGCAGCATTAACTAACAGAAATGCTTCATGTCAGTCATATTTACTGCAGGAAAAATGTGGCCAAACTGAACAGTTGTTCCCAGCCCACACTAAAGCTGTGCAGATGAAATTCAGTGGTGTTTTCCTTCTTTGATTTCTCTCTGCTTCTCCTCTTAGATTGTTTTATGACAAAGCAGAGACAAACCCAACCACAAGCAACACAAACCCCGGACCTTTGTTAACATCTCTTTTGAAGGAACAATGAAGCCTGTATGCATTAAGTCTACTTTGCATAGACACTAAATCAGATTTACAGCATGCTATCCATCATACCCATCAGCAGAGGGTTAGGAAGACTGAAAAGAGGGGGGAAAAAACAAAGCTGTAAGTTAAATGCAATGTTCCCAGTCTGGTAACATTCAGCTGTAAGACAGGCTGGTTCACCTGTGTGTTACCCATCACCTAGTCTGACAATGCCAGCCTGAACATGTTTGTTCTGCAGGGCTTGGACTGAGCCAAAGGCATCAAATACTACTTCCAAAAGAAGGATAAACTTAAAGAAGCAGACTGCCAAGTCCACATACCTTATCCCTCATCCTATCCACTGAGCTAAAAACAGATTCTTGCAACAGGTACACACAAGTATGGGAAGTTCTTACTCATCCAGAGAAACATATGCAAAACGAAGCGACCAGCAGAATTTAGGGAAGTGTTTTTTGAAACAAACAAGTCTGAGGACAGCCTGAAGAGCTAGTTCAGTGGTCAGTCAATCCTCTAAAAGCATCTGGACCACCTCTTATCTGGAATAGAAATGCAAGAGGGAAACAGCAAAAAGATCACAAGATATTTATACTTGAGAGAGTAAACAAACAAAATCCACCAGCGGCAATTAAAAAGACTTTTTAAAGTCCATTACTAGGTCAGCATGGCCAAACACTGTCCACTGTATTAACACTAAACTTGTGTGGCATCATGCATTCAAATTCAACTTCAGTGTAAACAATAAAAGGAGGGCAGGAATTCCCAGCACTTTAAGGTTCAGACCTTCCATTTAGTCACTACCAGCATGACAAATGCACCATGTCATTTCTCTGATCAGCAGCTTTATAGTCCCACAAAATAATTCCCAAGCAGGTTCTTAACCAGAAGGGTTCCAAACACCTCAAATAATAAGTTTTAAAACCTGCTTACCAGCACTAATGTGCTTGCTTTACTAGCACATTAGACAAGTGACAGTCTTGGCACAGAAAGGACTGTGTTTCTTGGCTCCTTGAAGCCACAACCTTCAACAGGTCAGAATTCAGGTCTGACTTTCCCAGAGTTCCTCAGTCTACCTAGCTGTGAGCAGATGTTTGCTTTGTCAAAGGGTAGAGGCTTTTGAGTGATCCATTCTCTCTGGGAATACTGCAATGGGGGACACAAGACTCAGGGGGGAAAAACACAACAACTTTATGTAGGAAAAAGGTATGATGCAGAAGAATTCCATATAATGTAATGGTATAATGCTTATTCCCTTTCTGATTCTTCACAGAATATTAGGAGTTGGAAGGGACCTTGAAAGATCACCTAGTCCAAAGAACAAGCTACTGTGGCTTAAAAGTGCAAATTCATATTGCAAGGCCTTTAATCCCCAAGTTGTTAATGAGAGTAAGCCATTAGAAAGTGTCCAAAGTAGTCACCTCCCAAGAAACAAGATGCAATATTTACCTTCAGGACTGAATCAAGTGGAGTCACAAATCCTAAAGCTGACTCCTGACATATTTGGAAGTTTCCCTTTGCTACAAAAGCTAGTTCTTTCAGCCCTGTTTTGCATCATCCAAATCAGTTTGTCTCTGGCAGGTAAAGTTTAGCCAGATCCTCTCATGAGAGAAAGGCATATTCAAGGAAGAGACACCCATGAAACAGCAAAGGGTTTTTCCAAGGTACATACAATTTTATACACTTATAACCAGTTCTGACCCATCTCTGGGATGTCTTTTCTGAAGCTGACACTGCATTCAGCTAAATGCAAGCCATTGAGTCCTGGTCTTCATTCACTGAAATTTTCACTGCATCTGCACTAGCATTTCCTGATGGTAGGAAGAACAAAATAAGCCTGAAGCACTCTTGAGTTCCTTTTGTCTCCCAGTGAGAGGGAGATACACATGGAAATGGTGTGTCTTGGTACCAAATTACATTAGATATTTCAACTCAAATATCCAAAGTTCCATTTTAAGTATGTACCTACTTAATGAATTGAATGAAGGAGGCTATTTCCTAGGCTGACTTCATTTATCCATTATACTTTTCACCAAAATTCCCTTTAAACCTTGGAAATACAAAACCTACAAATATGTTTCTGATCCCTAGTGAAGGTGTAAGTAGCTATTAGCCTAGCAATAAATTAATGCTAGGCATTTACAAAGATGAAAGCACTATGTTCCTGGCCAGGGCTCAAAAGAAAAATGCCCAGAGTGTTGGATAGATAGCACAGCCACTGCTGTTTCCTCCTCAGAGAGAGGAGGAAAAAAACCTAGATACAGATTCAGACTAAGATAATAGCAAATTCATTATTAATGGCCATTGTGCTGCCTAGGTGCTACCATGCTTTCACCACAGACTTTTAAATTCACTTTTAGAAATACAGAGATACTTATAAACCCAAAGCATAATCAAAGCATAAAGACAAAGAAAGCATAACCACAGACAAAGAACTCTGGCTTCAGCTGCATCACAAGCTGTGGCTGACACGTTTATGCTTTGTATGGTTAGAAAACTGTTTACTTCCACAGCAGTACAGCAAAGCCCACCTAGAACATAAGTAGTCACAGCACATAGCAAGACAAACTACTGAACACTCAGGGTATACAAAAGCTGCAGCAAAGGTCTCCTCTTTCAGCAAGTGCCACTCAGGGTGACAATATCCTTTTGTCTTAAAAAAGAAAGCCAGAGCTGAGAACATGCTGGTGAGCTTAAAGAAAACCAGTCAGCAACATCGGGGTGGGGGGAAAAGAAGAGAACTGCAGAAAGAGAACAAACCACTTCTCCTAAATTTAACTTTTCCACCCACACTCAAGTAGTTTTTCCTTCTATTTACACCACGCAGTGGCTCAGGATAGATTTGCCTTGCACACACAAGCCTTGAAGTTTGAGGAAAGCTCTGTACCTTGTTAAACTGGAAAAGGTCACGTTTAAGCCTCTCTCTCACTGGATCATGTCCGGGTCTTAAGAACCTTCTCATCTTCCTTGCTGTAGTATCTTGGCACCAAAAATCCTAACAAAACACACATAAAAGAAAAGCAAACTATATAAACAAAAACAGCCTGAGAAAAGGAGCAAGCAGAAGTAGGTTATTTATTTTGGTTTAGCAGGTAACACAAATCAGCCAGGGCAGAACAAGACAACATCGCTATCGAGTAACTAGAACCTGATACCACCACAGAGCAGCACCTCTGGTGCAGGACTTAGACAATGCCATCTTCACACTGCTAAAGCAAACCAGTACAAATAGTTCAAGAGTATTTTAGAAGAGATTTTACACTTGGCCATTTTACAATCACTTCAGTTAACCTTAACCAAAGCAGCAGCCAGCAAAACAGCAGCATTTGCATAAACATTTAGACAAATCCAATCTAAAGGCTGACTCCCAGGCTCACAGGCATTATTGACCAGTATCAGTTTTCACCCCAGGTAACCCTCCAGCTATTGAGCTAAAAAGAGAAAGAATCACATTTTCAGCTTGCTCCATGGGTACAGCAGAAAGGCCACTGGGCTGCCTGCAGGGTAGCTGCATTAATTATTAACTTGCTTTTGTAAAATATCAAGCCTAACTCTCTGCTAAAGTGGGGGTGGGGGAAGGAAATCTTGCACCTGCAGTTCAGTGTGCAGCTAGAAGCACAAGCCTTTCAGTACATCTCACTGCTTTGTCTCTCACAGCACCAGGGGGACCTAAGCAGGATAAATAGACCCAACTTGCAACCTAGCAATCACACTGGGGATACCAGGCTGCAGCCTTGTATTCTGTACGGCTCAAGAGAGTCTTCAGCACCTCTGCGGTGGGGAGATGTGGCAAGGAGAACTCTGTCAGCTCAAGAGCAGAGGTTTGGTTCACATCTGACAACTTGCCTCCATGTAACTGCTCCTGCCTGCCCTGGCCATCTTTCACAAGCTCCAGTTTCCAGTGCACAGACAGCTCAGCTGTTTGTGAAGCAGCTACTGGACACTCCATTCAGTATTTTATTCTTATTTGTTGCACAGGAAATTAAGCAATTTACCAACTACTTCTGTACACAACACAGGCACACTGGGGGCCAGAATTTCTGAGGTACAATGAAGAATCAGGATAGATATTTTCTAGGAACTCATCATCAGAAGAGGTACACACACACATCCAGCAAGGTAGGGAGCAGGGAAGAGAAGGCTAGTGTCACATGTGGAAGAGAAGGACCAGGAGCACCAAAGGGACTGTCAAGTGGACAGCTGTTCAAACTGTGGGGCTGGAGGGTGACTGAGGGATGAGAGCTTTCTCTTCCTGTGTAGATGGAAGTAGCAGAGCTGTCAAAGTGGCTGTGTTCTGCTGCCAAAAATGATGGTCCTTGGTTAGTGATTCACATCAGCCAGCCGCTCCTGAGGAGTTTGAGTTGTTTTTCAAATGGTTCCAGCAAGACCTTACTAGTTGAAAAGGACTGAAAAAAGAAATGGTATTACAAACAGGATGCCTCAAAGTCACATTGTTGAAAAGTCCTTTTAGAAACTCCCTGAGCTAGAATTTGTACCTTTCTTGCTCACACTCCAAGGTCTCCAGCCACCTACGCAGTACTGTCCAGACAGAGCTCACTAAGACTGCCATGCAGTCCTGCTTCAGAGGACCAGAAGATCACATCAGCACCAAGAGCCTGAGTCAGCCCCCACCTAGAATCACTAGCCTCTCCACTCACCACAGAGAGAAGTGGCTCTGAGCAGGCAGCTACAGCCATCTGTGTTCATAAGCTGTGTCATCAGCACGTGCAGGGGGGAAGAATATGCACAGAAACACATATAGCAGGGGACTCCAAAAAAGAAAGGAAGAATAAAATTGTAGTTTACTTGGAAAGTATATCCTTTCACAATGATTTAAGTATTTCAACTGAAATGTCAACTACTGTATCAGATCTTGAGTCTTCTTCCACCAGACATTCCTGAGAGAAATGAGAACATATTCACACAATGCTGTATTGACCCTAAGTTCACAGAAGCTACAGAGTAGTGACAAGCTGCTGTGCTATGCAGGGAGAGCATATCACACCCATGTATAGCACACAGTTTGCCCTTAGCCAGACAAGGAAAGTGCCAGTCGCACCCTCTCCCCCTGTCGATCAATATCCTGGACCTGCCAAACTAGGCAAAGCCACAGAGAAACTCTACTCATTATCCTCTCCACTTTAGCCAAGGGATCTCCTCAGCTGTGACAGCAATGTAAGGAGTGGGCTTGATCTGAGGGGCACAATTTTACATTTAACACCCTGCTAGAAAGTTTTACCCTGAAATATTAATTGCATCTAGAAGCATGCAGTTTTAACTTACACTGCAGTCCACAACTTGCTCAGCTGGCTAAGGAGTTTAATAGTTCAGAATCAAGCAGTAACTCCCTTGAAGAAACATCAAGCCTGGCAAGCTAATGTGTCCATTCTGACCAGAGAAGGCATGCTCCAAAAGCCATCTCTCATTGACTTCTATCAGGGTTTCATATCTGACCAAAGAATTCCTGAGTGTCACAGTATGGGAGGAGGTGAGAAGAAAAGCAGTTCTGAGCTAAGGTGAGGGGAATGGCATCCACTGTAGCACAGGTTGTCCAACTGGAATTACTATTATAAGGCTCTTGTCAAGGAGAATTTTATTAGTACAATAAGTGTCTTTTCCAATTCTAGAAAAACAAAATGATTCCACAATCTGTCTAATCTTATCTTCCAGATGCACATTTACATATTAGCTGAAGACTTTCTCTCCCACACACCTTCAGTGTCTTACATAAAACTTCAATGCCATGTGCTCTGCAGTTATCTGCCAGTCAGCATTTACAACCATATGGTAATAGTTGTGGCTGCCAGTAGCCAGAGAAGAAGTCTCCAGTAGCCTCTGAAGCCATGCCAGGTCTGCATGTATCTAATGTTCTCATTTCCCAGGGAAACAATTCTTTAGGCTTTCAGCGATGAGCCTTTTACCAGAAACTATGTGCAACATTCTCCTCTTCCAAGATGCACTGAGGTCAGCTGTTTATAGGCAACAATAGCCCAAGGCTGAGTCAATCCCAGTTTTCTCATATTCAGTACAGGGACACAAGGCAGCAAAGCTCAGGGTGCCCTGTACATCCAGCTCCTACCACTTTGTTAGCCAAACACCTAGCTAAATATCATGAGGTGCCTTTTCTCACCTTATTTGATTAGATCCAGCCAGAAAACAAAAGCTCTTCACTATTCATAGAGAAAGGCAACAAAAGCATGAGTTGCAAGAGGATCCTGTTTCCAATCACAGATTAAGGAGCAGTTAACATCAAAACCAGATTTCATTCTGGCTTCCTTTCTCAGCTCCATTTATTTTAGATGCTGAGATGTATAGAAATACACATGCCAGGTCTCTCGACAGACCCACAGTCAATAGAAGGTCAAATGCTTCTTCCTAGGAGAAGCATTAATTGCTCCTCACTGCTGTGTGTTAGCAGCCCCATCACAGCTCCACATTTTGGTTTGTCTTCACTGCTTTTGCACGTAACAGTGTGCCTTGATGCCTGTGCACAGCTTGCTGAGACACTCTGATTTGCTCCATCAACTAGGTACAGGCTGTGGGTGGAACTACCCTTTCCAGATACTTGTTACAATTTCTGCTTGTGTCCTCCCATGACAATTGAATTTCCAGCCAAAAGCATAAACCAATGTTGTAAGTCCCAACCACACAAGTTAATCCAGTCTTACAGAATGAGGAAGCCCAGGTCAGTAGACAGTGTGAATGTGGATACAGTCCCAAGTTAACCCAATAACAAAAACATACTCATAATGAATGAGTTTATTTTGCTCATGTAGGAGAACTACAAGGTACCATTTGTGTACTTCCTAGGCAATCTTTACTCAGCTTGAATAGGTTTTCAATGGGATCAGGTCCAACAGCTTTCTTTTCAAAATGCCATCAAGTATCTCAAGAACTCCTAAATCTTGCCTTGCTCTAGGGTCTCATTTTCATTCCTTCCTCTAAGGTCTCCTTTTCATTCCTTCCTCATCACCATTCCCTGCTTACAGGTCCTTAAAGGGAGAACTTCTTCTACCTATTCATCTGATAATACCTTATCAAGCTTGCCAAAATAAAAGAGGTCTTATCAACAAGCTTTGTTTGAACTACAAGCAGTTTTAGTGCTCCTATAACAAACAGGCACCACCATGGCCTTGTCTGAACTAGGTTTCCTCCCGCACCCACAAGTTTGCCTTGTTCCTGTTACTGGCACAGTCAACAGCAACAGACCAAGAGGCTGGATCAATTGCACAGCAAAAAGTTATTCCAGTGATCTCACAACAACAAAAAATATCAAAGCATCACTTAAATACTAGTCTTATCAAGTTTATCAATTACAGGAGCCATCAGATTCAGCAGACTTGACTCACTGTAACATTACAAGCCTAAGAACACGTTGTGTGTGAAATGGGTGAAACAATCCCTGGCTATTCTTTAACTGGGCTGTCACTGTAAAGTTCACCTCTACAGTCAGGTTGGCTGCAACACACTAGGCAAGACAGATACTCAAGAAGAAAGCACAAGCTAAGCAGACCAGCTACAGCAAGGGAAGGAAAAGTTGCAGTACGTGGACATCTTGGAAGTGCAAGATCCTACCCCTTCCCTAAGATAAGGCTCGAGCAGGAAGATGACCTAGCATCATGAATCTCACAGTTTAATGAGACCATGCAGAGATCCCTTACACAACACAACTGCTGGTCAACTGCTAGTCCCCAGCACTCTGTTTCATAAACAGGAGAGCACTCAGATACACCTTGCATACAGCAGTCAGGCACTAGCCAAGAGGTAAACCAAAAAGCCTCCTCTAGAAAGATTTATTTCTGTGAACCTGCAGGAACAGAGTTAAATGAACACCTGAACCAACTCCATCAACACCACATGCAGGTGGCCACCCTCCAAAACCACAGAAAACACTAAATACAAGATCAGATGTCCTACAAATCAGGTAAGTTCACGTACTTTCACAGCTCTGTGCTTGGAGTTACCAGGAACCACCCACCTGCAATGAATTTACTAATTGTGCAAACCTGGTGTGTCGTTATGACTCCTATTGTGCTCTCCTTGTCATGGGAGCACGACAACATGAAGTTTCAAAATGCTACAGCAGAATAAACTCTTTGCACTGAACATCATCATTGCACATGACACAAAATTCTTTGTACCTTCTACTAAGAAGCCCAGTTCAGATGGAAGAGTGGCTTGTCCCTGGGACAGCATTTGACACCAGACATAGTTGGTCAAAATGGAGTAAACCCCAAAAGCATTTGCTGCTTAAAGCAACACAAAGGGATCTAGCTAGAAGAAAACATGAGAACTGGGAGCTTCCATAGAATTTCTGCACAGAAATCAAGCTTTTAGCTACCAACAGTCCCTCCTGTGACAATTTTAAAGAAAGATAGGCTAGTAGCAGTATCATGTATTTTTATTGCCATATACTATAGCAAGTTTAAAACCTCATAGTCTCTGACATCTCTCAAGCCTCCACCTCTGCCTCACACCTCTTCCATTAGCAATTCCCAGTAATAATCACATTACTGTACCAAAAAGCCACTAGAAGATTCAGGACTCTTAACTGGTTTAACTCCTCCAATGACTTTCTTCAGCCAGTAGTTGAAGCAGGTGCAATTTGTTCAAAACCAAATCAAAGGCATTCCTCAGCACCATTCTATGAAGATGTTTAAGAAAGCTTCTCCCTCTTCAATACCCTAAACAAAATGGAACCCCTTAAGTGGCTACAAACTGACCTGAGCAGGATTAGGGACTGCTCACTACTTGCAGAGATCATCTTTGTCCCCTTCACAGACCAGGCTGTCTTTACAAGGAACGTGCCAGGATGCACGGAGAAGCCTTGGGACCTACCACCACTTTGCATTCTGCTTGCCAGAAGCACCAGCTTCACAAATCAAAGCCAAAATCACCAAGCAGCTGCTTTGGGCATACAGCTTCACCTGGGACTTGGTAAAGCAAGATATTCCAGTTGACTGCAGTGCTCTCAGATGACTACAAAGAGCAGCACTCCCCATCAAGTAACATTACAACGGACACAAATTCTACTTGCATTAACCTATCTTGTCACTACACATAAGCACATAAGTATAAAACTTTGTGCCACTATGCTGCAGAAACCCAGACTCAGAAGTCTTCTTCAAGTGTTCTCTACACCATTAACAACAAACACTACATTTAAGCAGACAAAACCTTCTCTAAAGCCAAGGTTAAGCCTCACCTCCAGGAGAGGAGGTGTCAGTAACCAGCACGTTCCCAAGCCACAACTGCAGAGCAACCGGAGGCAAGGGCTAACCAACTTGTTTCACCTTCTTGTTTCACCTGCTCACTTTGAGAAGTAATGTGCTCCCTCACCTATCGAGCTCTTACAAGTTGGGGAGGAAAAAGCAAACAGTAGCACTATAGATTCAATAGGGTCAGGGATTTAAAGGAAAAAGAAAATGCTAACGGAGCGTCCCAAAGGAGACACTGCTGTTCTTACTGATCACATCTGCCTCAAGGCAGCCGCAGCAGATGGAGACCCACGAGGCCAGGCACAAGCGGGGACCAGCACAGAACAAGTCAGTGAGAGGGGTCGCTCTGGACCAGCTCCCAACCAGCCGTGGCTCTCGCAGGAGCCTCCGTCCCAGAGCCGTTCCCGGCAGCACCCCAAGGCGGGCCCGGCCAGGACCCGCTCCCGCCGAGGGCTAAACCAGGAAGTTATGGAACAGCAGCCACAACCGCGACCTCGGCCAGGAAATCCCAGGATGTAGGGCTGCCTGCCGTGCCCCTGGGCTGCAGCTCCGGCCGGAGCACACACGGAACGGTCAGCTCAAAAAGCCAAAAAAAAGCAAAGCAAACAAAAGCCCGAACAAATCCAACCCCTCAACACCAGTACTTGAAGTTGTTTGGGCGAGCTAAGGCCGGTGTCCCGAGGAGCGCTGGGGCACGGGGGCTTCAGGTGTGGGGCAGTCCAGAGCGTGCGGGCCGCGGCCGGCAACAAGACTCGGCGAAGCACAGCAGTGCGTAGGGAACCTGAACCCAGCGGGGCGGAACCCCTGAGGGAGGGGGAGACCGGTGAGCACCTGCCAGCTCCAACTGGACGGGTCGCAGGAGCAAGCCTGCGGGACGCCGCGAAGCCCAGGAGAGCCAGGCCAAGCCGGTGCCTCCCCGACCCGCCGCAGCGAGCGCTGCCGGGCCGCGCCGGCCAGACCCCCCACCAGGACCATCCCCCTCTCCCCGGAGCCTCTCCTGCTAGGCCAACCCCTGTCCTGCTCTCCATGCCCCAGAGAACCGCGCTCACCTGCGGGGCCTGGAGCCGGGCCGGCCCGGGCCGCCCCTGCCTCGCTCGCTCCGCGCCCGTTCCCCCCTCGCTGCACGGCGGCGGCACCAGCAGCAGCCTCCCTGGGCACCTCCGGGAGGGGCGCGGCGAGGCGTGGCCGACGTGGAGACCGCCCCGAGTGCGGGGCATGGGCTGCAAACCGCCCCACGGGCCGTGGCTATGCCTATACAAACCGCCCTCCGGGGCGGGGCCTCGCATGCAAATCAAGGCGAGCCGAGGCCTCTCCGCCCCTTCGTGCGGGGCTCTCCTGAATAATTCAGCATCCGAACCAATCAGAAAGCGGTCACCGCCAGATGGGTGTCTCAGCTTGGCCCAGCCCCGGCAGGACTCGGGCACCGAGCAGCGGCCAAGTCCAGGAGAGTGGAGCGGGAAAGTCGGCTCCATGCCGTTTGGCTCCTTCCTCCCGGCTCTGCCCACCCGCCAGCTCTGCCACGGGCAGGGAACTAGTCCAAAAGTGCCAACATTCCTGTGAAAAACAGAGATGGAAAAGCTGAACAGAAAGTCGAAGCCATACCTGGAAAGAGCCACACAACTACCGCTATCTTGCTGTAAAGGTATCTGGAGCAAGGAAACAGCCATAACTTGGAGCACAAGGGCAGTCCAAGGTCTGCCAACCTCCTGCATCCACGCAAATGCTTGAAATTACCTCTGTCAAGGCGCCAGTAACTGTCAACATTCCAGCCAAAAGTGATGGTTTTCAATTAAAATACTCGTTTCTGTCAACATCTTGCAACATCCAGCCAATCCACACCACAGGCCAAAATGCAGCAGTGGTAACTGCCTGCATCACAACCCTGTCCTGGTAAAGGCACTGTCAGATGTTGTGGTGCTGAGCAAGGCAGCCAGTTTCTCAATCCTCCCTGCAGTGGTTATTAAATTGTAATTGTTTTGTGCTGATTCAGGGAGTCTCTGCCCCAGCGAAACTCACTGGGTGGCTCTTGTAAGAGTTCATCGATACAGTTCCACCTTGGCATAAGCAGATGAGACTGACTGAAATCAACAGGAGTGAGTTTGACCTAATTCCAGGACAAACGTGAGCCCTGTGGGTCAGACTGGAGCTCTTCTGGCTGCACCTGTTCTTAGAAACTCTCTTCCCACTCCTTTAATCTGCAAAACAGTCTGGGAGAACGGTGAGGGCACAGACTAGAGCTGCCAGCGTTTGAAGAGGACTATCAGAGCAAAACACTGTTCAAAGGAGGAAAGAGGAAGGTGAGGGTGTATGGGAGGAGCTGTCAGACCCTCAGAGCCCTGCTGACTTCCAGCATCTGATGACAGGGGTGTGTGCCCAGGATAGAACCAGGCATAGTGCTTGCAGCAGGCCTGTGACCATGCAGGAGGAAGATGGCAAGATCTCATGGGCCCAAAGGAACTGCACACGGATGTAGGGACTCCTCCAGGCTCTTGAGACATGCTGGCCTCAGAAGGGACAGGCCAGGGGCTGGATCCAACCACGGATGGGAATAGGAGCAGGGTTATGCAGCCAGGGTTGTATGACCAGGAGCAGGCATTCATCAGCTCGTTCTTTTGGAGTCCCAGTAGCCTCCCCAGGAGTGTCTCCCCTCTGCATAATTTATTAACATCTCTACAGGAATTAAGAACCACATTGAAGAGCTTGCACTGTTGGAAAAGGCTTGTTTATTGCTTAGCCTTCTCCTCATCTCCAACAGGAACTAAAAATGTATCAAATAAAATGCATCTAAACCAGTTACTACTACAGTTCTGAAAACCTTGGAAACAAACACAGCCATATTCAGCACACTCCTATCCTCTGAGCAGACTTTCTGGCACCTGGCACCAGCACTTTTGCATAGAGGCTGAAGCAAACTTGGTACCTGGAAATCCTGGTGGAAAGTTCCCACAAGAAAACAACGATGTCCTCAGTTTGAAGCACAACTGCCAGAGGACTGGAAGGCTCATGAAGAATCTGTAGCTTCTTTACTCAGAGATCTCTTGCAAAAGAAAAGGATCCACAGCCATGTAAAAGGAGGTCAGGCTGAAACAGAGGGGGCTGCAGTACAGCCCTGGTAAGAATACCAAAGACAGTGTGCTGACAGGGGTGGCCAAACTTTACTATGGCGTAATGCTGTGTAGCCAAAACACACCTCAGCACAGCTGCTACAGCATGAGCTGCCATCTGCAATGCTCTGGGATCTTCTGTGGCCTCTGGTTTATCAAACACCATCCAAGGCTCAGTTTGCTGCTCTCAAGTGTCTGGAAACTTTACTCTGGGTGGCTGAGTTTTATGGCTGTACCTTTTTCAGATCAGAATCCGATCTGGCAGTTGTTGGCATAGCTGAATGACAGAGGCTTAGGACACTACCACTGATCTAATCAGCTTACTCTGTCCCTGATTGACCACAATGACTCTCCAATCATTCAACTGGTGTAGCAGAGTGGCTCCTGACAGGAGACAAGAGGATCATCAGCAAAATGTTTGCTAATGGTCCACAGGTCAGCCAAGGATGTCATAGAAAAGTCAGACTAGCAGCCCACAAAATAAGAAAGCTAGAGAGCCAGTGGCTTCAAGAACAAAGCAGTGTGTACTCCAGTCCAGAAATGCCCAGCTAAGCCACATACACTTGCTTGCTGTAAATCCTGCTATTATGCCTGAGTCATCTGATCGGGTTAAAACTCTAACAGTGAATAAAGTGGTCATCTAGCCAAGGTTCATGTTATCTATTTTCTGTAACAGTTCATTAACCAAGAGAACAACTCCTGAGTAAAGCTCTTCCCTTCAGCCCATAGCACTTCTGCAAGTGACAGCAACCTCAGTGATCAGCATCAACCGGCAGCTTGAACTCCTTTAGCGAGTAAAAGGCAATGTCTCCGTGATCCACCAGCGCAAAGACCAGCGGCACCTCCCCGCTCTGACACGTCACCTGCTTCAGAGCCCGGAGAGATGGAATCTGCTCATCAAAGCTGCAGAGAGAAAAATATCCTGTTGCTCTCAAAGCAAGAAGAATATAGACAAAGCTGTCCTGGCCAACGATCACAACAGCTCACTTTGGTCTTAGGAGTTGGTAGTGACCCTCCCCGCCTCTTTTGGTCAAAGCAGGAGGCTGCCAGCAGAGTACACTGCTTGCCAGGGAGCTGTCAAATCCTCTGTCAAAAACACAAGGGCAAGCACACACTGCTCCATGCTGTGCCTACTGGATGTGGCTCACAGGGCTACTGGCAAATTGCCAATCCAGGGCAATCTTAGTATCTTTGTGCTAGGAAGATCTTTAGGTTGCTGGGATCGACATCTGACCTGCTTTTCCCTCCTCCTAATTCTGTAGAGTCCTTTGGCTTGTAAACGAAAATATTAATACAGCAAGTATCATCCTACTTGTTCATGACAGACTTTTGTAAAACTGCCTTACCACCCTCCTTGCTCTGACTACTGCAGGTGCAGAGTGGAGGAGAGACAGCTTCAGTATATATCAAAATCAGAAAAGGCAGAGACTGAACTTTGTACCTGCCTGTGGAGCTTCAGTATCAGAGTCTGGATCCAGTCAGAAAGGGGACACCTATCCTCTATTGTATTGGTTTTAAAGTTGTATTTGACAAAGATCAGAAAGCTAAGCCTATGGCAAGCTCTGGGGAAAGACATCTGCAGAAGTCCATAGGGATCTGCACTGCCTGAGGATTCAGTTACCACACAGCTCCCTGCAAAACTGAGCTCCACCTGAGTTTCACAAGCATTGCATAAATACAGCTGTGGCTTATTACTCCCGACCCCAGTAACACTTTGACATGAGTAGCAAACAGATGATCAAATAATGTGGGTTGAGTGCAAGGGCTGAGTGAATTGTCAGCCACAGCCTCCAACAAAGGAGGAACTGAAAGAAATAATAAAATAAATCCTGGGCAGGACCACCCTCGAGGGAGGCACTCTGATGATCTGTAAAGCTCACAAGATGCTGGGTCATTTACAGATCATTAGGACTTCATTTCCACAACAGCAAATGCCGTGTTCTGAAACATAGCAGAAGACCCACAGATACCTCCGAACACACATCCTGACATGTGGCTTCCCAGGGTTTGTCTTCTTAAACTTGGCCACAGCATCTGCTGGATACACATTGAAGTCTATCTTCATGCCCTCTGGGTTCTCCTGCAGCCTACAGAAGAGAGAACACACCCACATAAGCATGGGATTGAAACACTGCAGGGTATAGATAGAGCAGAGGAAAGAGGAAGCAAACAGCTCCTGAAGTCTGGCTAGTTTGGGGCCCTTTCAAAGGCTTCACTCCTCAAAGGACTGACCCTGCAACTGTTCTAATTACTTTCCAGATCTTTCCCGTAGTCAGATCAAAGCAAGCTCCTGCCCTGTATCTGCCACACTCCTTTCTCTGCAGACTCCCTTGCAAGAAACATCACTGACAGATAGAGAAGCAAAGCACTTCTCTGCCTTACAGGGACTGCACGCAAACACCAGACTCCTTGCGGCAGGAGCAGAACCAAAAAGTCCCAAGGCCAAGGTTTTATAAGCACTGCAGGAGGGATGGCAGCACATTCCAGGGAGGAGGCACAGATGAAACCCAACTGAAGCTCTGGGCATTACCTTGCTTGGATGCATAGAGGGAATGGCAGGAAAAAGAGAGCAACCCCAATGTTTTAACTGGCCTGGAAGGTCCCAGCTCTGTTGCTGCAGGACCTGGTACTTCACAGAAACGTGAACCCCTCACTACAGATGCAATGGGATCACGGAGCAGAGTGCTGGATTCTCTCAACATACTGGATATCCACCAGCTCCCAGACTGCTGCTGCAAGCATCTCACAGACCTCACAAGCAGGGACAGTCACAAGACACCCCTGCTCCCTAACAGCTACGAGCTGACTGGCTGGATACTAACCGGGAGGCTCCGTCCAGGATGTGGGAGGGCTGCAGCACACTGATCCGCTGGAGGAGCACAGCTGGAGGGAGAAGGAACAGGAAAGGATTAGAGCAGCTATTTCTTTCCCAGGGCACTCCAAGTACGCCACCACCACCCACAAGCCTTCCTCCTCTGACAATGGCTGGCAGCACCACAGTCACCACTGGCTACTTCAAAGACCTCAACTTCCTCATCTCCCCCCAGCACACAGTCTAGAACACCCTGCAATTGCTTTGCATCGTGCTGGCCCTGATTTCAGATGCCTAACAGCCTAGCAGGAAGGACTGCAATACAGTAGGACATGGGGAACAGATTAGAAGACCTCCCAAGGCCTTGTTTATCCTGGCACTTAAGTGGGCTATAGAAAGAGATGGAGAGCAGAGGATAAGCTTTCTTCTCTCTCCCCTTGTCTGCGGCTGGGCTCCTCTGTGCCTGCTTTGCCTAGGCCTTCTAATGACAGCCTCCTTCTGAAGGTAGTCCCCTAAACTGATGTTCAGCTTCTCCATGTCACCCCTTGTTGCATCTCAAGCAGTATTTCACAGAGCTGGGAGAGAGAAGGAGCTCCCTGTTGAGTTCCCAGGGCCACTACCTGATGAGGTAGCTTCATCTGGCCGCAAGAGCGGCGTGACAGCTTGGTCCCAGAGATGTGGTGGTCGCCTCTTCTGCCTCCTCTGCTCCAAAAGGGCTTTGTACTCCTTCCAGCTGGAGCAGTGCCTCACCTCCTCGTCAGCACTGACACTGCTCTTGTACCTGTTCTCCCTCTCTTGCTGCTCCCTTTCCTTCTGTGACAGCTTCTCCCGTTTCTGGTTGATGCGTGCACACCAGCAAGCTGCATCAACCTCTCTCCCTGGCACGTTCTCTGGCAGCAGCCTACTGTCAGGTGAGGGCAGATAGGTGCATGGCTGGTCTGGGGCCACATTTGGCAAGATGATGGTGGCAAAATCCCAGCGGGGTGCATGGATGCCAGTGCTGCTCTCCTTATGGTCTCCAGCCTGGCTCCTGGAGGGCTTCAGGGAGTTCTTTTGACCTGCATTGAGAGGAACTGGGTTTGACTCCTCCTCTCCACTGCCTGCAACCGATTCCTTTGGCTGCTCTGACAAGGGCTTTTCATCCATGGGAAGGCAGCTGGAGTTTCCAGAGTCATCTCCAGCTTTTTCAGAGGTCCCTTCAGCTTCTGGAAGGTCTTTGGATACCTTAGGTTTCTTCTCCTGTGACCTAGACAGAAACATCAGCATAAAAGAAAGTGAGAGTCTGTGGTGTAACTTTATTCTCTTTGAGTCCTGCCTCCTCCCTGCTAACAGGAAGGATCCAGTCTGTCGAGCCTGAAGGAATGATGGCAAAGATGGCAGGAACCCCCCAGACAGGTCTGCAAACCCCTGACAACAACCTCCTGGCTGAAAGGAGGGCGTTTACTTGTGGGATAAAATGAGAAGGGAAAAAAGCAGGCCAAAGCAAGCAGTGACTGCTAAAGATGGAATAAACTTCTCAGCAGCCCTGCATGAGATTTGACTTCAACGCCCAGGAGAATCCTAGCCCTGATTTTTACAGACACAGGTTCTCAATCTGCCATGCAGCCTCCACACAGCCCATATACTGACCCAAACACCTCCAGGCAAACCTGATGGACTCCAGCCAAAGCAGCACAGGCCAGGCAGAAACGTTCCTGACAACACCTCTGACTTGTATGAGATTCAAGTCCCTGGTCCCAGAGAAGACAGGACAATTCTTAAACCAGCAGTTTTAACCCCCCATTTCTAAAATGCCAAAACTCCTGATGCACTGAGTTACTTGTTAACAGCTCACAGGCTGGTCTCCTCTCCTCTCCCCTGTTTCTTAAAGGATGATGCCACCTACTGGAAACTGTCATAATTATTAGCAAGATTACTAATGATGTCACCTTCTGTTTGCATTTTGGCAATGTCTAGAGGCTGTGTGCAAGGCCCAGGACCCAGCTATGCTCTCAGCTGTACAATCCTAGCACTTAAGCTGCACTGAGCAGAGGGTGGACAAGTGCAAGATGGGCACTGTGGTGACTGCACTCCCTCTATAAAGAGAAAGAGGAGACACCTGCCACATGTTTCTTCTGCACTAACCTTTCTACCTTTCTATCTGGCATCTCACCACTGCAGTGGGGAGTCTCAGGAGCCCCTCTTAGACCTGAATAAAGTACAGATGTGACAAAAGGGCACACTGCAAAGCATGCAGAAAAAGCACTGCACTACTTAGGAACAGCCAAGAGCAGCTGGGCCAGTCTGGTCACCCACAGCACAAAGGGCTGAGGATGCTGTTCCCAAGCTGCAGAGCCTGGGAGAAGATGGAAGAGAGCTTTGGGCTGAATCCTTACCGGGGGCTGGAACTCCTCCTCCTTTTGCCATGGTGTTTCCCAGAGCTCTGGGAGTGCCCTTCCAGGTTGAGTTGCCTTTCATAGGGAGATGGGACAGTGCTGTAAGGAGACACCAACACAGAGGCTGATAGCAGGGCTGGGCAGCGAAACTACCCTTCTGCTCAGCCCCCAGAACACAGCAACAAAAATCTTTTCTTCCAGGCACAGGAAATCCACAGGGAGAACCAGGATGGTCCTCAGTTGATGCCCCATTTCATGTTCCCAATCACCTCCTCAAGAGGGGGGAGCAAGGAAGGGTAGAGTGCCACTTTTAGCCTTTAATCCTCCCAAGAGATGGAATGCAGGGTCAAAGTCCTCTTCTCTGCTGTTCCACTGGGGCCATGCAGTGGGCACAGAGCTGCTCAGTCTTCAGAAAGGAGAAAGCAGCGCGGAAGGAAAAAGCTGGTTACCTGGGGTCGAATCTCAGTACAATATAACCCAGCTGCTTCAAGTGGCTGAACACCTTAGAGCAAAGGAAAGCAAGACCATTAAATGACTACCCTAAAACCAACAATTTTACTTCAGTTCTGCTACAACTGGGTAAACACAGTGTGGCACTGGCAGAGGAGAAAACACCAGGGTTAAGACCCAAAGGTGGGGAAAAAGGAACTGATCATCTGGAAGCAGGTGAGTAGGAAAAACTGAGGAGGACTCCCCTTCCCTCCCTAATTTTCCTACTCTGCTCTTAGCCACTGGAAGAGGCTGTGTGGCAGAGGCTGGGCTTTCTGCCTTCATCCTCCCTGCAACAGCTGGAGCTCACAACACACCTGGTAATGTGGCAAGCTAATAGCCTCCTGGGACAGCAGGATCTCGTAGGCCTCCTGGATTGACAAGGGCAGATCCCTGTAAAAGAGCTGAACAGAGCCCTGCAGGACAAAAGCTTGGTGTTTAGAGAATCACAGGAAAAAATATAAAACTCTGTAAGCTCCCATCAATCTCCTCCCACTGGTCTCAGCACCCTCCTTGACATGACAGCCATGTCTCCTCATGTGCCACCTGGATTACTTGCAGTCCCTCTCCCATACCCAGCTTAGAAATCAGGTAAGAAGTTCCCTCCCCAACAGCTGTCAGTTCATGCTTCAGCACTACACCTGTTTGGAGGATGCAGCTGGGAGCACAACACTCAACTCTGAAAATAATCATTGCTTTGGGAGACAGTGATTCAGGACACAGCACAACTACAAGAACATTTAGGACCAGTACAACTGAGAAAGCTGGAGCAGAGGAATTGATGGCATCCTTAGACTGGTCACTCCTCAGCAGCTTTCCTGCAGCCCCAGAGATCCCATAGGTAGCTTCCCCAGGCAATAGCAAGTACCCTCCAGGAGGCACTTTTATGTCTCTTTTATGCATCTTTTTCCTTCTTTTTTTAATATGCTTACTCATAAACAAAGAAAACAAAACACTAGGAACCACACCTCTCCCATGGGATGGGCTGAAGGCATCTAACTGGTCTTTGCTGCTGCTGGGGAGAGATTTTGCACTCAGCAACTGACTGAACAATTTTATTTTCATCAGTTTGAGTGTGAAAATGCCTGGGGTAAAAAAGCCCTGCCTTTGTGGTTGAGGTTTAATGAATGGCATCAGATATCCATAATCTTATTAGGTTTTGATAAGGGAAAAAAGCTCCCCTTTAGATGAGTGCACCTCTTCTACCAGTAACAGGCTTCAGTGGAGGGACAAAAACCCCTCTCTACTGCAAAGAAATCCAACTGAGCCCTGACCAGCACTTCTGCAAGCAGAGGAGCACTGAAAGCAACCTGGCCTCACTCCCTTGCCTGCCACATTGAAATCTCTTTCTGCTATATATACTGGGAAGAGATGCCAAACAGCAACCCCAAATATCTCTGCCTCAGTGTAAAGCATATACAGCACCAGCAGCTACAGAACTGCCTTCCATGGCAACACCATTCACAGGGAAAGATCTGATTTACTGCCTAAATGTGGCCCTGCCAAGCTGGATAGTTCCACTAATTCCTATCAGCTTCTGTGAGAGGCACAGAAAAACTGTGCTAATGAACTTAGGAACCCTGCCACTGCAAAATATGTAAGATAAGGGATAAAAGAGGAAGTCAGCTTCTGAGAAAGAAGGCACTGACCAGTTTCAGATGTCCTCATGAACTGCACACCAGTTCTGAGGAAAAGGATTTCTCAGTATCAAACATTCTACCCCAATTAAGTCCTGCAAGGAACAGAAGATAATGGTTTGAGCTCATTTCCAGTCAGTTCTCCTGAACTTTGGAAGTTCAAGTCCCTATACCTACAGATTTCAGTAGATTGCTATGAAAAGAAAAGGATTTATATATAAATGTGTTTAATCCCTCCCAGAGCAAGAAGTAGAGACCTCAGTAGAAAACTCTGTACCATGCTCCCCCTGCTTCTCTCACTCTGAGGAAAGAGCTGACTTGTTAGCTGTACTAACTCTTCAATATCTTCATAAACAACTTGGACACAGGACTGGAAGGCATAAATGAGAGACACTGACACTGAATTGGGAGGAGCTGCTGACTCCCTCAAGGGCAGAGAGGCCCTGCAGAGAGATCTAGACAGAGCAGAGGGCTGGGCAATCACCAACCATATGAAGCTGAACAAGGGCAAGTGCTGGATTCTGCACCTGGGACAGGGCAACCCAGAATGCACACAAGAGGCTGAGGAACAAGAGGCTGGAGAGCAGCCCCACAGAGAGGGATCTGGGAGTTCTGGCTGACAGCAAGTTGAAGGGAGTCAAGAGTGTAACCCCACAGGAAAAGGGCCAACCATCTCCTGGGGTGCATCAAGCACTGCATTACTAGCCAGCCAAGGGAGGCAATAGTCCCCCTCTACTCTGTGCTGGTGCAGCCTCACCTTGAGCACTGGGTGAAGTTTTGGGCACCACAACATAAAAAGGACATTAAGTTGTTGAAGAGCATTCAGAGGAGGCCATGAAGATGGTGAAAGGTCTAGAGAGGAAGCCATAGAAGGAACAGCTGAGGTCACTTGTTTGTTCAGCCTGGGGGAGAGAAGACTGAGGGGAGACCTCATCATGGTCTGTAGTTTCCTGATGAGAGGAAGCAGAGGGGCAGGAGATGATTTCTTCTCTCTGGTGACCAGCAAGGCAGCAGCATAGAGCTGTGCCAGGATAGGTTTAGGCTGGGTATTAGGAAAAGGTTCTTCACCCAAAGGGTGGTCAAGCACCGGAAGAGGCTCACCAGGGAAGTCATTACAGCGCCAAGCCTGACAGAATTCCAGCAGCATTTGGACAAGGCCCTCAGGCACATGGTGTGATTTTGGGGGTTGTCCTGTGCATAGGCAAAAGCTGGTCTTGATGATCCTTGTGGGTCCCTTCCAACTCAGAACATTCTATGATTCTAACAGAATTCAGATCAGCCAAAACCCTCCTAGTCTCTACTGTCACATTTGACACGGGAGTGGGTTAAACACAGTATCAGCTGAATAAACTAACCACCACTCCAACTGACACTTGCCATCAGTGACACAGAGGCTGCTTTGAAGGAAAACATGGGAACCCATGGCCTGGAGACAAACAGCTCCATCAACAACAGGCTAGAAGAGACAGTTCCTTGAGAACCAAGTGTTCATCAGCTGCTCAAACTGTAGCAGTGACCAACACAAGTCAGGTGATTTAGACTTCAGTCTAAAGCTGCTATAGCTCCTCCAGTCATTCAGGAATGACCCAATGTCCCCATCCACATGTGGGTATCCTACTTACACACTCCAGCAGGTACAGAGCTTCCTCAGGCAGCAAGCACTGTTTGCCACGCTCAGTGAACCCCATAGTGTGCCAGAACTTCCCCTGGAACAGAAATACAAATCCCTGATGCACTCTGGCTGTTTCCTGCTGCCAGCTAGGCTCTTTCCCACTCCAAGCAGCAAATTAAAGAACCTGCCAAGGCCAGCTGGAGGTGACAGCACCGAGCACACTGCAGCAGACTCACCGCAGGGGACTGCAGCTCTACGATGCCTTGTCCTGGCTTCCACTCAGCTTTGACCAGATTCCCCCTGAGAAGGTTAGAGATTAGTTACTTATTACTGGCATGTCCTATAGTCAACTCCTATTGTAGCAATACAACAAGCTCAGGAAGGTATCAAAAGGCAGCACAGTTCCAGGTGGTGTTTTTACAGGGTAAGGCTTTAGAATGACATCATCCTCTGGAGTTAGCAGTACCAGCTGAAAAGTTTCTCCCCACCACCAAGTTAAAGAGTGTCTTCAGTCAGCATCACAGATGGCTGTTCACAGCAGCCTGCTGGATGTGCATGGCCTAAACAGTAACATATCACACAATTGTTCAAATGCTGCAAAGACACTCTCAAATTGCTCTATCCCACCCAGAGGGACTCACAGGAAAACCTTCAGAGCTGAGAACTAGAGGGTGACCTTGCAAGAATGCAAACATGCATTTTTAGCAGCTGACTCAAGGAAACAGAAGGTAAGACCTGTAGTGTCTGCCATGGACTCAGTCTACATCTTTAGTTAGCACAGCAATTCCCCCACTGAAAGGAAATCTAAACCTACACAGTTGCCCTCCCAGCTCAAAGGTCTCCACTGCTGCCCCAGACACACATTTACTGATGTACCTGAACAAACCTGTCTGTGACAACTGCGGAAGGTAACTCTCCACCCTGTCTGACCTGCCTGTGGGAGGTCACCTTTCTCTCTCTAAAGTCCCCAGTGGGGTGATTTGATGTGAATAGTTTCAACTGCTACCAATCAGTGCAAACAGGGAAACTGTAACCAGAAAATAGCAGACCAAACAGGGAAAGTGTGTGCTGAGAGGTATTGTGTAAAAATCACCCAAGAAACAATAAGCTCCAGAGACTGGTAGCACTGCTGAAACCACCAAAACTGACAAAGCAGTGACACTGAGAGTCAAAGGAATCTGCACAAGGCCACACACAACCATCTCACAAAGGGCTGTGTAACTCAGACCATGCTTAAGGCAGCAGCAGCTGCTATCTGCAAAGGCTACAGGATTATGCACACACCTGAGAAAACTCAGGGGTTTTTGAGGGACTTTCTGATCACCCACATTGAAGCCACCAGAGTGCCAGTATGACACTCTAGGGAAGTATCCCTTCTCTTCTCGGGAAGGAACAGCTGGGCTGAGCTGTCCTGCAGTTGCTTCAACCAGGCAGCTGTGAGCAGTTGAACTGAGAGGACAGGCAAGGAATCTTATTGTGCCAACACCTTCAGCTCGATTCTACTCATACTCAACCAATTTACAGGATGCTTTTGTAGCACATCCAGGGGATGAGAAAATGGGGAAGCAAGCGCAGATGGATGTTTTTGCTGATGAATATTATGTGCACTCGAGTACTAAGGCAGCATTTTCTCCTCATAACATAGCCAGGACACATTCACACCTGGGTGGACAGCAGCCGTGCTCTACCCCCCACGACACCACCCCTCACACGTACAAAGAAATGCACAACCCTGTGCTCAGGAAAAAGCAACGTACAAGCCCCTGGCCTAGCCCAACCCGCGGCCCCCAGGGACTTACAGCCGCTCCACACGCTCCTCGGAGAGCAGCTCCCACTGCTCCTCCTGGCACAGACGTAACTTCTCCGCCTGCTCTGCCGAGCCGTCGGGGATAAAATCCTTCTGACCGTGGGACCGCCGCGGGGCCTTGCGGGTCTCCCGCCGCTCCGCCGCGCTGCGGGGCGACAAGGGGAGGCATGGCAAGGGGAGGGGACTCCGACAATCACCCTGAGGCCGCAAACACCCTACGCCGTGTCACAGACAGCCCCCGAGCCTCCCGGCCTAGGCAGGCCCTACCTCGGGCGGTGCGAACCGCCAGGATCCATGGGCGCGCAGGGGCCTTCCGCCGCCTCCTTCCGCCGCCCGCAGAGCCAGGTGGGGAGAGCGCCCCCAGGCGGCTCAGAGGACTGCGAGCGGCAGAAGCCGGGCACCGGGAAGGGGAGCGGCCGGGGCTAGGAGGGGAGCCGTTATGCCAATCCTCCGTTCCTTATCCCTTGTGCACAAACCAAGCGACGCATGAAGTCGAGGTGTTTGTTTGTTGCATTGATTGACTTCTGGCAGAGGAGGGTGTTGGGTGGGTCATTCACCAGTTACCATCACAGGTAAAACAAGCACTACTTAGGGAAAACTAATGTATTGCCAATTAGTATTCATCCTAGGCATAGCTACTTCCACCTCTTCTCACACCTTTGTTTTCCCCTTACTGTCACACTGCCTTTTGTCCTTCCATAAATACATTTCCCAGAGGTCCCCCCAGTATCACTGGTGGGCTCAGCTGTGCCCTGTGATGGGGCTATTAGGGCCACCTGGAAGCAGCCAGAACCATCTGGACCAGCTTCATCCAGCATAGGGCAGTCATATCCTCTCCCCTCAGAACCCCCTGCAGCCTCTACAGCTGGTGCTTTGCACACTCATGTATGTGCTGCAGCCCCTGCACCAGAAAAAGTGGTGCTGAGGGAGGAGGTTTCTCCCTTCAGTGGGTGCCGTGGTTTTCCATGGCTTGGGCTCCAGCAGTGGCCAAGGTGATGCTGGTGCCACCAGGCTGTGAGGAGTGTGCAGTGGTCTGACCAGGCTGGAAAATGAGAAACCTCCCTGCACCTCATGTCTCTGCTGATGTGGCTGGATATGCTGCTTGGGGAGACATGAACAGACCTGATGGGGAATTACACCAAAAGTTCAAGTTTCACCTCAAGCCCATCTCCTGTTGCTGTGGGATAGCTCACAGGAGTCACTGAGCCTCAAACAGGAAAAATGCAGCTTCCTCTCACTGGAGTCCCTGGTTGCACTCTGGTTTCCCAGTAATAGTCCTTTGACATGATGCCAACACAGGCAGATAAATGCAAAAACCATTCCCCTCCATTTTCCACTGAATAGTTTAATTTTCACTTCCTCCCTGATTATTTCCTTCTTCTGAGTTAATCCTTCATCCTACAGGGGGTCGAGTGTTTTTGGTCAGTGGTGCATCTCCAGGGCATGGGAAGGGATGAGGACTCATGGACAGCACAAGGGGCAGCAGGTTGTGCAGAGGCAGCAATTACCCTCCCTGGTTTCCAAAACCCATGTGTTCTAGAGGCTGCTTGGGCTGCCTGATTATAACATAATCCCAGGATTCCACATCCTGCAGCTTTCACTTTGAAGGCTGTCACCCCTTTGTTTAACTCTGTCTTTCCTTAAAATAGATGTGTTTAAATTGCTCAGGGAAAGGCTCTGGTCCAGAATTTGCTTTTGTCACCTACTGTGATTGCAAGACCCAGAAATGTCAAGACTAATCTCAGTTCACATTTCTTTTCAATACTAGGATTTTAGCTGTCCCAGAGCAAGGGACTCCTGTTCCACACAAGGGTACTAGCACAACCTTATCCCTGATGAGACTCACTCATATTCTTCCAGCTGAAGCCTTTTAGCAGCTCTAAATGACTGAGGGACATCAGCTGGGTGGAGGTGGTCCTGGGAGAGGCTGCACCTTCTTTTCCTCACTTATAAATGGAGGGTGAGTTGGGGGAGTTTTTTGTCTTTGGTTTAAATTATTTTTGGAATTTAAGTTGATATTTTTAGCATGTATTTTTCTTTCAGCTGTCTCAAAACTTTGACTGTGGTGCTGATGGAGATTGTTTTGGGCTTTCTTCAATGTCTTTGTGGTAGGGTTGTGAGAAGGTGAACAGCTGCAAGATGTTCCTCTTGGAGCTAAAATGGTTGTTGAACTGAGTGGTGGCAAAACCTGGCTTTGGGAGGAAAAGATCTGCTCAGGGGGTCCAGTAAGCTGAAATAATGATGTATGTGGACTGGGAGCCTGGAGGTTGCTGGAGAGGAAGAGTATGGGTGTATGGCACCAGGTAGTGGAGCAGCATCCGGCCCTCATCATCTGGGTGCTATGTGCAGCCATGGAGGAGATTGATGGTGGAGGCCAAGCCTGCTCCTTGCTCCCCTCTGAGATACTACCCTCACTCCAAGGAGATGCAGGCATGATTTGACTGGAGAGACACAAAACTGAGTGTACCAGCACTGGATAGAGCCATGGGCTCTCAGAACAGGTAAGTCTAGTGGGTTTGCCCACTTTTTTTTTTCTTTTGTTGATAAAGTGTAAAAAGCCTCTCAGGATTGAAAACATGGGCTGGCTGCCTCTTGTGAACAGGGCAACCCACTCCTGGCTCTCCTTCTTGCTGCTGACCCTTGTGCTTTGGGGGGACAACAGATGTAGTGCAAGGGGATGGGTTTGAGTCATTTCACTTCTTTGCTATTCTGTCTCAGTCATGTTTGTGCAGCCTATGTAATCACAAGCTCCTTTTGGTTAACTTCTGGATCAATTTGGTGTAAATGACACTGTACTTCTTGAGAAAACAGGAGAAAGTGTGGTCTTGAGATTTGTTTTTCTAGATTTGCGTAGTGTGCAAGGCACAGCCAGGTGGGAATCATGCTCTGTGCTTGAGCTAAGAGACTGCTAGGTATGGCTACCTGCTTTCATCCCTGTGTTGACAACTCCTGCACTTCCTGGCATGGTCTTTGGAAATACTCTAGTAAACCAGCTGTGTTTCAGCTGTTCATAGCTCAGACTTTATCAATTTGCAGTAGAACAGAAGAAGGGTTTGGCAATCAATTTTTACAGGGTTTGGCGAACCTTAAATGTAGAGTAAAGCACTTGGTTTGGGAGGGAAAGTAGATAATGGTGTCAGGTGTTAGCTTGCCTGGGAGCTGTAGGATCAGTCTTGTTTTCTGGCCTCACCTAGGAGTTTTTGCAAATTCCTCACTGCTTTAGGATGTTTGTGATGCCTGTGATAGTTCTCACAGTGTGCTACAGCTGGGAGTTTGGGCAGGGCAATGGAAAAAGACTTCTGCCTAAAAATGAGATTGCTGAGGAAGATTTCTGGGCTAAGCAGATGTTGTCACCTGTCAGGGCTGGGCTTGGGAGGTGGAAGGAGAAAGTTTTAAAGAAAAAAAAGGTAACTTCCCAACCAAATGGTAATTCTTGCATTCAAAACTGTACACAACTTTTAGAGCCTGCATCAAGGGCATTTTGTGGCAGTAACTCCCTTTTGTTACAAAATTATAACCTGAGAACATTCTCTCAGATGTGCACATGGTATTTTATGTGATTGGATTCCATCTGGACTAAAAAGGCAGGTTTGTAGAAGTGGTGTGTTCCTGCTCTGGAAGGGCTGTGTAAGTGGAGAAACACTCAATGCCTAAGGGCTGTTACCTTCCTGCCAGTCACATATGGGTCTGGGTCCAGCTTGTAAAGCCAGTTACCTGACTTTTCAACAAGGTTTTATGCTGCAGAATAATTTTCACCTTAGTTAACAAAGGTGGTTTTTAGCCACCTAAAAACATGTTGGCAGCAGATGGAGCACCTGAGGAAGGTCTGGAGTCCACCTATGACTGCAGTAGCCCAGAGGTATCTGGATGAGTATGGCATGTGGCAGCTCCTGCCACACAGGCAGGGGTTGCCCCATAAATCTTTTCAAATTACCAAGCTGCTTTCCCTCTCTCCCCCCATAAAGTTGTTGCTAAAAATTGGAATAAGTTGATAGCACCAAGCTTCACAACAGCAGTTGGCAAGTCCCTCTGGTTTAGAGCTGCAAGAACGGTGTTTGCTCCCCAGCTGTTCTTGCAGCCCACCAAACCTCTTGTGAGAGGTGCTTCAGCATCCCTCAAGTACCAGGACCAAGGCATCAGCAGGAAAAGTGTAGCCATGGGATGTCTTGCAGGAGGGAAAGATACCTATATATTTTCTTTTTAATCAGTGAAGAGTTGGATACCAGGTCTGTACCAGGCCTGGAGGGGCAGGTAACCAGGCAGCCACTGGGCCTGAGGTGACAGTCACTCAGGCAGATAGTGAGCCTGTGAAAGCAGGTGCAGCAGAGACACAACAAGAAGATAACTCTGGAATTCAGTAAACAACCTTGGATGTTCTATGAGAATGGAAGAGGAGACTGTTAATATGCTGCAGTTATGCAGCAGAGGAACACCTTGCAGTGGGCACCTGTGGTCCAAGATGAAAAAGAAGAAAGGATGGTTAAGGCCAACTTTACCCCCAGATAAAATATGGACTTAGAAGTGTTAGAGTGTAATGTGATAGTATTAAAATGTTAGAGTATGTATAAGTATAGAAAAAGTTTTAAGAGTATGTTCATTAGTTCCCTGCATGCTCCTTGCCCTGTAGGTTAAAAGATCCCAGTGTGTGGTGTGATAAAAGTAGTTAATGTAAACAAAATCTGGGAGAAGTGGCCATTTCTGCCATTTCTCATGCTACTATCTACTTCCCTTTTACCCTGTAGACAAAGAGGACTGAAGAATAAAGACCCTGTCTTGTGATACAGTTGAGCTGTCTTTTCTTACCACCAAAACCTACAGACAGCTAGGGACCAAAAGTCCTAGTTAGAGAGCTGTGTCAGGGAATTGAACGTCAGCAGTGAAGAGTTCAGAGTGTATCTGTGATGGAGAATAGAAGACAGGATGGAAACGGACCCTCTGCAGCCTCATTGGATCCTGAAGTGACTTCTTAGCTCCTATACTAGTTGCTCCCTTGGTTGTGTGCTGGTGTGACCCCCCCCCAGATACCTGGGCTGTGCTCTGCCTTGAGTGGCTCGAGTAGTTCCCATTAGTGTGCAGCTAAATCTAACAACTTCAGTTATTTGAGCTGGGAACACTGGGAGCTGGCATTATGAATCCTCCCCTGTTCATCTGTGAGGCTTTAAAAGCTGAAAGGTGTGCTCAGGATATGCTTGGGGGACAGGCTGGGATGTAATTTTTTGCACATAGTGCTCTGAACAAGGTACTTGGAAAAGTGAGAGCAGTGCCCTTGAAGTGAGCAGAAATGTTTTTCTCCTGAAAGGCATCATTTTCCTTCTTTCAGGAGTTCTAGCTGTTGCTGGGAGCTGTCAGTAGCAGGAGGGATGGGTGGGTATGAGAAAGAAGATTCTCCATCAGAAATGGCTGTGCAGCATCAGCTTGAGCTGGGTGTAACTTTATTGCAATGCATCTAGAGAGACTTTGTTTTTTCTTGGTGCTCTCCTAAAATGAGGTTGGACTTCTGCTTCTTCCTAAACTGACTCTCAAATACCTGCTAGCAAGCTGCCCTGCATGGAGGGAACCAGTTTTGTTGGAAACCATCTACAGTGTTGGGTTAGCAGTAATCCCACTAGCCCAGAGAGATCTGGGGTGGGAACAGGCAAGGTTAAGCCCTTTGATTATACCTACACATCCAAAGTAACCCTGGATACAGAAACCCTCCTGCTGGCAGTGTGCAATGCTGTAACAGGATGCCTGCAGCAGGCTGACATTAGCAGCGTGCAGCTGCTATCAAATGGGTGAGATGCAGGAGCCTCCAAGGGGATGGAGGACGGTGAAGGTTGTCTCCTTGCTGCTGGGTGGGATGGAGGAATGGTTACAAGGTGGGGGCCAAGGGCAGGGAGATATCTTCCCCCTTTGGGCAATGGCAAGGCCAAAGATGTCAAAATTGCCCTAGAGCTTTTGTATCAGGATTTTTAAAAGGCTGTTGAAAGCTTGGAAGGCCTGTAGCAGGAAATGCCTTGCAGGGAGGGAATGTGGGAACTGCTTGGTCCTTATCAAACCAAAGACTGGGTGACTCAATTATGTTGCAAGTATTTTCCTAGATAACGAAGAGCACTTTAATCTTGCAAAAAGATGAAATGAAAGCCTGTGTCTGAAGGATAAAATGACCAATTGAAGCTAGAAAACTGTGAAGTCTGCTAATGACTTTCACCCCAAGGGGGAAATTTTGTCTCCTGATGGAATGACATGAATTGGCCAGACTTGTCTTGCATCTTGACTAAACCAAGCACCTCATGTGGCAGACAAGGTGATAGTCATCCTAGTGGTCAGATGGGAAGAGGAGGTGTTTCCCAGCCCTTCCCTGGATGTAGGGTATGGGCTCCCTTAGCACTGTGAGGCTGCCAGTTCTAGTTCCTGGAGGTTCCTGATCACTTCAGACATCTGACCACCCTTTCATACTGGCCATGACAAGGCAGCCATGTGGTTAAGGGGAACGATGCTCCTGTCTTGGCCTCAACATCCACAAGTTCCCATGTCCAGAGTGAGTTCAATGAGCCAGGGGCAGATGTGGTCTTCCCTTGTGCCGAGCTTGCAGGAGGCGGTGGGTGGAAAGCAGGCAACATTCATATGGGAGCAGAAAAATGACTTCTGCTGGCTCTCTTCTTGCACTTCTATCACTGCTGTTGGCATTAAAAGGGCATTGTATCCAGATTATTCATGCACTGCTAATAACTCTGGAGTGTTGTATGCTAGGTCTTGCTTTCAGTTGTTCCCAGCACTTCAGTTGTGCTGAAGCCAGGGGAGCTGTACTGACAGATCTGAGGAAAGTCAGAATTTGATATGTGCATCCATTTCCAAAGCATGGCTACGGAACAGGAACAGCATGATCCCTGCTACTGGCATAATTCCATTTAAATGACATATCTGCAGATGGAAAAGCTGCCTGTGGGCCTGCCAGGTGGTGTAGAGAGAAATGGAGCACCAGGCTTAGAACACCTGATAAAATAAAGTTTTGTCTTCTCTTTTATGAACTGGAGATGAAAGGTGTGTGGGTCAAGCAGATCTCTTGCTGCAACCTGCAAGGAGATAAAGGGGGTTTGGAGGTTACAGGACCATGGAAATGTCTTCCTAAAATGCTCCCTCTGTACTTGCCCTAATTCTGGAGGGACATCAGGTCCAGTATGTAGGTGTGCAAATGGAAGGGTGCAGCACAGACCTATGGCACCATTTAGGGGTGGGAAGCCTTCAGGGAATCATTGCTATTGATGAGCTTTATTTGCAAGAAAATGGAGTGGCTTTCTCTGGCATTGGAAATGGGATGTGCTAACACAGCCCTGGGGGCTGCAGGCAGCTTGGTTCTTCTCTCAGCTCTCCTGTGGCTCCAGAAATCTGATGGTGCCTTTGAGGAAGAATCCTTGTTTAATTAAGTTGTTTGTGTTGGAAGGTGACTTTGAGTGATTTCTTTTGTTAGCTGCCGTCTTGCTTGGGGAATGGCTCCACTGGTCCTTAATGAAACCTCTCTGTTCTGCTGGGGATGGAGAACTGTCTGGAGACTAGTGAAGACCCAGACCTTCTAGAGATGCCCTTGCTTCTTAGGGACACAGAAGATGCACTTGGTTTTTGTGGGGAACTAGCTATCTAACAGCAGGATAACCAGCTCACAGGCAAGCAAGTAAAGAAACTGGATGTGTCAGCCCAAAGGGTAATTACTTCCTAGGGGTGAATGGAGACAGCCCCGAGAGATATGGGGGATCCAGGGGGCAGGACTGGGACATAATCTGTTCAGCATTGAATGTTGCCAGGTATAAGTGTAGCAGAGCCACTCCTTTTGCCATTGCACAGAATGTGTGACCAATAGTCTCAGACCTACATGTCAAAACTTGTATACAGCTGAAAACTAAAACATATTTATCCAGTTCATCTTGTTACAGCAAGGGAGATCAGGCAGTTGCAGGTGGAAGAGGCAAAGGCTTTACTGTTAAAAGATGAGGCTGAAACTACCCAGAGCAGGATGGAGAGCCAGGCTTGAGCTTTGGGCAGTCACTGTGATCCCCAGGGTGATGGGCCTGTAGCTGCAGCTGTACAGCCAGATGTGGGTAAGGATTAAGTGCTACAGACACTTCTATTGACTTCTGGTGTAGAACATGGAAAGCTCCTCTCTTTTACTGCTAATAATTCTCCAACCTAATTTCTCTTTCTCCATTCAAATCAACATGTTTTCTAGCAGCTGTCTCTTAAATCCTAGGCAGGTTTTGTAATTGGCCCCATTTCCCTGGGAGCTCTGCAATAGCAAAGCAGCTTTTGCCATCTTTTCATTCCTCATGAAACTCTTATTTGCTGGTGAAGAATGAATTTTTTTCCTCCTGCCTTCAGTCCTTCCAACAAGGCTCCTGGGGCACTCTGGGGGCTGGAGGAGCAGTTTATCTCAGCTCTGCCTGACAGCATTGCTAACTTTCTATAATGCAGATAATCAGGAGTCATAAATATAACTTAGGCTTTCCATATTTCCAAAGTAAGCAGAGCTGCAGCTGGGGCTCTTGCTGGTTTGCTGGGCAAGAGCGCTTTGGGTTAAGGAGAATTTGAGATCTTTCTATGTTGTCAGGATCTGCTGTGAGGCTTTGGACAAATCCTGATGCTATGGTGGAGGGGCACACACAGTAAACCCTGTTCCAGGAATGTCCTGTGTGTCAGGGGGCTTGCTTCTGCAAAAAAGCTTCATTTAAATGGAAGGACTGTCATGGATATCCTGCAGATGTGGCCTGCAACAGATGCAGGACTTCAGTAGTTACCTGGTTTCATCCTGGAGGAGAATCCTGCTGTATTTCTGTGGCTGTAAACATGCTGTTAGAGGCAGCTACAGGTCTGTGCTTCCTCTTCTTGCCTGCAAGGTCTGCCCCATGTGAAGAGCTTACTGGGAAGCAATAAAGCATCTCTGTCAGATGCATCTAACCCTGCTGCAACTTTGGACACTTGAAGCTGCTGCCAGGATCCTGTTTGCTGGGCTGGGATGTGTTACTGAGGGGTTGCAATGCAAATGTGCAGCTTTTTGCTCTGTGCATCCAATGCAGGCAGGGTCACAGCCCTGAGCTATGTCCTCCTTGCCTTGGGTGTGCTGGGGATCTGCTGGTTTTCCCCAGCAGCTCACCATGGCTGAGTGCAAATGCTACTTGCACAGTGTCAGGAAAGAGCATCTCTTCTTGGGAGCCAGGAAGCTTGCTTTGAATAAATAGCAGTATCAGCCCTTGTGTTGCTGAACAACTCTATGGGCAGCCTGTGGTGAAGGAGAGGACTGAATTAGAGAAGGACTTGCAACTCCTGCTGGCTCTAATCAAGCAAGGTCCTGGCCCTGGATGCAGATAACAGCCTTGTTTGGCTGCTTCTCTTAACTTGAGCCCTGGATGAGTGTTTATATTGCTGTAGTGTTCATAGCTTCCATCCAACAGTGTTATGCATTTGTTCCCAGTGCTTTGATCATGGTAATAGATCCCAGCTCCTCTAGCAAATTGAATCTCACCTAGGAGGCTACAAGTGGTGTTAACGTTGGTGGACTGGGCTGCTCTGATGTCTCCCAGCTTCCTCCAGCTCTGCAGGATTGTGCCACCTTTCCTCAGTAGGGCTACTTGCTCGTTCTGGGATCACCTCCTTCCTCTGCTTCTTGGACTGCCTGACCCAGCAGCACTGATGCTGTGCTGGCAGTGAGTTTTTGGACTGCCAAGGCAACACAGTGTGGGCTGAGTGTGCTGGAGCTGTGGAAGGGGAGAGATCACCTGGGTGACAAACTGCTCTCCAAGGCTTAAGTCCTGCTATGTTGAAAAAATAATTTATAAACTATTTGCTTCCAGTTTGTCCTGGCTTGGAGAAGGCAATGCACTTGGGTTTGTATTCAAAAGGTTTTTCTAGTCTTGGGTGCATCATGGCCTTAGGCTGAGACTTTTTAAAAATGAAGCTGAAAATCTTGTTCCTCAAAAGGGGAGTCCCAACCAGAGCCAGAGCCTGGCACTGCTGAGCAGTGAGGCTGCAGCCAGCCAAAAGCAGGTGAGGAGAAGCTTCTGCATAAGTTTATGGGAGTCACACTGAGGACAGATATTACTGCTCTGGCTGCACTATCAGAAAACTGCCACCTGGTGCAGCCACTGTGGTGGGAAGAGGCTGCTTCAGATCTTCTCTAGTAAGGGTGAGAAGTGTATTGGGTATTAGCATTCATGAGGAAACACAGCTGTCCCCTGGCCAGGGATGGTATTTAGCTGCAGAGTCTCTTGCAGTGTGCTCCAAGGTCCCAGGGGTTTGTATTCTGGCCCTGGCCTGGCAGACCTGGGAGGATGCTGTAAGGGAGTATCTTCACAGGACTGGGCTGCCCATGGTGAGATATGATGCTTCTGAAATCCAGGCTTGTGCCACCCAGGAGGCTGTCATCTGTTGCAGCCTCACTGGTTAACTGAAGGTTAAATCCCCTGAGATCTGTCCATGTTGCTTCTTGCTAAGCTAGAGAGGCTGGGGCTGCCCTGACCAGTGGCTCATCTCTCAAATCATCCATCCCAGTGCTGCCTGGGAGAAATTCCAGCAGTTTCCATCGTAACCTGCTGGTCCCTGAAAATCCTGCATTGGTTTATATGTTGCTCCTGAAGGCTGATTTAAATGTTACTAAACATTTTGATCTCTGTTCTTGTTTGCCACCTACTCCCTTGTCCTGCTTTGCACTGTGACTTTTTTCTGCTGGCTGTAGCCTGCAGTTCCCCAACATCAGTCTCCATTAGGTGACACCTCTTTACCAACATTTACATGCTCAATGTACAATCAGGTAATTGCTGTGCAATTTCACACTCGAGTGATTTATTGCAGACTCATCCAGTCACAGACTATAATAATTAATCTGGAAATTAAACTTGCTTTTAAATTAAGCCATGCATTATAATAGCATGATGAGTAACTGCTAACTTCTTAGATTTAGAGGGTGGTGTCACTCGCTTCTCCCACCCAAGCTCTGGTGTCTTTAATGCAGCTTTCCTGTATCCTGTCATCCCTAAACACTGGGGAGCCACAGCAAAGATTGATCTTTGAACACTGAGGGCAAAGGGTGCAGCAATGTGGTTATGGGAAGCCATCAGTACCAGAAACTGAGTGCCTTGTGAATCAGACCAGCTCACTCTCCAGACTGAAAACCAACCCTAATCCCAAACGTTGCCTCTAATCCCCTGACGTTGGACTTGACTTAAAATAGCTTCAGAATAAGGGGAAAAGGTTTAAATTTTGCCTGTTTTGCAGCTTTCATGGGGCTACATCTCCCTGATCCAGCCAGGAAAGTCAATAGGTCTTAAATGAGCAATGCTTGGTGTAAATACCTCAGTAAATACCAAATGCCTCTTTGGTTTTCTGCAGTTTTGAAGATTTTGTGAGGAAACTGGTATCACATGGGTTCACCTCAAGGAGGACAAAAGCTGCTGAGATCTAAGTGGTGTCAGCAGTCAGAAGTTCAGCATTTCTGCAAAACCAGCCCTTCCTGTGCCCTATGTGGTTGGTCTAAACTCCAAATTCCTCCTGCTTTTTTCCGATTTCCCTCTAAATGAAGCCTTTCAGAGATGGTTGTTAATTCATCTCCATCTGAAGGGGGGGAGGGTCCCAGGAGCCCTTGGTGTCTGTAATGCTAAACGCTAGCCATGCAGTTATCTCACTCTGGCAGTCCCTTGTCTTGTGGCTGGCTTCCCCTTCCTCCTGCAGCTGGGAGCCCAGGTCCACCTCATTCATTCATTAATCCCTTTCATTCCCTCCTCGTTTGTTCGTGTCCTCTGCAACACGGGGAGAAAATTGCAATACCAAGAACAAATAGAAATTTGTCTTTTCTTTGGAAATAAAAGCTGCTCCATTTAAATTGTTTGCTCTCTTAGAGATTTGCCTGTGTGCAGATGAGGCAGAAGTCTCTTATAATGGATTGGAAGCCTTGGTGCTGAGCAGGGACAATAGAAGGGAACCTATCCCTCCTCTTTTTGTACTGCACTCTCTCCCTCTGCCTTCCTCTCTCCGAAGGAGATGAGATGAATTTTCCAGAGCAGATGGATCAGTTTTAATCATGCACCTCTGTGCTCCCCTGGCTTCCAGTAAACATGATTCAAGCAAAGAGATTTGCTAAATGCTTTTCTTTAATTCCAAAAGCTGCAAAGTTACTGTGTGGCTCCTGCCGTGCAGCTTGGCCACTGCTGCAAGCTTCCAGCCTCTGCTCAGGGAGGGTGCTGGGCTGTGGGTCCATGTGACTGCAGATTTGCCTTCCAGGACATGGATCCTTTTCCTGGCTGTGTGCACACAGCCCTGGCTTAAGAGAGGACAGAGTCCAAACCCCAAGAGCCTACTCCCCTCCCACTGGCATGAGAAAGCGTGGAATTCTTGGCTTCTTGGACCTCTGGGAGAAGATGGCAGTAACATCTCTCCCAGTCTCCTGTTTCATTCCAGCTGATCTCTTTTCTTGAGCTTATCTTATAATAGGAAATAGTAAGCTCTGCCTGTAAATTTGCTGGATGAGCAGTTTTAATTTCATATTCCATACAAAAAAGGCACTGGAGCTCACCCTTTCCAGCCTTCCACCAGAGCTGGGCTGTGGCAGAGTGTCTGCTGGGAGCAGTGCTGGCTGAGTTGCAGTGACTAGTGCATGGTGTGAGCCCCAGCTCCTGATCTGTGATGGGGACGTGGCTACTTGGTGACAGGGGACCTCCTGCAGAGTCCAATCCAGGCTGCTGGCAGGGTGGTGGAAAAAGATTTGAAGAACTTGCTTTGTTGTTTCTATGTAAGTGGAGGCTGATCTTTCTTCCTCACAAAAGAACAATGCAGTAAGTAGTCCCAGGATGGATGTGAACAAGCTATTTATCAACTGCAGCCCATTAAATGATCCTTCAAAATCTAAGTTTCCTAATTGCAGACCTACTCAAGTGTCTGAGGTGCTCTGGAAAAGGCTGCTGCCTGCTGAAGTATCTGTATTTAAAGCTGAACAGGTCTTTGGCTGTCTTGTCCCTATCTCATGCAAGGGACTTCTTTTCCATCCTCAGCAGCCACCAGCTATATTTACTGTCAGCAAATCTTGTCTGTGTTTTTGAAATAGAAAATGTTTTCGTACTGGAAACTAAGTATCTTGCATGTAGCAAAAACTCTAAAACAGTGTATCTCAAGTATCAACTGCTTACAAAGGTGCTCTTGAACAACCTACAAAGCAGAGGTTGTTTAATGTGTGACTGACAGGGTTTAGTTAGTTTCACTTTCTGGAGGGCAATATAATAGCTGCCCAGGGAGGTGGTAGAGTCACCATCCCTGGAGGTTTTTAAGAAGAGGATTGATGTGTTTCTTCAGGGGATGATTTAGAGATAAGAGTAGTGTAGGGCTATCTGTTGGACTAGATGATCTTGAGGGCCCTTTCCAACCATAGTGATTCTGGGATTCTGTTTCAAATCTTGTGAAGTAAGCTTAGGGGTCTTTGCTTTGGGTGAGTTCTTCTCCTCCATCCCATCCAAGCAGTGCTGTTGCTTCTCCAGTAGGACATAGCTTATTTAATAGGACAAAGGACACTTATTACTGCTGACAGTAAGGCCTTTGCTTCCTCTCAACCATTCCCCAGTGTGCTTGGAAAACTGAGTAGTTTTGCCTACCAGTTTGGGAAAGGTTGCCTACAACAGTGCTGGACAGCATCCCAAAATCTATCCTGCATCACTGAGTGATCTGCTCATGCTGGAGATTCACCACTCCATGGAGGCTGAGCTGCTGCAGCCCTGTGAAGGGAAGTCTGCAGCATGTTGAGCCACTGTCTGCTTGCACAGCTGCTGGGAAGAGGACTGCTGACTTTTGTACAAAAACCTCTTGGGTCTGCTTTTTGCCACTTTAATTCTTCATAAGCATAAGTGAGAGTCTCCAGCTTTGATCCAAATGAATAAACCAAACTATTGTGAGCAGCTGTCGTTCAGCTGGAGCAGAGTCCTTAGCCCTTTCTGGAGGGTGCAGCATGCAGGCTTGGGCTGACCTTGGCTGCAAAGAGCATCTCTGAAGATGTGCATTGCTCTGACAACTTGGAGGCTAAATGTCCCCCAAGCCTTGCTGTTCTGTGTGATTCATCCTCTCAGGCTTTGTGTCTTGGTGCTCCTGCTCCTTTCCTCCGGCAACTACACAGCCCCATGCTCTGCAGCCACCACCTCTAAATCAGTCAGGAAAATGCCACTGCCATTTCAAGACATTGGCTGCACTAAAAATATCTCTGCCCCTGCAACCCAGACGGTGAGTGGAGGAGTTGTGGGACTGGGTCTCAGCAGACTACTTAGCATGACAATACATCTCCCTTAATTGTTCATGTTCAAGGATTGGTGGGTGAGATGAAGAAGCTGGTTGGTGATCCACAGCTGAGTCATGGGTCCTTTGGCTGGAGTAGGAAGTGTGGCCCCTAGTTGGAGCAAGGGCTGAGGACTGAGCTGAGTCCTGAACCTTAAACCATGTTAGGTCAGGAGTGCCTTCCCAGAAAGGTCTCAGCAGATGCTAGCTGCTGAAACATGTTCAGCTTCCTCCTTGTGTGGCTGCTCAGCAAACTAGGATCTGGCCTGGGTTGGGTTCAGTGTGTGCTAATTAATCCCTATCTGTTAACTACTGCAAAAATGTAGCTCTCTTGCTCCATCTCTAATGCAGCATGACCTGTCCCTGCTCCAATGCAAAGCATTTTCTGGTTCTGCAGCTCTTTAAGGATAAAGAACATGAAAGGTTGGGCTGTAATTGTGGCATTAAATGAATTTAAATCTCTTGAAAAAGCAGCAGATAGAAGTAGAGATTTGGGAGGAGAAAGTGCCTTGCTGCAAGGGCAGCAGGTTTGGTAAGCTGGAGTCCAGGATTTGGTGTGTCTGTGAGAGGGCCAAAGCTGGGCTGCCTTCTTGCAGGGTTAAAATTGGATGAAGACCTGTAGCTGCTGAGGGCCAGAGTCTTTTTTTCAGCTGGAAAACAAATGGCTGCTGAAACCATCTCCTTCCTCTGGCTCACAACAGTGTTGTCTGGTTGCTTCTCCACTGCCACTTTAACTCAGAAAAGAAATGAGTTTCTGGAGCTGTTGCTTGGTGTGTCTTTTGAGAAATGGGGAAATGCTAATGGGGAAAATGCAGCATTTTCCCTTCACCAGCTCTCTTAGGGTTGAGTTAAAATGTATTCAGCCTCCTGGGAGGAAGAAGAATGCCTCCAATGTGGTATTCTTATTCTTATTTTTTCATTTAATTCAGCATAATTTCATGGCCTGTCTCAAAAGGCCTTATTAACAGGTAGGGTATGAATTCAGTATGAAGGCACTAGAAGCAGCACTGCCTACAGCAGCAACATGCATGGTGGTGTGGTTCATAGTCCTAGTCTAGCTGTCTGATTTGATTTTTTTTTTTTAGCTGCTGCTGCCCTTTCCTTCAGAGGCAGCTTCCCTCTGGAGTTCAAGGAAATGATCTGTGATCTTGGGGAGAGATTCTTCACACCCAGGATGTTCTCCACTGACACTGACCCTGTTATGGCAGGGTTGAAATGCGAGAGGGTTAGAGTCCTGTCACACCAAACACCGATAGTCAAGGATAAGAACCCAAAATAACTTGTGGTTATAGGGTGGCAAGTGGGTGGGAGTGACCTTACAAGCACATCCTACAGACACCCTCCAGGTGTTAGGGGATCTGAGAACTTGCTGTCATCTACCCTTGAAGCCCTGGAAATTCTGGTTGTCTGTGTTGTTGGGAAGAGCTTTGGAGAAGGAAAGATGCTGCCTGTGTTATAGGTGGTCTTGAGTCACTCTGATGTTCCTGTATTAGTGGGGGCTGCAGCACTGCAGGCATTAACTGGAGCTAGTCAGGTATTGATATTGCAATCATGCCCAACAGGCCACAACCGCAGATCCAGGATGGGAGTTGCTGTGTCAGACACAATGATCTTCTGGGCTTCCAGCCTTTGCTGCTTGGGGAAAAAAACCCAACATCTAAGTGTCTGTAGTCAAACCAACAAATGTGCAGAGGCTGCTGTGCTGATGAGCAGGGCAGGAGGTGAGCTTGCACTGCTGAGCCCTGTGACACCTCAGTTGTGGACTGGAAACTGTGAGAAGCAGTGTGGCCAAACCTTGGTTTCACAGCTATATTTGATAAAGCTGATGGAAATGGCCTTATCTGCCCTGCCTTTATGTGAAGCCTTGGATCCTGGGGAGAGCTAGAACTTAGTAACAACATCCAACAGGAGCTCTAGTCTCTCCTCTAATGACTCACTGATGTGGCTATCAGCTCATTACTGTGTGCTGCTCTGCCCAAAAGGAGAGTTAATTTGTTCATAGCAGGCCCTGCTAGTTTGCATCCCTTATCCACTTTGTTATTGATGTAACTGCACCCAGCCACAAATTAATTGGCTGCTGTGTCGTTGGCCCAGAGCAAACCACTTGCAGATCTATCATAAATTCATAGATGGTAGACTAGATTGGTGGGGTCCTCTACACCCCTGCCTATCAAACTCTGATTAACAACTTGTACTGCTTGGAGGGAGGGAGGTGTGCTCCAGAGCAAAGTCATCACAACCCTGGGTGCCTACAGCCTTGGCCAGGGAACTTGAAAGAACATGAAAATAGGAAGAGAATGGTGCTGGGTAACTTTTGAAGTTAACAGCTCTTTGTGAAAGTAGCTTAGTGTCATTTTTTCATCTCTTCCCCTCTGCAGGCAGTTAGGGTGTGTGATGCAGAGAGATGTTGTGGCTTGGGGTGAGCTCTGTGGCAGGGAAGAGCCAGGAGCCAGCCATGGTCTCTCTATTGGAGTGAGGTTCTCGATGTGGCTGGGCTTGAAGAGCTTTAACCTGCACACACAGGCTGTTTCTTCAGCTGGTTTATCTTTATCCAGCACAAGCACAGCATAAGTGAACTATTTCCTCTTTTCATGGCATTGATGAAAGTCTAATATCAGCGATCTTAAATTAATGATATGTTGAAAGCTCAAGGCTAAGGGAGCAGGAATTAATATCCTTGAGACCTGTCTCATTCTGTTTCTTCTGACACCTCCTAATTTTCCATGTAAATTGGCTTATGGATCTTTAGTTCAAAGGCTGTGTTGTGTGCTGGGGGAGTCTGGCTTGTCTGCTAGGAAATTATCCAGTGTAATGGCAGGGTTATAATTGTGCTGTAGCTATTCAGATCTGCCTCTCCTCTGTGGATGCTCTATCTGTGACTATCTGGCTAATCACAGCATTTACAGCAGTTCATGCCTTCCCAGTTTGTTAAATACTGTAAGCCACAGGCCCGTGTGTGCACAGTTGTGCTCATAATAAGACAAGTCTAATCCTTCTGGTGTATTGACTCAGCCATGCATGAGCAGCAGGGTCAGATACACACGCACCTAGAAGGATAAGCTCAGGCTTCAGCTTATCCAAGTAAAATAAATTTGCCCAGAATTTTGCAGGAAGTAAATAAAGGTGTGAGCACAGCTGCAGGAAAATCTATTCAAAGGTATTGATTGGCTCAGTTCTGGGTCTGTAACTGTACAACAGTACAGACTGGAGTCTGCTTCTGACTCCACAGGAAATCAAACGTGGGAGTTGACTTTGAAAACTAATTGTACAAGAGGAAGAGAAGCTGAGCAAGTCAGTCCATCCACAGACACTCTTTCAGCCTTTAACTTAAGACCTGTTGGCTAGCTGTGCTGTAAGTGCTGGTGAAGAGAGGGCTGTGGAGCACAATGAGAACTTGTTCTTCTGCTCAGATGTGATCAATAAAACCAAGGCATCTTCGTACCAGAGCCTGGGTCCCTTTGCATTTGGTAAATTCCCAGCAGTACTTTCAAGGCCTGAGCTGAAAATGGGAACCATAGCAACATCAATAACAAATCCCCAGAAGAAAAGGAAGTTTTTGTTGAAAAACAGTCCTTGTTAGACCCTGGAAGATGGTCATGAAAACAAACCTGGAGGCAGAGCTGGGTGTGAGCCAGCCCTGGGAGCTGTGCCTGGGATTGGTGCTCAGGAGACATTGCTGTCCTTGGATGTAGATCTGCTCAGCAGGCTGATTCAGTAGGATGGGCTCAGGCTAAGCCCAACAAAGCCTGGTGGTGGTTTTCAGATAGATGAATATGAGGGTAGGGACCTTTCCTAACTCCAGGATAGGTAGTCTTTTCTCAGTTCAACCACCCAACTTCTGGAATATCTCAGCACAGGTGCTCTGAGCATCAGGTCCATGCTGAACACATTCCAGCCAGTTAAAATATTTTTGTTTATCAGGGAGGAAAGTAAGATGGAAATGTGCAGACCATATTATATGAACTGCTGCTTAGATGGTAACTTTGTGAATTTGCCTGTGTTGTCTTTGAGGCACTTGGAACATCTGACATGGCATCAAAAAGGTAAAAAGTCCTGCAAAGACCCAGTGCTCCTGCAGCATTATTTGAGTCCTTTTACACATGAACAGTCAGACACAGAACCTAAAATTGGGGCTTCTGCACTGAGCTGTCACAATGGCAGTTTGTTAGTATTGATGATTCTTTTTTAAAGAACAGATTAAACGCTCCTGAAAAACACTCCTGACAGATCTAATCTATTACAGCTTGTCACTGGTTGCAGAAGCTTGTTTCATGCTAGTTGTTTCTGTAAGTTGGCTACATGTCACTTAGCCAATCCCATACTCATCTGAAGCATCTCTTGCTGCTGGGTCATTGCTCCCAGCCCATGGCATATGTATCTGATAGCTTTGCAGCTATTGGAATAAACATATTTGAAAGAATTAGTACAATCAGATGCTCTGGGGAGATTTAAAGAAATGGAGAGTGTCCTGTCTCTGATACATTGAGGCTCAGCTGATGTGCCTGATCTCTGATGCAGTCAGGCTCATCAGCATTGCAGCTTTTATCTGTCACTTGTAATGCTGCAGACAAGTGTTTCTGGTAGCTTTGTCTTTTCTTGAATCACCCACTACTCTTTTATTATTTCCTCCCCTGTACTAAAGAACAGAGGTAAGATAAGCGGTTGCTTTTCTCAGCAGCACTGTAGCTTTTATCTGAAGTGACAGTCTATGCTTGTCAAGGATAAAATGGTCATCATTATGTGTCTCCAGCCATCATCTGAGGTTTGGGTCATTCACACTTGTAAAGAATTTGAAATTATTAGACTCAGGGAACTAAAGGACAATAACATGTCAGCTTTTCTTCTTGGCTGCTCACTTTGGTGAAATCAGAGCCCCAACATGTCAAACTCTACGCTTGTGCAGCCACGGAAGGAGCTTTTGGCATGACTCAGACCTTGTTTTTCTTGGATTTTCTCTAATCCCATGTCATTAATTTTTGAGGAGGGAGTGGTATGAGAGCAGACTCTGGATTTCCTCCTGTGGCTGAGCAGTAAAGGGGGTCTGAGGCTTCCTGTGCAATCAGCCTATTTCCTTGTGTGATCATGGGCTGTTCAGTGCCTGTAGTTGCCAAGTGAGTGTTAACCTCTTGGATGCATGTGTGTGGTGTGTAGGGTGCTGCCCTGTTCTGGAAAGGATTAGACACCTGTCTGAGCATGGGGACTGAGTCTAGGTGTTTCTTGTACCCCTGTGAAGGGTCAGTTTCATCTTGGGGCATGCTTGGCTGTTCAAGGCAGGTTCTTTAGGCAGCTGTTGTCCTAGGAGTGAGGTAGACTATAGGTGTGCAGAAGGGAGATGATATGAAAACACAGCAGAGCAGTTGGTGTCTGGTCCACAGCTGCCCAGTGTCTGCCCCCTCAGCAGTCTACATCATAGCTGCATTCAGACATTGATTTCTAACCTCCCCTCATCCACTTTCAAGCCTTTGCTCTCCAAGTAGACATGATAACTTGTGAAGTTTCACAAATGTGTGTGTTGGGAGCTACTGCTGCTAAAGAAACCTCTCTAGACTTGAGGAGACTAAGGCAGCAAGAAGGAAAAGTGCAGACAGCCACAAAACAAGGGAATGGGTCTAGCTCCCAGGCCTGTCTGAAACTGTTGTAAAGAAATAAGCAGATTCAGTACAGATACATCTGCCCAGTCTCAATAGGCAGCTCTGTGGTCAGCTCAGTGCAGCCCTGACTGAGTCCACAGTCATGTCCTCCCTTATCTCACATCTGCACACCAGTGCTTTAGCAGGATGTCAGTGGTGAAGCTCAAATCCATTTCAAGCAAACCTGAGCTTGGACACAATGCCACATGGACAGCAAAGATAATAAATCAGGCCACCAGTGTGGAGATGTGGGCTGTGAGTGGCTCATGTGCTGGGAGGTGGACTACAGATGCTCCCAGAGTACCTGTCTGAGCAACAGGATCTCCACTGGGGCCCCATAATCTGTTGTTAGAGGAGCTCTGTAGGGTCTGCTGGCCTGAACATGGATAGGGGTTGTAGCTGCACTGTGGGACATAATATAGAAAGGTGAAGGAGATGGAGAAGTGCACATCCAGCTTCCAGCAGCCTTGGGAAAGGCTCTCATTTGAGTACCCTGGAAGTGTGCGATGCTTTCCTGCCCTGAAGGGTTGCTCAGTGTTTCTGTAGTGTTTGTTTCTCAGACTTCTGCATGTATGGTTTTTTTGCTCTTGCATTGGCACTGCAGCTGCCAGGAAGATGCCTGGTTGCTTTTCTGCTCCAAAGGAGTTTGAAGACAAAGTGGTCCCCAGGGTATGTAGGTCCTTATGTTGGTTCTTCTAAGAACTAACTACCCAGACCAGCCTCTTCTCCCATGATGTAGCCTTCAGCGTACCAGGAGAATTAGCAGGACCAGAGGTAAAGCCAAAACCTGACAGTACTCAGCACAACCCTTTTCCCAACTGCATACAAAGCTGGTTTGCTCCCATTCCCTCTAAAACCAGGAGTAATTAGCTATGCTGTGGCAATATAATGAACAGAGACCTGGATTTGCTGGGTAAAGCTTCCCTGAGCACACAGAAGACATCCTAATTACCTTGATTGGGCCATTATGATGCAGGGTTGAAGGGGAAATGTTGGAATGTTGTTTTACTTTTTTCCTTTTACCCTGAGCCTGAGAGTGTCAGGAAAAGAGGAGGGAGGTCTCATTAAAATTCTCCCAAGAAAGACGAGTCATTTATTTCACACTGAACAATTGATGTTTCCCATGCTGCAGAAAGACTGAATATTAACTCTAGCAAATGGGTCCCTGCTCATTGAGCTGCCAGTGTTTGTGCTCTTAAACGTAGAGTCTGTTTCAGTGCTGGCTGGGGGCCGTGGCTTGGCACAAGGTGTTTCAGCCTGGGAGCAAATGTTGATGTGCTTTCCTGAGTGGCAGTGGTTGGCTGGGGGAAAGTGCCTGGACTTGAATAAAATTACAGAACAGGCAACTTGTTTTCACTCCAAGATGTGATGTTTTACTCTTTTTCCCCTTCTGAAGCAGTTTCCCTTTTGATAACACAACAAATTTATGTTGCCAGGGCACTTGGATGTCTAAGGTGGGGATTATGGTCTTTTTGACCTTTCAAATAAAAAAGAGCAGGGGGGAATTAAATCCTTAAAATGCTTTATGCAAGTTGAATTCCAAAGTCTTCATTTATGAGCAGGAAGAAGGGAGGACAGAATGCCCTGATAATGAACAATCTATTCCTTTCAAAATCTGCTTCCATTTCTTGGTGGGAGAGACCTGGCTGCTGGAGAAGGTGCAGCTCCAACCTCCTAATGGCATAAGTCAATAAAAGCTTTAAGAAGCTCTCACTAGTGTTAACTTCACCCACTGTTTCCACCACAATTTTTATTCCTATTGAGTGTTTTATGCAAGAACGTTAGTTTGGCTTTGTGGTCAAAACCATGGGAGAAAAGGCACCTGACTGCATCTCTCTGCACCTGCAGTGGGATGTGGGTGTGAGAATCAGAACTGCTCCTGGATGAAGCAGGAGTCTTCTCCTTGCTATGGCTTTCTAAGGAGAGGTCTGCTTTCTCCTCTGAAGTGTCTGGTTACAGGGCATGGCAAACTGGTGTTGCCAAGCTGCTGTTCTTCCAGCAGCATGTGTAGGAAGATAATCATAAGAGCTCCTTCAGACTTAGCAAAGGCAATTTAATAACCACCTAATAGTGGAACAATTGAAGTGATATCAGCCTACCTACCCTGCGGGTGGAAACCTGCAGGGGATGGAAGAGCACAGGTTGAGGGAAAGCCTGACTCATCTGTTAACTTAGTTTGAAGTGAAAGAAACAAGGTTTAAGGCCTAACCCAAAACCTGTGTGTGTGTGTCGCTGTTTAACTGGTGCTTGGGGAAGTCGCTGCCCCGAAGGTGTTTCTGTGCAGCCAGGCACTGTAGATCTTCCTCCTGCAGTGCCGAATGATGATGCATTCAGTACCTCGGGTAGAGTCTGCTCCCTTTTGTGCTCAAAACCTACTGACTGCTTTGGTGTAAACTCAAACTCACCTTGGTCTGATGAGCAGCAGAATTTGGTTCTTGTTTCCAGGGGACTAAATCTGTATGAACCTGCAGGATGAGGCCTTGAGCCTTCAGTAGTGCTTGTGTAGGTCCAGGTGCTGTGCTTGAGGAGGGTAATGCCAATGTGGCCTGGTAGAAACATGCTGTGAGAAGAGCAGCTTTTGGGTCCTGTATGATCATAGGAGCTGTTTCCCAAATGGATATGGGTAGGGCACAAAGGCTCTAGGAGCAGGTGTCATCTCTTGTACTCTCCTGCAATTGGTGTCTACATCTCTTAACAAAGGTTTTTCCTCCAGTGGTGCAATGAGTGTTCTGTTCAAATGCTGCCCTGTAAATGCAACTTCAAAATACATCTGTTGTCTGGAGGCACCCAAGTGCCCTGGTCTGCTGGAGGAGCTCTCCAGCAGGAGATTAGGGGCTGCAGATGGGGCATTCCTCCTTTGCTCCTCTGCAGTTGGTGACACTTTTCTGCATGCTGCCCTTTCCCTAGCCTGGCAGAAGGGATGGAACAAGTGGAAAGGCTCTGGAGGGGGTGTCAGGGTTTAGCAGGGATGCTTTGCTAATGGGAGGTGAGTGAGAAATGGCATTGCTGTGTGGTCCTTGCATCTGGGAGGACTAATGCAAAGCAAGTGGGCTGGGAGTGTATCTGTACCTGCTGTATGGCTCCTCTCCCACCAGTGAGTCTGTTGAATGAAATACATACAATTAGCAGTGCAGGACAACTGATGAAACATGATTAGTCAGGTTCTGGCTGTGTCCCAGGGGCTAGTGAGTCACCTCAGGTTGCCCTTCTCCCCACCTGGCAGCTGCCAGGGCTGTGCTCACTCTCCAGCATGGATGCAGTTTACTTCTGGGCAGGTTTAGCTGTGCAGAGACTTCAGGAGGAGAAGGGTGTCCAGGGAAGAATGTCATCAGCCTGCTGCCTAGCAGGGCTTTGGGGATCTCAGCTCTGGCTTGTCCTTAAGGCTGACTTCGCAGAGCTGTGACTGTGGGGAAGGCAGGGGGATGTTTTACTGCCTGGTGTGGACACAGGGATGTAGATAGTGGAAAAGTAGTAACAGAGAAACATGAACCCAGGGCTGAACCCTGCAGTGACTGGCCCAGGCAGGCTTTGTCACTAGCTGGGGAGATAGGAGTGAAGTAACTAGACCATCTGCCCCTTATGTGAGTTTATCAAGAGCAGAGCTGTGCCTGTGGCTTCAGTCACACCTCTAAGGACGAGGAGGGGAAGAGAAGGAGGTGGAGACTGAACCCATCTGTCTTCCTGCTGTCTGACAAGGCAGCACACAGACACATGGGGAAAGTGCTGGCAGAAAGAGACGAGGAAATTTCTCACCCTAGGTGCAGGCTGTTGTTCTGAACAACTAGATTGAATAGATTGTCTATCACCCTTTGGTTTTGGGGGTGTTATTCCCTCTGGTTTCTTAACTGGATTTCTCTTAGTTTCTCTCCAGCAAGAGAGACAAAGGCTGTGTATGTGAGGCAGGATTGTGTTATCCGTGCCCCTCTCACTGCACTTTTCAGACCTCACAGCACTTCACCTGCACTTTCTGTGCAGGTAGCTGTGTCCTTTTCTACTTAATGGTGCCTTTTATTCAGGCTCTGCCATCAGTAACTGTGGCACTAAGATGAGTTATCACGTAATAAATACAAAGAGCAGAAGAGACAGAGGAAAAGCTGAACACAAACCAGAATGTCAGCAGACTGAGTTCACAAAGGCAGTTCTGATAAAGAGTGAAAAGGGGTAGGAAGTTTGGAGTAGGTCATGCCAAGATACACAGACTCTTTAGCTGCTGGAAGTCCTTACCTTACCCCCTAGGTAGGGGAACACCTCTGAAGGCCTTTTATCAAGAGTTTGTGTTGTAAAGAGAGGCTTTTTTTTTCCATCTTGCCCTGTGCTTTGGGATAACTTAGGGAAGATGGAAAAAAGCTATATGTTGTGTTCTTTGCTGGTTTGCTTTGTCTGTACCTCTCTTCCCAGCCACACAGCACACCCACAGGTATCTACATCCTTGACTTCCCAGCATGCTTGCCACAGCTTTTATGGATGTATGTAAAAGGGGAGGGACCCCACAGGAAGTATTTTGATATCTGGATGAGGAAATCCCTTGGAGACAGGCAGGAGGAACTTGAGGGAATGGAAATTGTGAGTCTTTGCAGGGTGGTGGGAAAGGGCAGGTGCCTCTGCTAGTACACTGGCTACATGGGAAGCCTTGCCACTGGTGTTGGGATTGGGTCTGCCTGGCATAGCTATCCACCTCACAGAGATGAGATCTAAAAGGACTTCAGCCTGGCAGGTGTCCATGTGCTATGCCTTGACTTCAGCATGATGAGATCTGGAAAAACATCCACCCTGCAGAGACACCCTGAGTGTTACAGTCACTAATGCTGTCCTCCCTTCATGGCTGGCCCACAGTGGCCCCAAGGTTTTTAGCAGGTGGCTTGTCCATGCTGGGTCAGAAAGACTTGCTTTGGCTGGGAACAGTCTAGTTCAACTATAAACACTTCTACAGTGTAAGCAAGACAATATCTTCACTGTGCTCTCTCAGAGCCCTGACAATTCCATTTGTTTACATCTCCCTCATACATTTCTTATTGCTGGTATTAAAGGAGGAAAAAAGCACCCAACCTTTGCTACCTCTTTTCACGGAGAAGTGTCCCGTGCCAGCTCTCCCCTTAACTTCCTTATGGCAGAAAGGTAACACAATAGCTTTCCTTGTCCTGACAGAAACCTGACTTGGCACAGCACACACCTTCCTCAACCTTCACTCCTGAGCCCTCTGGGGAAAGTACTGACCAAAGAGCAGAGCAGCTTCAGGAAAACCAGCAGATGAAAATTACTGGCAGTTAAAATGGGGCAAAGATTTTTAAAGTCATAAAGGTTGCAAGCTCCACATGTGTCTGTCTGGCCTTTATTGCCCAGGGAAACAGGGGCAAAAGATTGACAAGATACTGGAACAGTTGAGGTGTGGATGTGCTGCTACAGTAGGCTGGGCTGGCAGAGCCTGGGATGAAAGTACAGAGACCCTGTCAGGAGATTTTTTTTCAGCAAGTTGAAAAGCAACATGCTGCATCTGATGATGTCAGAAGACCTGGTGTTGCACACCAACCTGCTCTGATCACCAGAGGTGAGTGAAGGGCTGTCTTCTCTTTACAGAGTGTAGGCTGAAGTATTGGCTGTACTTAAAAATACCTATGAGTGTGGGATCTGTGTTAGACGAACCTGTAAGTACACACGTGGCTTAGAAATCCTGTGAGGTGACACAGGTTTGCTGTGTGAAGGTGAATTTCTGCTCTGGCTATACTGTGGGTGGCTGGTGGCATGAAACCATAAGCAGGGTAACAAATTCTTTTGTGCTGTTTGATGTTTTTAATTCATTTTTACATGTAATTCCTCTACAGTAACCAGTTCCTCTGTGTTTGACTAAGTGCTGAACAATGCCTGCAGGGTCCCTTGGGAGCCCTGGGCAGGCAATCGGTGTAATCCCCCACGTTTAACCGATCTGTGCTGTCTTTTTTTTCCCCGGTCTTTGTAATGAGCAAAGCTATTTCCTAGCATCTGACTGTTAAAGCCACATACACAAACCACAGACATTTAATGTTCCCCCTTTTGACTCTGTAAAGCACTTATTATTTGGAGGAAGCTGCATAAGCAACTCTGCTTCCTCTGAGTTGCCTTTTCACAGCTTCTCACACCACAGATATCTAGACATTGTGTTTCAATCATGTTTAAACCCCCTGCCTGGAGTTCCCCAATGGCTGTGCAGACTGTGAAGCACAAGAGCAGCATGAGGAACCAGCACTGAAAATCTGCTCATTGGCATGAAAAGCCACAAAGCTGGCATTAAGTAGCAGTAGTTTTGAGAATTGTCTGCAGTCCCTCAAAGCAGTGTAATTATTATCTGCCTGATTTTGCTTGAAATATTTAGAAATAACATCAAAATTAACCAGTTCTTGAGAATGTCTTGGTTGCCAAAAAACTTCACCAACTGGAGACAGATGGGGCTGGACCAAAAGGCCAAGTGACAGACCTAGGTGAGACTTCTGGCCCTGAGATCTATCTCTGCTGTTTGCTTCTAGGACATGACACAGTCATCCAAGTTTCCAGGTCAGTGACCTGCAGTATGACATTGTGTTTCAAAGGTTCAAGTTTGGAATGCAGAAGCTCTATATTGACATGCTGCTTAGGAACGTGATGCCAAGAGACAAGGAATCACTAGGCAGTGTTGTTGATAGAGGGTTTACTCTTCCAGGGTGAACATTCCCCCTTGAAATCCTCTTTCTGTCCTTTCTCTTTTCTGTTCACCCTTTTTGGGGGTCCAGTGGCCTGCATGATGGAGTCCTCCTGTGCAGGAGTGGAGAGAAGCAACAGTACGCAGCACCTCCTAGGCCAAGGGCAGACTCCTGCACTGAAATGGGAGCACCTGGAGTCTTGGAGGTGGAAGCTGGTATTTCATACCCTTCACCAAGAATTGCCTGAAGCCACTTCTTCTCTAATGACTTAAAGATCTGGAGGCTTTCTTCTGTGGTCACTTCGGAGTGTCCTAGTGAACAGCCACAGTCACAGGCAGTGAACGTGGTGAGAATTCCTCCAGAAACCGAGTTTGCTGAGTGGATTCTGGTGCCAGTTTCAGGCACACACTAGCCTCTGTCATGCTGTTGTTGTTGGCAGAGCTGCTGTTGTGATGTGGCTGTTTTGCAGGGCGGATGGCCACTAAGAACTGGCGCTTGAAGGTCTCGCTGAGGGCAATGTAGAGGAAAGGGTTGAGGCAACTGTTGGCATAGCCCAAGCTAATGGCAAAGTTGTAGGCATAAAAGAAGGCCATGGATGGTGTGTCAATGCCAAGGTGAACTAGCTGGAGGATGTAGAAGGGAGCCCAGCAGATAAAAAAGGCAGAGCAGATGGCAACTGCCATACGGGTGACTTTCTTTGTACGTACACGGAGGCTCCTTTGGGGCAGAGGAACCACAGTGGTGGCCATGTGCTGGAGGATCTTAAAATAAACCACACAGATCACAACCAATGGCACAGCAAACGCCAGCATGAATTGATAGAGGGTGAACCAGTAGATATCAGTCTCTGGGTTGGGAAGCAAGAGAGCACAGCGGAAGGTCCCATCCTCCAGAGGCATGAGACCTGCATACATCCACACGGGAATGATAGTCAGGAAGGAGAGCAGCCACACCAAGCAGATAACTAGAGCTGCAGCACATGGGGTCCGGACAGAGGTAGATTTTAGAGGGTAGACAGTTGCCAGGTAACGGTCCAGTGTCATCACAGTAAGGATATTGGTGCTGGTGATCTGGCTATTTGTGTCCAGGGCAGTGATGATGGTGCATAGAGGAGCTCCAAAGTACCATGAGCCATTACCTAGGAGCTGGTGGATGAGGAAGGGCATGCCCAAGAGGAATAGGAGGTCCACAATGGAGAGGTTGAAGATGAAAATGTCAGGCACAGTCTGCTTGTATCTCAGTTTCTTCTTCTTCACTATAGTGTAGATGACTATGAGGTTCCCCACGATGCCCAGGAAGCAGATGATGCTGAAGAGACTGGGCATGATCACGTTGGTGTATGGTGCTGGCTTCTCTGCTACTGCCAAAACAAAGCAAAACAATGAGTGCAACCCAGAGACAATCTCTTCACACCTCTGTGTGTTTGCCCTGTCCTGCATCTCGATCCCCCTCAAAGATGTAGCCTGGAATGATGTTTAAGACCCTCTGCAGTACTTGGAGAGGCTTAGCTGGGGGTTTGGCTCTCCTATGCCACTCAGTACATGCAGCACTCCACCCAGATCTGGTCATGTGTCTAGCTATGTGTAGGCATCTTTCCTCAGCTCTCCTGGTGTACTTTGGTCCTGCTCTGAAACTCACTGGCTCTTTTTTTGGGGTCTACCATCAGGCTGATGTGCCTCTGCACCCACCAATGTCTGACAGAGTTGATAGTAACTTTTCTTCCAGGGAGTGCTGGGGGTTCAGCCATTGAGGGAGGTGAGTGAGGCAGCTGCACATCAGAGAAGCAAAACCTCTATGTGGGTGCCAAAATCTGGATGTAGTCAATGCTGAAGCTGTTGGCAGAAAGCTTCAGCTCATCTGTTGGGTGGTTTATCTGTTGTACAGTATGACATACAGAGTTCATTGGCCATAGAGGCAGACACCTAATGCTTATCTATATTGTGGGATCTGGGACTGTACTGTAGCTGTGTCCCAGCTCTGTCAAGGTTAGGCCAAAGCATGCACTCCTTTCCATCATCTTTACCTGCTTTTCACCCTTTCTCCAGTTTCTTTTCTATACAGAAATCCAGGTATGTGACCAGACAGGGATTTGGGATTATGTTTCAGAGTGGTCCTTTAACAGGGAATGCCCTTGTTCTACATGGAGAAAAATATGCCTTAGAGCTGCTGTGTGAGTTCTGGAAGTAAGTGGATTTCCAAGGCAAAATTCTTGCCTGATAACACTTAGCTTATCAGGACTGATGCTTGACTGTTGCTTTTCGAGGTAGGAGGCCCAAACACAATCTAATTCACATTTTCCTTGTCTCTAACTCAGCTTTAAAATGACACTTTGAAGCCACAAGCCCTCAGTGCCAACCAACAGACATTTCTGCTCTTGGGCACAGAAGGTGGTATCTAAAGCACTGATTATGGTGCTCTCTGTTCTCCCAGACTGCCATATGCAGTGTGTTATGGAGGCTGAAATAACCCTTCTCAGCTGAGGCAAATCTCATTTCATCTCTTTATTCCTCTCCTATGGGACTTGCTGGTTTGTTTTTTTTCTAGAGGAAGGCTTTGTTTGAGTTATTTCTGTGACTGTTAGACATTCATGACAGCCCCTAAGCCTAGGCTGTCTGTGTTTTTCACTGAATTGCAGATGATTCAATGAGTTGATTGGAAATGCTTTCAGTTGCTGCACTATTCCCTCTCCTTAGCAGTCTATGCAGGTAGAAGTGGGGAAGCCTTCTCCAACAGAACCTAAGGAAATCCTAAAACTGAGATCAAGTGAAATAACAAATACTTATAAGGTGTTGCCTCTGCCAAAGCAATGTCTGTCTGCTGAGGTGGTATTTGCTGACTTGGAGCTCTAGAGTTCTTGAGTACAAACATCTCCAGGTTTTCTCTGTGACAGAGAAGCATGACAGATTTGGGAAGATAACTGGGGCTACACTGTTGTCCTGGCCTGTGGCTGGAAACGTGTGTGCCATATCAACTGTATATAACATAGTGCTCTTTGAAGTAGGACATGAGGAGCTGCCACTGCCTCAGTCCTTCTGGCTCTAGGAAGCAGACAACTTAGGCATAAGCAAGGCCAAGGTCAGAATCCAGTAGATCAGTTGAAACACCATTTTATCAGAAAGCCTGTGTGCAGGTGATAGAGAGCAGCCAATGAGGCACACGAGAACTGGCAGAGGTCTAAAGGTGGAAGCCAGGCTTGGTTGATCAGAAACAAAAAGCCAGGTCCAGGCCACTCATGGGTGTTTAAATGGTCTCTGCTCCTGGCTGTTCATTAATGCAAGGAAATGACCCATCTCACATGGCTTTTGGTAGATAATATACTGCCATCAGCACCCTATTGAGACCTGATACTTACTCTTCAGCATCCAGCTTGTGCAGCCTCTGAACATGCAAAGAGATCTCACAGCTCCTTTATGCCTGAAGGTGGCAGACCAGAAATTGGAAGACGACTGTGGTCCTGCTCTGCAGGTAGCTGTTATGAGTTCTCTTCTCTCCTACACCAAACTTCCTTATGAATGTGTTGGGAATGGGTTGTATTAGTGAACTGTAGAGGCCACTTGGTTAGCTGGAAATTGGGACAAAATGTCCTTCTCCTGCAGTATAATCACAACAGTTCTTGTGGTGATCCTGTAACATTTGGAATGAGCTTAGTTGGCCTTAAAGCAGAATGTGTGCAAGCCCAAAGGCATCATGTGGAAAGTAGTCTGTATAGTGCTGTAGCATCTTTCCTGCTGTTGGTATTTGTACAAGCAGGACTTTCAAGTGTTATTAGTTGGAATCTAGTATGAAGCTGTAGTTCATGTTTGTATGGAGTCAGAGGTGCATGACTATCAAAGACTTAGTTCTCTTACCTCAAGATGAAAGAGGCTTTAGAAATCATTGAATCTGAATTTTCAGCACTGCTTATGTGCACATTCAAGTGGCTGTATTGTGTTTACTGAAACAGCTACTTCAGGCATTGATTCACCCTTGTTTGTAGATCTGTGGCTGCCCTGTTGCTCTTTTAAAAAGTCCTGAAGGGGACTGTGCTATGTGAACTGAGTGAGGACTGGCCTGTCTCTTTTTGTCTAAGCTCGCTGTCCTCATCCATAGCCAGACATAAACTACATCTTTAATGCATTTCCCAAGTGTCATGGTTTGAACCCACCTGGTATCCAAACACATACACACAACCACTTGCACACCCTCCCCTTGACCCAGGGAATGGGAGCAGAGAACTGGAGCAGTAGAGCTGCCCACCACCTCTATCCCAGTCAAAACAAGGACAAGAAGAAAGCACCTAAGGCACACTTTCAATTTAAAAAGGACATACTGGTGGAGAGGGAGTCAGAGACCATATGAAACACCTTTTGTTGAAGGGTTTCACCAACTTCCACTCAAGAATTGGCCTGCCTGACCCTAAAGTGTTGACTGGGGAAAGCAGAAGACTGATGAGCATCTCTGCTTCCCTCTCCAGCAATGTCTGAAGTTATGTGTGCCCTACGAGTTAGTAAAAGAGAATTGAGCTGGAAAAGGGTTAGTAGGTTAGGACATTTGGCCCACAATACACAGTAAGAAAACAGGGAGCAATAGAGAAGGTCTACAAAGATAAGACACAAGGACTAAGGGGCCCTGCTAGGAGATAATGGGAACCCAGCTGCAGGACTGCCAGACAAAACCAGTTCTTGTGACCCTGATGGCTGCCAACTCGGTAAAGCTGGACAAAGTTGAAAATGCCAATGTAACGATGACTTCGAGCCTTCCTCATAGACCACTGCCCACGACCACCAGGAGGCAGGGCGCATGCACCAAGAGGAGGAGACTTATGATAATGAGATCCTGGAACTGATTTTAATGATCCCACCTATTTCCTGGAAATCCACTGCATTTGTATAGCCTAGTAATGCATATCTATAGATTAGGGCATTAAATAACGGTCAGTAACTTGTCGGGGTAGAGTGGTTTGGCGAAGCTATTCCCCCACTCTCCAGCGTTGTAAATAAACATACCTGCTTTATAACCGTTCATGGGTTGTAAAGTTTGCTTCCGCACTTCACCTATTCCCCTCCCTGTCTAGCTGGGCTGGTTCATCTTGTCCCTGCAGCCAACAAGTTGCTAGTTATCCCTGCGTCCCTGCCAAAAGGTAGCGAATCGTTTCAAGCCAGCGGTGGCAGTCAGGCTTTGTCTCGGTGCTGTTCCACCGGAGGGGGGGCTGGGGCCAGAGACCCTCCGCAGCTCTCGGCAGGGTCTTGGCCTCATCCGTCCTTCCCGGCGCCGCCCGCCCTCAGGTGCTGAAGGCAGTCCGGAGCTGGGGTGCTGTGTCCCTGGGCCCAGCCTCCCATGGGGTATGAGCCAGCCCCGCTGAGGACAAGCGGAGCAAGGGGCATGTACTGGTGGACTTTGAAGGGTCTAGAGGGGAAGCTCTATGACGAGCAGCTGAAGTTACTTGGTTTGTTCAGCCTGGGGAAGAGACAGCTGGAGGGAGACCTCATCATGGTCTACAGCTTCCTGACGAGAGGAAGCAGAGGGGCAGGAGCTGATCTCTATGGTGACCAGCAATGGGACCGTAGCGGAATGGCACGGAGCTGTGCCAGGATAGGTTTAGAGGTTATATATTAGGAAAAAGTTCTTCACCCGGAAGGTGGTCGAGCACTGGAACAGGCTCCCCAAGGAAGTAGTCACGGCACCAAGCCTGCCAGAATTCCAGAAGCGTTTGGACAAGGGCCTCAGCCATATGGTGTGATTTTTGGGGGTTGTCCTGTGCAGAGACAGGAGTTGGACTCGATGGTCTTTGTGGGTCCCTTCCAGCTCTGGTCATTCTATGATTCTGTCCCGGAAAGGTCTCGCCTACCCTCCGCTTCCCCCATCCCTCCAGGGCAGCCCTCGCTCACCTGAGCTATTCCGAGCCTCCGGTTCGGAGAAGTTGCGGGAGGAGTTGGCAGGGGCCATGGCAGCTAGTCCAGGTGCAAAGGATGAAGAAACTTCGGCAAGTTCCCCGGGTAGATCCGCGATGGCTCTGGGATAACGTCCCCCGGCTTTCTCCACTGGGGGACGGGCAGAGGGTGGCAGGCAGGAGCCGGAGAGCAGAGGCTGCGGCTCGGTGCGCTGCGCTCCGTTCGCCCACTGCCGCCGAGCAAGGAGCAGGTGCTGACATCAAAGAGCAGCTGACTCCGTCAGCCACCTCATCTGAGAGCATCCCTCCACGCCGTCGGGTGGGAGGGAATGCCGGAGCTGAGCGGGGCCGGAGGGGGCTGACTCCCGGGCGGGGGCTGGCCAGTGCCTACCCTCGGTAGGGCTGCGGCTAGAGCCCCTTCACATCATCTCCCCGTGCCGCCCCCGAGGGGGTGTCTAGGACCTGCGCCCTCCCAGTTACAGTCAGCCTGCTCCCGCTATCAGCAGTAGGAGTATCAGGCTTTGCCTTTTAAAGTAGCTCTGATTCTCCTGTCTTCAGCGTGGATTTTTATCTCTTGCAGAGACACGCGCACTTTTCATCCCTGAGTCACAGACGCATCCCCAGCAGAGAGGCTTGGGCATGTCAAGGCACCAAATTACCAACTGAAAATTCAGTTGCTTTGACACTCCGAGCGCTCTGATTCCAACCTGAGAGACTTCATTTGTAATTAATTCTCTGTTGTCTTCTGCTGTTCCACTTATCGGTTGGACTAGATGATCTTGAGGGTCCTTTCCAACTGTAATGATTCTGTGATTCTTGCCACAGCAGATTTTCTTCCTAGATCTAGAAATTAGCCCTGTTGCTAGCTCAGATTTTATTTATGTTCTTTTTTTGGGGGGGGGGCTTAAAAATACTAGGACTCCTTTGGGTTTTGAAAAATGGCTTTGCCCTTTCTGTGCCTTGCCAGAGCTGCAGCCTGCTCTTTTCTGTGGCTTCGAGCTGATGATTTTGTTGTGCTTCCTGCCCACTGTTTATATGTGAGTTGGGTTCTTCCATTATGGTTTGAATCTCATGTTTCCAGGGTAGAAGAGTAATTCTGTACCTCTGAGCATTCCCTGCACTGATGCATGATATGTTGGCAGTCTGCAGAAAACCAGCAGCAACAGGCAGCTGTTTCTGTGTGGTAGGGCAGTATAGGGGATTGGGTTTGCCTTGTAGAAACTGCACCTGTCTGTCTGGAAACCTCTCTTCTGTCTCCTCTGTAGCAGTAAAGGTTGGCATCAACTGTAGGAGCCATTTTTTGGAAGTCTGTATCAATCAGGACTAAAAGTAACCTGTACTATTAAAAATGAGACCCAATACATGTACCAGCAACGTTCCCAGCATAGGCTGTAAGTCAGGTTTGGAAGCAGCATTTTCATTATGGGCCTTTTACTGTGTAAACCAAAGGAGTTCTTCATTATTAGATTGTCCTCTAGTGGACCAGCAGCAGACAGAAATCTGGAGCTTGCTTTGCCCATGAGTTGTAGCTCTTAAAAATCAGAGGCAGGCTGGGGCTAATTTGTCTGCTCTGAGGTTCTTGCTGAGCCTCTAGAGTTGCCTCAGTCAGTGATTTGCCCAACAGGTTTTTCCCTGACAGACACCTATGCTGTATGAGACAGTCTTGAACCTCTATAGCTTGCAAAAAAGTGATGTTTCTCAGTCACTTCATTTTCTTAAAAGACCCTTCCCCCCCATATCTCGGAGAGGTGTTAGGGCTCATCTCTGAGGTCACTACCACAAGCCAAGCTACAGTTGTGTGCTGGGATGATAGAGCCAAGGCAGAAGAGCTACCGTGAGCACAGTGTTGTTCCCTGCAGTGACTGCTTACGTGCGTTTTTGCTTAATCCAGTGCTGAAGTACAGAGTACAAGTGTTTTCATGAGAAAACTGGTGGGCAGTTGCTGTTCCAAACATTTTTCCTGCACAGACAAGCTCTTACTCACATTGCCTGGAGAGGAATGAGCTATCTTATCGCTTTCAAAGAAAGAACCTGACATTTAAATTGAGCAGTTTCTAAAGCACAGCATTATTTCTGGTTTGCAGTCAAATATTGCTGTTCACTTAGAAACAGCCTTGCATCTGAGGAAGCTGTAATTCCTTCTCCTCGGCTGTAGGGGCATAAAAACCCCACATCTGCTCCATTCCTGATGCCCGTGTCACAGCTGCACTGACAAAGCCGTGCTCAGCACTTGACATTCTCCTCACCAGTCTGCCTGTGTGACTGGTTTATTATCAAGCTTTTATATTCAGGCTTTGACAAGGTTTGATTCTCCCTTACTGCCATGTCACTAATCTAGGCAAGCTTTTGCCTTTAAGATGATCTGTACTTTGCAAAATCATCTCTGCCAAGCTGAAGGGATAGAGAGGAGAGCAATATTAACTGCAGCAACTGGTGATGCACAACCTGTCTGGGCACAGAACTCACCATCACGGGAAGGAGCAGGCACAGTAATCGGCTCATTATCTGGCTGAACACTTGAAGACAGCAGCTCTCTGAAGGACCAGTTCTGTGAGTGCTCATCTACTGGAAACTGCAGCAGGGACAAGCACTAAAGGGGCCTTGGGATATAGCCAAGGAGTTGTACTAACCACTCCATGTAATTACAAGGAAGATCGAGGCACTAAAACCTTGAAAGCACATCTTAGAGAGATAGCAATTAACATTTAAGCAGGGAACTGCCATCTATACATCCTGATGATGTAGATAAAGATGTGAAAATGGAGCTCAACCCTTAAACATAAAAGGAAAAAGAAAAATTACTACTACTTACAAAGTTGACATCACCATTATCCTTAGACCATTCTGTCTGCTGCATCACTGTTACAAAGATAGATAGGAATCTTTCAAAGGTCCTGCTAGGCAAATTCAGGGAAGGGACTAGGAAACGAATCTAGCTGGTCTAACAGTGGTTTAACCCTGAAAGGCTCTTATATTTCAGTAATGAGTTAGATTTCCTGCATCTGTGCCAACTGGAGATCCTGTCTTAAGCAATATGAGTAGAACCACAGCATCCCATGGGGCAGAGCTCAGTGCTGGCTCCTGTTACCATGCTACTGAAACCATTTCCCCAGCTCATTCCACCAAATAATTTCCCATTAAATGGAGACTTTCTCAGCTGCTAAGTATTTATTTAGCACCTAGATACTACTCTGGTTTGTTGTCTGGAGAGAGGAGGTTTCACTAAGACCTAAGCTGATATCCTTCCCTCTCACTGGTCTTCTTATTTGCAGCTCCAGGCTTACAGGAGGGGCCTCTGCATTTTTATTGCTCTTTGACTTTGTTTATATTGATTTCATAGCCTAATGGGTGAAGTTTCAGCCTTGTGGTCGCCTTAGGGGTAGGCATGACTTCATTCAGGATGTTGGACATGGTGCATCAGCTCTCCATACTGGCTCAGTACTTGAATATTGTTGTCTCTGTTCAATAGCTGCACATCAGCCTCACCCCTTTTCAGGCAAGATTGGTAGTTTCTAGGTAGGGATCAGTTTTGCCTCCTTGATTCTGGAAAGTTAGTCTTTGCTATCACTTCTCCTCTACAGGGAAGGAAAATGTCACGTGGCAAAGTTAATTTCCCTGAAGCCACATGCTGAGCTTGAGGTCAAAAATTGACAGTAATTCTCTAAAGTAGTGCTGGCTGAGGCAGCATCTTAGACATCTTCCTGCAGTGATTATCCCAGCACAACTGTTTGTATCCCCACAGAGGGATGTGTGCTGAGTGTGAACATCTGATTTAAAAACCCCAAAGGTTTGAAGGAGTAACTTCATCAAGGCAACTTGATGGCAACTTAGGCATTACTGTCATTGATCTAGTTGTGCACTGCATACGATCTGGCTGATGGGGAAGAAGTTCCTGTTGTGTCTCGATGCCTGATTTGACTCAGATCAGTGCTACTGTGTGATCCAGTGCTGCCCTGAGCTGCTGTTAATGAACATGGAGCCAAAGCCTGAGACTGAGCTCTGCTTTCTCTTAGATGTGTGTCTCTAATGAACTCAGCAGGGCCTTTCTCCCCTTTCTCAGCTGCTCAATAGTCACACAGGGCTTTAGAGGAATGCTTAGCTAAGCACTCATCTAAACTCTCTCGTTATCCATGCTGGATTTCTAATTAATTAGCACAAAACAGGCATTTATCTGAAAGCAGCTGACCACCTCCTCTTTCCCCACAGGCTTCCTGCCCTTGAAATGGCAGGTCCAAGCTGTCTGCTCAGTCCTGGCTCATTCCAGTCCCATGCTGTTAATTTGTGGCTTTAGCCTTCAGCCTCTGTCCATCCTGCCTGCTCAAAGCAAGCCAAAGGCCAGGGCAGAAAGAAGCCTTATGTGGTTTTGTTTACATTGCTAAAGGTTAGAGGATCCCAGAGATAAAAGCACAGCCAAAAATAACAAGAAAGGGCCAAGCAGGGCTTGGCCTGCGACAAGGGAGCTGAGAGGCTGGGGGGGGTCCATGTGCTGAGGTCAGGGATGCAGATGCAGGGTCGATGAAATGGGCAGATCCAATCGTCAGAGATAAGCTGCTGGCAGTTCTTGGCATTGAAGAGAAACAGCCAGGAGCCCTGAGAAAGGCAAATCCTGCCCCCAGGGTATGTGATGGTAGCCACTGTGCACGAGGACTGGCACTAGAACAAGACAGAAGCAGCTGCAACCTGGATTTCTCCTTAGTTTGAACAAGGGGGGAAAAAAGTTTTGGATCAGATCTGTAGCTTGCAGATAACTGTGCAGGAGGCTCAAGAAGAGGCGGATCATGAGAGGTGATGCAGAAGGGTTGATGACCAAGAATAGGTGTCTGCTCAACCCAAAATGAGTACTCATAACACCCTTCTCAATAGGAAAGGTGATGGTGAACTTGGAAATGGAAATTAGGTATCTGACATGAAGCAAAACTAAAAATCCTGAGAGGTTCAAGTCAAGGAGACAAGAGAAACTCCAGTCAGTGCCTGGAAAGAGCTGTCACGTGAAATTGTAAATCCAAGCATAAGGATTTATGACAGAGCTAATAAGAAAAGAGAGATAGAGTTTTATAACCAGAGACTGCAATCCTGCTGCTGAGCAGGGGCAGGAAGGAGGAAAGCAGCAATTTTTTTGTGTGTATGATTTTTGAGCTGTGGTAGAATGAATTTAGCTAAAGTCCAGTAAATTGTTTGATACAGCATGTCCAAGGAAATTCTCAGGTTGGAGAAGACATGGAGAAGCACAAAGCCTGTAAAAATGAATATGGAACTAAATCACAAATGAGACTAAAGTCTAGTGTTGAGAGGGGGCTGTTAGTGGTGGTAGCAGGGGATGAGGGAACTCTCCTGGTGTGCGTCTGCAGGCCCCAGGAAAAGCTCTGCTCACTTGAGCAGTCAGGTCATTGGAGCATCCAGATGTTTCTACTTCCCTCCTGGCAAATCAGCCATATGTGCCCTGTGTTGCTGCTGGGCACTGAGGTGTCTGCTGGGGTTGGAGGCAGTGGCTGAGGGCACTGGAAGAGGTTGGGAACCTTTAAAACTGATCATGAAAAAGTAAAAATGGTGCTCACTAATGAAAACAATAGTTGGTAAACTACTTAGCCCCTTAGGCTTAATGTTAAATGGTAAGGGCAGAGACAGATGTTTCAGCAACAGCTATCAACATTTATTCTTCAGTAGCTGGGAAGACTGGAGAGGAGCAAGATGTGGGTTGGTGTGAGCTCCTGGTTTAACATGGCTCAGAAAAAGACACAATCCTTGGAGGGGTCAGGTGAGATGTTTCCCTGGCAGGAATTATTGCTGTTGTGTAAGGTGGGGGTGAGGCTTCCTCTGGAAACCTGCACAGATTTTTGGTATTTCATGGCCAAGTTTACATAGAAAACTGAGCTGCAGAAAGACTAAGTGGGTCAGGACAGAGTTGGGGTGCAGGGAGGTGACTGGGGTGGTGCTGGGGATGGGCAGACCTGCTGCTACGTCCAGTTTTGCAGGTCAAACTCACAGAACAAGATGTTTTCTGAGATTGTGTTCCTTCAGACTCAGTGCAGGTTTCAGGAGAAGAGTTAAGCCCAGAAGCTTTTCTGGTTGCCTTAAAATATTTGGAGGGAGTTCATCTGGATAAAAATCAGCCCCCAATGTTATTTTTGATTGACTCAGTTCCTGCAGGGTTTTGTGGCAGTAGAGGATGCAGATACATCAGTGCAATGTTTCTAAATGTCCCAGTTTGCCACCAGGCCTCTTTCACTCCTCTTCCCCTGATTTCCTGCTGTGTGGGAAGGGCTGTTGGTCTAGAAGGCAACGGAGATATTTCTACTGCCTCCTGCCCTGAGTTATCCCACTACTTAAAGGCCCCTTCTGACATCTTGAGCCACTGTAACCCTGTGGTTCAGTGCACTTGGATCTTTTTCCTGCTGGCACCGTGCGTGGTAGCTTTGCTCATGTCTGTGGGGGTTTTTTTCCCTCCATGCCTCATTTCCCAGACTGAGGTGACAATCAGAGCCTTTTAAAGCAAATTGAAATGTATTGTGCTAAGTTTTGGATAAATGCATGTGTATGAACCTGGGCTGCTGTGGTTGCAGGCAGAGTTGGTTGTCAGCAGACCTAAAAAACCAGACCCATCTCTAGATCCAGGTTTCTTTCCTGTCAGAAAAACATAGTTAATTAAAGCCTTCTTCTGAAAGGAATTTCTTAGCCACACTAGAGGGATAACAAAGCGAAGCAGAGTCCTTAATCCTGTCTTTTCATCTCCTAGAAATTCCTTCCTTTCCTGTCTCTTTCTGTGTCCTGACTGCTAAAAGAAATGTAAAATAATTTCCACTTGGAAAAAACCCAAGACAACAAAACTCCAGCCCAGCTGATTGCAACAGAAGCCAAGGAGACAGGCGCTGAAAGGAGGGAGCTGCTAATGAAGCATCAGTGACGAGCCAGGGGCAGGAGCTGGAGCCTGTCCAGATGGCACTGCTAATTCCCTGCATCCACTTAACACGCGTGTCCTCTCGGGAAAGAGCTCGGCCGAGCCGCTGCCCTCCGCAGTGCTGGTCAGCCACAGCCTCCCCCATGGCCACAGGAGGGGATTTGCTCGGGTTATGCCAGGACTCCAAACTGGCTCATCCAAATTCCCTCCGTGGATGGGCAGTGACATCTTCTCTGCTGACCAGCAAGGGGGAACGGAGCCTCAGGCTTTGGTTTTCAGCATTGCATTCCTGCAGGCATTCATCAGCGCTCCAGTTGCTGCTCTCCCTCCAACCAGCCATCCCTGCTAGCACCTCGGGAAAGGGCTGGGAGGTAGGAGCAGCGGATGCAGAGAGGCAGGAAGCAACAGGAATGGAGGGAGGAATAGGAATGGGGAGCAGGGCTGGCAGCATGGGGAACAGGGGTGCATTGGCACTACCCCAACAGCAGTGTGCTGCAGCCAGGCTGGCAGTGCCCCATCTGCAGCACCCCCAGCTTCCCTTCATCCCCGGATACTGGTGTTTCCTGGCCTGCCAGATAAGGTGGCCTCGCCATTGATCAGGAGGCCTGGAGAATGGGATCAAGGAGAGGCAAGTGTGCAGCAGAGTTAATCTCCTTTGCTCCTCGATGATGGATGAAGCTTATTGCAGGCGTTAATCAAGTCTGCGTGCGTGCACCAGACAAAATGGATTAGACACCATGCTGTTGGCAGAGGTGCTCCCCAGTCCATGGGCAGTCCTGGAGGATGTCTGCTGCTGTGGCAGTGCCAGGCAGGACTGCAGCGCAGTGGTGTGACATGAGTGACAGAGGGATTACGGCTGCCAGATCCTGGGGAGAGTTTAGGTGTTTCCTCTCTTCTGTTCTGCAGGTACTGGCAGCGCCTCTCCCTGGGGACTGGGCTGTGGGAGGTGGGTCTTGGCAATGGCTGGACTGTGCTCAGGCATGGGAGCCGCCTTTGCAAATAAACTGCAGAAGCTTCTGGGATGGTTCCGGGTACATCTCCAAGGGTGCACCATCTCTGAACTGGAGCTGTGGACTGCTCCTCAAGCCCAAAAAGTGCAAGTTTCACAGATAGCAAGAGAAAAATACTCTGCCTGCTCAGGATTGGTGTTGGAAGTACTGGCCAGTGAAAATAACCCCAAGCCCTTGTCCTCTGAGGGGACAAGCTCAGGCCTGAGAAAGCAAAGGGAAATGCCTGATTCATGGACTGTGCTGTAGCACGAGCGTCACACTACAGGGAGCAGGGTACGGATTTCCTTCTTAGCCAGCCCATAGCACCTGCTTCTCCCTTAGAAATGAGTGGCTTGGGGTATTCCCTGAGGGGAGCCCTGAGCCCCCATCTCTATTGAAGCGATGCTGGTGGCCCACATGCTCCCTGCTGTGAGGCAGCTGGAGGTTGCAATATTCACTGACAGCCAACAAGTTGCGGTTTTCTGATGATTGATGACACCTCCCTCCTCACAGGAGCCTTTCAGCCTCCACACTGCTGGCTGATAGTGCAACCAGGGTGAAAACTGGTTGTTTCCAGAGATAACACCAAGCCCAGGGACTGTGGTGCTGGGCTTATAGGTCGGTCTATTCCTCCCAAGCTGATCCTGGAAAGGAACCTAGTTTCTGCAGGTAAATGTGGCTGACCTTCACTTCCAGAATGGATGCAAGTGAATGGGCAGAACCAAAGAGGTTTGTTAACAGACGTTTTTCTTTTTCCTTCTCTACCTTAAGTGTTAGCCCAACTGACATCAAAGCAACAGAAAGCCTAATCCTGTTTTGAGTCAGTGCAAGCACACGCAGCGAATGTTAAACAGGGGATCCGGCAGCACACACAAAAAAAGGGAGGATTATGTTTAATTTCCTGAGTTGAGGAACTGAGCAAGGGAGAGAAGGAGAAAAGAAAGGCACAGGACCAGGAAAGTGACTGTCAGCACAGGGAGGCTCGAGGAGGAGGAAAGTGGCAGACGAGGAGGATAGTGTGAGCAGCAGCACACGTGTGTCTGGAGAGGTGAGTCCGGATCCTGATGAGCTCTGGCACGTGGGAAGGTTGCTCCTGCTGGGAGCTCCATGCCGGCACCTGCCCAAGTTCCCATGTGGATGCAGAGGGAGGGATTGTGCTCAGGGTTTGCTGAGCCAGGGCAGAGGCTGGCACAAGCTGTAACTCCCAGCTCACACGTGTCCAAGCGGAGGTTGCAGAGTTGTTTTTTGAGGGAGCTTGGAGCTGGACTCCAGCTGAATGATGTAACAGAGAGCTGAGATCATGTGTGTGAGAGATTTCTTTGCTGTAAAAGACTGCAGCTGAGCAGAGCTATGGCTACCTAAATGACCTCCAGAGCCCAGTTACCTGCTGGAAACCCAACTCTAAGTGTGGTTTGTGTTTCTGTTGCCACCAGCAGGTACCACCTGCTCTGCTAAGGGCGGTCACCGCTGCTCTTTGTACTACAGCTCCTGTCCAGCTTTAAGTGGCATATGCACACAGAGCTGTGTCTAGGTTGTGTCCCGGGGCTGGGATATGTCCTGGCATTGAAGCCCTCCTGATAGCAGCGGCTGGCCAGAGGCTGCAGGCAGCAGATGTGCCCCACATAGTGTGGGGGCCGGAGATGTCCGAGGCCAAATCAGCCCAAACACTCCTCTGCCAGAGCCTGGTCCCTGGGAGCACAGCATCTTCCTCCTCTTCTTAGAGAGCCGTGCATCTCCTTCTTGATCAAACTCCCAGGTTTTTCTCCTGTGACTTCTTCCAGAAGCAGCTCTTGCCAGGAGGGTTTATGAAAGGTGATGGAGTAAATGCCTACGTAAGCCCCTTGTGTTCAGATCTCTTGTCCTCCTCTAGCTCTGCCCTTGACATTGCAGCCACTGAGATGGAGTGTTGAGCCTGGTGGAAAATGCCTTTCCTGGATGTAACATGGGAGGGGATGGATGCCTGTGCAGGGGTGGGGTGTGCCTACTGAGCACTGAGAATGAGACTAGGATTTTCTGGACTGCTTACAGACAAGACTGAAGCCCAGCAGTTGGACACCCATCACTTTTCAATGCTTGGTGAGCCAGATGCTCTGGGAATGAACATCAGGAGCTGCTACAAGGGATCCCAGGGGTGGCTTTAAATCTAGGAGATAACCTGCTTTGTCCTGCCCCCTGATTCAGTACAGGGGAGGCTCTTCCTCACCCTATACCTTCCTCCATATCTGTAGGACAGATACAGGGGGTGCCACAGCCTCTGCTGTGCTGATTTTGCCCTCGTGAGTGTGCAGGTATCAGCCTCCAGCCCTGCTCTGACCCTGAATCAGGACTTCTGGGCAGCAGTGTCCTCACACACACCAAGGGAAAGGAAACCTGTCTGTGGCAATCCTCTGCCTGCACAGCTACCTTTGCTCCCACTAGTCTGAGTCTCCCCTTGCCCATGTGCCAGAGGGTTGCAGCACCAAGTCCTTGGGTTGAGCTGGGCATATTGCCTGCAGTTTTAAACAGCAGCAAGAGGGGACTGAGCCACGGCTGAGAGGGGAGAAGTGTATCTCCATCCAGCTTCTTTGTAACATACCTACAATGTTTTGGATGTCTGCTATGGGCCTTTGCAGACTTCCTTCCCACTTAGTGGGAATGAGATGGCCATGACTTTTCAGATTTGGCTTGCAGGGGTGAGACTTGAGAGTGGGAGCTTTGTACTCTCCAATCTTGAAGCCTTGTCTCTCCCAGCTTTACCTGGAGACAGTGCTGGCAGCAGAGCTGCTGAGGGTGCTGCTGTATGCATTGTCCCTGCCAGTATGGCTGTTTCCCTTCCTGGCAGCAAATGCGTCACTTTGAGGGTTTTATTACCCCATCCTCAGATTATTTATAATCTAGGAGTAGAGAGGAGGGCTTTGTGCAGCTGCTTAGGGCCGTGACCATCAATCAGCCATCCAAGACAGGGGCAGGGGAGAGCTGACAAAGTCCTGCACAGAGACATTTTGAGTCAAAACCGCATCATCCCTAGGAGCAACTAATCTTCTCCTCCCCTTCAGCCCCTAACACAAAGAAGCTGCTTTGAAATGTTTCACTGAAATTTAAAAAAAAAAACCACCGTCCTTCCCAGTGCTTTGCAAGAAGACGATCGTTGTAGCAGGGACCTCTAGATGGCAACATCGACCTGAAGAGCTACGAGCAAGAGCAGGGGCCCGGCAGGACCCGAGCAGCCCGACCCGGGTGGGACAACCAGGGCCCCACACCTAAAGTAGGGAACACGAATCTGTGCTGCCTTGGACACCTTTTTGCAAGGGGCTGGAGACAGGGCTGGCCAGCCAAGGGTGTCTGCATCCCGAAACGACACCCCCACCCCTCGCCAAAGTCTCACAGTAGTAAAATGTTGAAGGGGTTTCTGTGCAGTGGAAACTCAGTCGATGCTCTCAGTATCTGCTCTGCAGACACAGGGAACTAAATGTCCTGGTGGGTCTGTCAGGTGGACGCGGCTGGAGGTCTTTGTGCTGGGTTCACTCACCAGCTGTTCGACCTCGGAGGCGAAGCTGTGGGACAGGCAATGGGAAATGGGGGCTGCTGTCTGCTTGTCCCTGCTCTGCTGCCTGCCTCAGGGCAGGGCTCCAAAGCCAAGGCATCAGGCTTTGGTGTGGAGTCAGGAGCATTGGTATGTGGTTTTAACATTCAGAGGCTGCACTAAAAATTGTGTATTTCTAGTAAACTAGAGTAAACACTCCAGTAGCACTCTCCATTCAAAAGGCTTGTGTGACACCAGAGATTAAAGCTTAAATTACACAGCTTTAACCACATGAGTGTACCCAAAGCAGGAGAGCCTTTTGGTGGGAATATTGGTGGGGCGTGCCTTTGCTGTGGTGTAACAGTGTGCTGCGGGAGGTCTCCAGGGTGGAAAAGTCCTACCCCTGCCTGTCACAGGACACACTGTACAAAGCAGGGCCTGGGCTCTGCTTTTGCAAAGTGGGTTTAGTCAGCGCTTAGGGAGCTACAAAGCTTAATTAAGATCCTTAAAAGGACAAAAGGTGCTATATAAATTCAAGAGATTATTACAAATGTCACTGTGCTTTACAAGCTCTGGCAAAACTCACAGGAGGAATAACAAGACCTTTCTCTTCACCGCCCTTCCTTAGCAGGGCTACTTGCAGCTTCATGCTTCAACATAGCAGCCATAAAATGTTGACATTTATAATTAGATGTGCATAATAATCTCTTTATTCCTGAACTGAAAAGACAAGGGTGTGTCTTGAAATGTCAGCTCCTCCTCACTGAGGATCCCCCTTATTGGGATTGCTCACGAAAACATCATTTGGTGAAATGTCTCAGGGCCTGGTTGGAAGAGGTGCTGGATCCTTGCAACTCCCCCAGGGAGCTGTGGGCTGGTCACTTAGTGAATCAAATCAAAGCCTCCGTGTGTTTTTAATCTGATTAGTTGATGATAATTCAGTGGTATCACGCAGCAAAAGCTGTCCAGCTTTATTAGGCAGCCTCTTGTTTTAAGAGAACAGTCTTTAGGGGAGTGCTTGGCTCTGTTTTTTCTATTGGGGACCGGCAGAAATGGATCATTTTTTGGTGGTTTTAGTGCTTTGTGAGAGTAGGATTAATCTGGGGCTTGGACAGCTGCAGATCAGTGGATTTTGGTCCCCGTGGGTGCCCATCAGCAGCTTTGTGCAATGCCTCTGCCTGGATAGGTGGTGGTGGAGGGGGGAGGGGGCTGACTGGGTCAGACTGTGGCTGTAGGTGTGCTGTGATTGCCCTCCAGGGCTGGTCCTGCAGCACTGGGTCGGTCCTGGGTCGAGGGTTGGATGTTGCCTACTAGGGCCGGTCCCGGACCACGGGGTTGGTTACGGATTGAGGATGGGGGACCTCCCATCAGGACTCGTCCCTGACTGCGGGTGAGGGACCTCCTGCCAGCGCTGGTCCTGGAAAACATCATCGAGTCGGTCCCAAGTCGCGTATGGGGGATTGCCTCCAAGGCTGGTCCCGGACTACTGGGTCGATCCCGGACTAAGGGTGAGGGATCGTCCACTGGAGCCAGGCCGGGAGCACTGGACTGGTCGCAGGTGGTCCACCAAGGCCGGTCCCGGACCGCAGGGGGTCGGTCCTGGGCTGAGATTGGAGACTGCTCACTGGGTCTGGTCCCGGGCCGAGGATGGGGGAATAGCCCCCCGGCTCCAGTCCCGGATCATCGGGTCAGTCCCTGGCCGAAGGTTGGGAACCGCCCACCGGGGCCGGTCCCGGAGCACCGGTCGGTCCCGCCCCCCGCAGCCGGTGCCGGACCTTGCTGGGTCTCCTGCCGGGGCCTGTTTGAAGTGACCCGTTTGCCCAGGAGCCCCAGGAGCATCTCCCGCTGCGGTCCTGAGCGGGAGCCGTGCCGGTTCGGCGGCTGCTGGGGCCCTGCCCCTGCCCAAATATGCGGGCGCATCACGGTGAGTGACAGCAGTCCCGGCCCTGCCCAGCCCCGCAGCCCGCCGGGCTTTTCCAATCAGGCCGGGCTGGGGAGGGATTTCCTGCCGGGACGGGGCCAGCCGGAGCGGGACTTTGCCGAGCGGTGAGCTGCCTTGCGAGCCGGGCGGTGGGACCGCGTCTTCCGCTCCCGGTACCGAACCCGCTCCAGCTCCGCTCAGCTCCGCAAGTTGCGGCGCGGCTCGGTCCGGAGCGGTCCCGCCGGTCAGGCTCGGCTGAGTTGGGTTCGGTTCGGTTCGCCCCAGTACGGTGCGGGGCAAGGTGAGTGAGGCCACTTGGGCAAGAGCAGGAAAAACGGAGCAACTCGTCTGGGGAGCCTGTGGGGATGCAAAAATTCCCGCGGGTGCCTCCCCGAAGTGGGAGGGTCCTGGGGGTCTCGGCGACGCGACCGGTCGCCGCTCGCCCCCTGGCCGTCCGAGCTCGCCCCGGGCAGCGCGGGGCTTCCCAGGGCAGAAGAGCTTCCCCTCGGGACTCAGCCTCGATGTTCTCTGCTCTTTCGCATCTTTTTCTTCGCCACTTACGTAATTGGTTTGGTTTTGTTTGGATTTGGGGTTTTGGGTTTTTTTGTTGGTTGTTTGGTTTTGGGTTTTTTTGTTGGTTGTTTGGTTTTGGGTTTTTTTCTTCCCTCCTCTCTCTCCTTTTTCCCCAGCACTGCTGTTGGCTGCGAGAATGTTTGGGATACTTGGGTTCTCCAGGTGGATTCCTGGGCTGGAGGCTCAGCTCTGCGCGAGTGGGAGGGATGTTTGCTGTTGCTTTTCCAGCTTTGTGCATTTCTCGACTTTTACTTTTGCTGCTGATCTGAAGAGGTGGAGATGGGTGCTGGGACCTCTCGGTAACAGCGAGCTACCGGCTGAGCCTCGCTCTCTCCGGGAGAGGTGAGCAGCAGCTCTGGCTGTTCCCTCAGCAGGGCCCTGCAGGCTTCTTAAATAATTGAGCAAATAGTCTCAGCACCCTCATAGCCACTTTTTGCGAGTGTTTTTGAAGAGCAGCACAAAGTTAGGTGCAGTGCACAGGGTTAAATAAAATAGTTTCAAGACAGTGCGAAGGAGGTTTTGGGAGGGGATTTGTTTGCAGCAAGAGGTTAGCCTGAGTCAAGTGGCTGAAACTTTGCTGTAAGGTAGATAAGCTGGTGCGGGTGGCCCAGGGTGCAGGGAGGTGACAGTGGGCATTGGCCTCAATGCCTGGTACCAAAGCTCCCAAGCAGCCCCAGTGCTGGGGGGCTAATCAGCTAAACAAACCATGGGACCAAGGGGAGTGATGACAGTGGGGGGAACTCCCAGCCTGGTGCGGGAATCTCAGCATCCCCTTGTCCCAGAAGCTAAGCTAGCACCAGAGCATCTCCTCTCTGACTGCACTGAAGAACACTGTACCCCAGAAAGGGCTGGAGCACGAGGACCCCATGGGGGGGGGTCTGTGCTTGTGGCAGCTGCAGCTTCCAGCTTTACAATGGGTGGGCTGAGCAGTGCTGTGCCATGGGACTTTGCTTCTGGTTTTACTCGCTCCATCCCGACCCAGGCAGGACCTCTCTTCCCGCTCTTGCATTCTCTTCTCCGTGGTTTCCATCCCCAAAACGGTGACCTCGATTGCTCGGAGGAAGCGACACCCGTTATTATATAAACGGCTCTGGGAAGGGAGATGGCATGCCTGAGCCATGGCTGGAGGAACTGGAGCTGGTTCTGACCTGACCTGGCACAGAGGCAGTTGTGGGGTGATCTGGCAACGGCCTTGCAGTTGGCACAGCGTGTGCTCCCTGCCCTCCTGCACGCACACTCCTCCTTAGCCATTGGAGCAGCCTGCCAGATGCACGGCCCTGAACCAGGAGGGATTTTCTCACCACCCAGTTTGGCCAGCCCGGGCGCAGCAGGAGAACATAGGCTGGGAGGTTGTGAACTGCTACTGCAGGACCCTGTGCTATCTCTGGGATACATTTTCTGGTCAGACTATGGGCTTGATCCTTTTCTGAGCATGGTTGTGTTGCTGAATTACACCAGCTTCTTACCTGGGCCAGAGAGAGCTCAAGTCTGGTTAAAGAGTTTCTTAGAGACCAGGGTGCTGAGCTTCATGGGTAATTTGGAGGGTGAGGATTTACCCCTGCATGGGATAGGAAGGATGCTGAGCAGACTGACCCTGTCTCATGGCTTCAGAGGACTTTGGCTGAATCTCCCCAGCTCCATCCCTTGGGTGCTGCCACCAGGAAAGGAGAGGGGGAGATGCTGTGGCGCCCCAAGCCCTGTGTGCTGCCTTGAGGGAGAGGATGGTGTGTGCCACCCCAGGGAAGGGGCTGTGCCCCCGTCCTGCTCCTTGGCCACCTCCTGACAGCACCCTCGGGAGGTTTCTTCTGCAGGTTCTTCCCTCTATGTTTAACACGAGGATGAGCCAAGTCCCGCCAGGACTAAATATAGTCAAAGTATTCGTTGTTCGGTGCGGATACAAAAGCTGTCGCGACGGAGCCGGGAGGTAAATGGCCTTTGGGAGCTGACTCTGCTCTTCCCTTCTGCAGGTCCAGGGCTGCCGTGCCGGGGCTTGGCTGTGCGCGGGGCTCCCCAGCGTGGCTGCAGTGCCGTTGCCAAGAGGAATGCCGAAACGAAGGGGCTAATGAGCACCAGAGAGGGAGGATCTATAACTTCCAGATGGCGACGAGCCTGTAATCCCTTTGGGAAGAATTAGGGACTCATCAGCGTTGCAGAACCTGGCGAGGGGAGCAAAGCACGACACCTCCAGCTCTGGCAGTGCTGCAAGAGACCGGGGGCATCCTGATGCTGACTGCAGTGGCCACCCTGCCCGGAGCTGTCTGGCTTTGTCTCACGGAGCCCTAGTGCTGCCAGGAGCCTGTCCCCAAGCACTGAACTACTTCTCATTTTAGTTGATCGCATGTTCTCTAACCAAACCCTACCTGGCTCCTGCTCCTCCCAACGTGGAAAGGGACTTCTGCCCTTAACAGAAAGACTTCTTCCTTCTGGCTTTTATGTCCCATGGGATTGCAAAGCATCTTTCTTGCTGGATTTTATCTCCCATCAAATTGTGTTTTGAGGAGTTACAGTCTTACTCCCATGGCTTTATAAACCACTGGACTCCAAGGGTCTCTGCCTTCTGCGCTGCCACTGCTCTCACCTGTCTGCGATGGGGCGAGAGCAGGAGCTGATCCAGGCTGTGAAGAACGGGGACGTACCTGGTGTGCAGAAACTGGTGGCCAAGATCAAGGCATCTAAGAGCAGTGAGTACCCAGGCACAGAGCTGCCCTCTCCCTGGCTGGGCACCGCTCCCTGTCCCAGGGTGTGAGTCCTAGCAGTGGGTTTGATGCACCCAAGCTGGGGTGCAAGTGCTGTCTCTGAACCTCGGCACATGAGTTACGCTGCGGCTGGAGGCGGGAGTGCAAGCACAGCCTGTGCAGATGAATGACTGGGCTGTAAGCGATCCACCCAGCACTGCTGGGGTTCCCCTCAGACTCAGGGCCAGGGGCCTTGAAGTGTGAGTCAGTGAGCGAGGACAGGCGGAGGGAAATGGCAGTGGCGGGGGGAAGCGAAGCCACTTTGGGAGGGACGCTGCTAGAAGGGTTCTTTAGCTACTGCCACTTGCTCCTGGCCATATTTATCTTGTGAAAAATTATCATCCTAGCCAGTCGACCAGAACCAATCGTCAGGCCTTGAATTTCAGTCTGGTAATGTTTAACTCTTTAGCGTGGCTGTTTTCTTGTGTATGCTCTTAGAAAGGTCAGCGGCAAACAGCTCAGAGTTAACATCAGACTCATGGGGTCCCCAAGGGCACTGAGGTCCTGCAGGCACCGTACAGTGTCTGGAGGGGATAGTGGGAGTGGAAAGGTGGAGGAGAAGACCATGGTCGGTGCCATTGTGCCCTTGTAGAGGAGCTGAGCTCCTGGTTGCTTCTGTGACCCACGTATAGATGAAAATTGGGAAAAGTAAATAAAAGGGCTCTTGGTGCAGTGTGTAGCCTGGAGAGGGTACATAGTGCCTGCCTGGGCTGCCAGAGCTGCTCTGGACTTATGGGTGCGGGACTCCCTGCCAGGGCTTCTCGTCTTGGGGAGTCTTGTGGGTGTCTGTGGGAAATCTGGAAGGGGAGGGAGAGGGGAAACCCAAGCAGGAGAAGAAGCTCCAAGGCTTCTTAAGAGTGGATCAAGCCAGAGAGCCTGGTGCTGAGAAACATGTGTTAGGCTGAGGGTTATAAATGTGAGAAGGGGATCAACTCCCTTGGGTCAGCTACTGGAAATCTCTGATTGAGACCAAAACTATGCAAATCCTGACTGCCAGGTCTGCAGGAGGGCTGGGGGCTGCCTCCTTCACAGAACAGGCGGTGCCTGGTGCCCCCTTCCTGGGGTGAAGGGACTGGGTGCTGTTGCTTCTGCTTGCACCTGAGGTACTGCACCCGTCAGGGGTCCCTCAGCTGGAGGAAGAGAGGTTTGCGTGCACAGGCAGGTTGAAGGGCACCCTTAAGGCGATAAATAACGTCAGGTTATGAGCATCCCGCCGGCTGACGCAGCCCCGTTCTTCCGAGCTGGTGTCTCGTGGTCGGGTGCTGTGGGCAGGCTGGGGTGCCTGCGGCTCTCCTCCTCCTGCGCACCCGGAGGGGTGAAGTTACACTGGTTTCCTCCTCTCCCCTCCAGTAACTCTCTCCAAGTTAAACCCTGTCTGCGTTTTCTCTCTGGTGTGTTCTCCTCCCTCCAGCCGTGGGGCACCTACGTGAACGTGTCTGTTTAACTCCCCCACTGCAGCAGTGTCAGCAGCTCTTTCTGCTTAGTTTCACTTTATGCCTTTATAAGGAGGTGGGGGCGGGGGGGGCAAAAAGGCCAGACACCAGTAAGGCCACCCTGCAAGCCCTCGGTGGGGCTCCTACGCTAGATCCACTGTGGGGGCTTGCCTGATCCTAGGGACTCGCCCTCAGCCCAGAGGGCATCGCCACTTCCCATCCCTCACGGGTTCCTCTCTCTCCTCTCGCCGATGCCATGTGAGCTGAGCATTTGCTGCATTTGCCGCTCATTAAAGCGCCTTTTCCATATGACAGGCTGAGATGCTGATTATTTTGGTGGGTTTTTTTTTTGGTTTCTTTTTTTTTCTTTTTTAAAATCCCTCTAAGAGTCCTTCTGCTGTCTCAGTGGATTGGGAGCTCGGTCGCTGTGATCAGCCCTCTGGGGCTTCCTGTGCCTAAAAAAGTCACTGCACGTAAGCAAAACTGAAGCGCCAGTCCCAGCAGCGGGAACTTCAGGGACACGTTGTTTAATATTCACCGTGTGCAGCTCTCCTCCCCGCGCAGGCGCTGCTGCACAAGTGGGTCATGGCACCTATTATTATAAGGTGGTGGGGCAGGCAGGGAGAAAGTTTTTGGGGGTGGGGAGGGGAAGGGCAGGCATCCCACCTGTGGGAAGTGGATGTCAGCATGATGCTGTAACCGCTTCTGCAGCCAGGGTGGGGGTCTCCTCTGGGAGAAGAGACTGCTCCCATGCTTTGCTGAGGTTCCCCGGCAATGGAAATGTCCAGCTTTTTAATTTCCTTCTCTCCCTTCCCCTCCTGTCTGCGTCAGAGCGCTACAGAGTTTAATTGAAATTGTTAAACGACCCGTCACAGCTTTGGCCTTTCTCCCTGGTGATCAATCACGGCCCCGCGCTCGCCAACAATACACCAGTTGCCCAGACCAGGGTAGCCACTGCAGCATGGAGGCTGTGCTCTTGGGGGAGGTGAGAAGCAGAGCCCCCTTGCCCAGGGGGAAGGGGAACTGTCATCCTGAAGAAGGGATGGTGGCTTCTGGAGCTGGACAGTGCCCGACAAGGTTTGGGTGTCCCCATCCCTGGTGTAGGGCTAAGGGGCAGGGGATGATGGGGTGATGCTGAGGGGTATGTGTGATGCCCCCCACCATAGCTGGAGGAGCAGTGGAAGTTGATGGGAGCTGGACTCACTGTTTGCCATCCCTGAAGGAGCGGTGAAGGTTTTTGTTTAAATGTGTGCAAAGTGCAAAGAAAGGGCGGCAGCTGAGCAAACTGGTGTTACACTCTCAAGGACAGGGAGCAAAGCCCTGCTGGGGTTCAGCCACTGCTTCGCGGAGCTTTGGGCAGATGCTTGTCCCGTTTAACTAGTGACTTGCCTCAGTTCACCAGCTATGCTGGGATTTTCCAGACCTTGGATATATCAAGGACAGGGCGCCTGGGACCCATCTGTGTCTGGGCTGTGACCTAGCAAGTTGTTAAATGCTAGTGAAGCTTGCAAGGGATCTTGGTTTTATCCCTGTGTCAGTGTTGGTGCCTGTCATTGCTGCGTTCTGGCAGCACAAAGCACAGCAAGGTTTCCACAAAAGCAGTGCCAGCCCTCAGATGCTGCTGTCACCCCTCTGCTGAGCAGGAGAGGGACAATGCTGTTTCACATGCTGTGAGACTGCAGCAGGCAGATGTGGGATAACTCACTCCCTTCCTCCCCCTTACATTTTCTCCTAATCCCTAGTAGCTATATCAGCTTAAGCCACAAAGCGTGAGGTTTAATATCTCTCCTGTGATTTGTTAGTCTTCGCCACCTGCACGCTGTGTCCTCATCCTCTGCAGAAACATGAGCCCTCCTTCGTGTTCTGCTGGGCTTTCTCCTCTCAGCAGCAGTAACAGGTCAGTAGCTGTTTAGGGAAGAAGTTTCTCCTTTTTGCAGTTTGAGGGTTATTCTGCAGTGATGTTGGATGTGTCTTTGTGCTAGCTGGCAAGCCCAGCACGCTGTACCAGCTCACTGAAGAGGACCATCCTCATCGCTGCTGTTCCTGAGGGAAGTTTCTCCCAAGCCCTGAGTGCTCTGGTTGCTTTACCTCATCTGGCTGCGGGGAGGAGCTAGGACCAGCCTTGGGCAGGATCCTTATCATTTCAGGCTCTGTTACACCCGATGGCTTTCCCTGCTGGCAGTGGCATAGGGATGTCTGGGCGCCCTGCCCGCTCCAGTCCTGCCCTGGGCAGTGTAGGCAGCTGGACCTGGCTCTGCTACCAAGCCCCAGTGTCACCCTGGTCCCTTGAAGCCCCAGTTTTGAGGACAAGTTCCCAAGCGTCCTCAGCTGTGTCCTCCCCTCCTCTCCCTGTGCGCTGTAGGTCTGACGGGCTGGACCGGCTCCGCAGCCATACGCTGACTTGGAAAGGCCATGGGCACGCCTGCAGAGAGACGCTGAGAAACTCTGCCGAAACGGGCAAAACTCCCTCTTCCACCGAGAATGAGCCAGGAGCGGGGCGAGGCCCTGTGCTCAGGGGAGCCTGGCTGGCGGCAGCCCCGTGCCAGGCACCCCACCACCCTGCAGCCTGCCAAAACTTGCTTTTGAACCACCCCGTGGTGGGTGGGTGGAAGAGGGAGAAAATGGGCTCTAAAGGATCTGTTGAGCATGGTGGCTGCAGGAATGGACGGTGGCAGGGCTGCAGCTGTGTGGCATGGGGTGGGGAGAGGAGTCCATTCATGCTTCCTTACTCCTCCCATGGCTTCTGACCTCCCTGGGATGGAGGTCTCCCCCAGTAGCCTCATGTTTGCTTGGTGGGTTTTCTTATCCACATCCTGGTTGTCCCAGCTCACAGAGGAACAGAGGGTTTTGGCTTTTTTTTCCCCCACCTCTCTCCCCTGGAAGGAGAAGCCCCACATGGGCAGTGACAGTGAAAGGAGTGAACAGGCAGTTAGTTTTCAAAGCTGGCCTCTAACGGGTGTTGTGTTTGGAAAGGAGCCTGGCTGCACTGGTGCACCTGGAGCCGAGGAAAGATAAGGCACGAGCAAACAATGTCTCACAGGGAGATGGAGGAGGCTGTGCTGGGCGTCACCTGGTCCAGTGAGCATGGCCTCCTCAAGGTGCCCAGCCCCATGGCCATCTGCACCCCGTCTTCCTGTGTTTGCAGGTCCACATCTTCCATTGTCCCAAGTCTGTATTTCTGTCCCTAGTCTTTGACCCGTTGTCAGGGCAGGCTGTGGCTTCTTGCTCTCAGCCTGGGCCACCTGGAGCTGCCTTCTCTTTGTCCCAGTGAAAGAGTAGGGGAGAGGGAAAAAGGGCTAATTCTGGGGAAAGGGACAAGTGGGGGGTCTGCCAGTCCTGCTCTGGGCCATGCTGCCATCCCATGGGGATGGGAGGGCAGCACTGGAGTGTCCTGGAGACTTGCTGGTTTCTCAGGGGCATGTGGAGGTCCCTCAGGACCATGGGTGGAACCAGGCTGGCAGCCATCCCTAGCATCACAGGCAGGAGGCTGAGGTTTGGGGCAGGAGACAGGTTTCCATCCTTTGGGCACTTCCCCGTGACTCAGCCCAGAGCAGGGGGCTCAGCTCCCTCTTCCCAAGGGCTGTGGAGGCAATTTTGGGTGTCTGACCCAGAAACATGGGACCATTAGGATGATGCCAGCTCGAAGGCAGACAGGGAGGGAGGGCAGTCCTGAGCCACAGGACGGCATGTACCCAGCTGCTGGCGGCACACAGGTGCTGTAATGGGGACAGTGCTCCCCAGGGCTGCACCCAGGCAGGGGAGGAGGGGACGTGGCAAGGACACCATCGACATGGGCGTGCTATCCTCCAGCTGGGATGTACTAGGGGCATGGGACTGGTTACAGGCAAGAGGGAGCTGCAGGGCAAAGACTTTCTGGGTGACAGTGACCTGTGCAAAAAGGCAGTTGGTCCCATGGGTTTTGGGATGCTCTGTGCATGTTGCCATTGCTCCTTGACTTTCTACCATGCAGGAGAGGAGCTGCTTTTAGGTGAAAACATCATCGTGCTTTTCCTCCTCCTCATTCTCCTGTAAGGCTTCTGGGTCTCAAGATCTTGACTGTAACCTAGAAAGGGCTTAGAATTATAGAATCGTTAAGGTTGAAAAAGATATCTCAGATCACCAAGTCCAACTGTTACCCTAATAGTGCGAAGTCCACCACTAAACCATGGCCCTCAGGAGCATGTCTACATGTTTTCTGAATGCTTTCTGGGACAGTGACTATACCACTTCCCTGTCAGACTGTTCCAGGGCTTGACAACCCTTTCAGGGAAGAATTTTTTCTTAATATCCAACTTAAATCTCCCCTGGTACAACTTCAGGCTGTTTCCTCTTGTCCTGTCACTTGTTACCTGGGAGAAGAGACCAACCCCCACCTCGCTCCGACCTCCTTTCAGATAATTGTAGACAGGGAGAAGAAGGTCTCCCCTGAGCCTCCTCTCCTCCAGACTAAAACAACCCCAGTTCCCTCAGCTGCTCCTCACAAGACTTGTGCTCTAGACCCTTCACCAGCTTTGTTGCCTTTCTTTAGACACACTCCAACACCTCCATGGCCTTCTTGGAATGAAGGTTGCTGTATTGTCCCTGTTTAGAACAAATAGGTCCTTGTGGACCACAGCAGCATCACCAACATCACTTCTGTCTCCTCTCCATCAGCAATCCAGTCCTGCAAGGAGGTTTCCTTGGGGAAGGGAAGGAGTAAATTATTGGATCCCAGTGGTGATCAACAGCATCTCACACAGAAGATGGTTTCCCAGCTGGGAAACCATCTTCTGTGTGGCATTGCCCTGGGAAGAGTTAAAAGTGGGGTTGGATGCTGTGCGTGTGTGTGTGCATGCACGCGCCCTGCTTTGTTTTTAAAAGCTCCTCGGCTAGCCTGGCCCCTTGCCAGACCCGGGGCCCGCCGCTGGCAAAATCTCTGGCAAAGGAGTATGAAAGGGGCAGAAACTAAATAACAATAAACCACCTTTTTCTGACTCCTCTAGCAAGAGAGAGAGAGAGAGGGGGTGGGGAAGGAGCTGCGAGCACTTCAGTTCCCTCAAATGCCATCCTGGCTTCCCTTAATAATTGTACCTGGGGTGGTGAGGGAGGGACGTGCGTGAACTCTTGGGGCTGCAACATCATCACAGACTCACTGAGGTGTCCTGGTGAGTCACAGACCTGTCTGGAGATGCCCAGACTGCTTGGAAATGGCTCTGCCCGAGATGATCGTTGCCGTCCCAGGGAAGGGCTGGATACCTTTGCCCATCCCTCACTCCTTGCCGGGATACCTGGAGCTGTGGCAACCTGTGCCTGGGGTGGGTGCACAGGTACCCTGAGATCTTTGCAACCCTTAGGGAGAAAGGCCAGAGCTGCAACCGCGCACAGCTTCGATGGTGAGATAAGGGAGCAGGGAAAACCTGCGCACGGGGTAGGTATGCAGCTCCCACAGCATCCCAGGCCTGGTGCAACACGTCCGGCTGAGCTTCCGCCAAGCCCTGCCAGCGCCAGTGCCGCTCCCTCGTCGGGCCCCAGCCAAGGCTGTGCAGAGAGCATGTGGCCCCCGGTGCTGCTGCCATGCCCAGACCCCTGCCCTGACTTCCCCCGGGTGCCATCCCGGGAGCTGGAGCCTGGATAGGCCAACCCCAGTGGGTGGCTGTGCCGTGAGGGGTGCAAACTCCCCAGGTTTCATAACAGCGGCCGCGGGCTCAGCCGGTTTTGTAAGGTGCCCTGTCTGCTTGGGGAGGGAGTCCTTGGAGGTGTCCTTGGCTGCCAGGCTGGCTGGGGCTCTCCCACCCGCTTTGCAGGTGCCTCTTGCCCCCTTGGAGTGTCAGGTCCAGGGTTTGGCTGACTCTTGGCCCTCGCTTCTCCCCTCAAGGAACCCATCTTGGAGCATTGTCTTGTTTCTTTGCCAGGATGGGCATGGCTGAGCCTGAAGGGGGTTTTCCAGCTGGAGCCAAGATGGGTGCGAAGAGCAATAGGGATACCATGGATTGGGAGCCCCATGGACCTTCCCCTCCCATGGATGTCTTCTTTCCCTGGGCTGAGACACCCAACTCACAGCCTGCACAGCCCCTCAGGGACCTCCCTGGATGTGTCCTCACCACAGCAAGGCCACATGAACATCGCTTGCCTCATCAACCTCTGAAAAGGGCCAGAGTCCTTCCCAGTGGCTAATCATTGCCTATGAGGGTGCACAGTGAACCCAGCTGGCAGTGTGAGGTCCAGCACAGCCACAGCAGTGGGAGTTGCTCTGGCCTGCAGACTGGGCTCCTCTGGTTGGTCTGAAGCACCTCAGGTTTGATTTTGTTGGGCTGACATGGATGGGAAGGGTTATGTGAGCCCTCCTTGCTTCCCTAAATGAACATCCACTAGTCTACTGGGTTAGAGAGAAGGGAAACACTATTCGTTGCATGGGAAGAGGCCAGAAGATAGAGGAGCTGCCTCTGTCTCTGTTCTGTGTTTCCAAACCCCAAGGGCTGCTCAAGCCTAGGGGGAGCCCTCAGGTTCCTCCTCTGTGGGGCTGAGTGAGACACAGTCAGCTCCCTCTCTTGGGGCATCTATCCCACAGGTTATATTTAGCAGCATGTGCTGGGCTGCACATGATTGTCCTGGAGCTTCTTCTCCACTTTTTCCAAACCTGATGGGGACATGGAGGGGTCTAGCTCTGAGCCCCTAAGTCATGGCTTTGCTCTGTCCCATTGCAGCCCACTACAAATGCCTGTGGCTTTGTGGGGCCAAATTTGCACCAGGTGTCAGTGTCACCCATGAGTATTGTCCTGGATAAATATCTCCTCTCAGGAGCAGTGCAGGTGGGTGCCTCTGCTCAGCCCCACCCAGGGACAACTCAGGCAGTGGGACAGGGAGCAGCATGTGTCCATCAGCCCCGAGTCCCCAAGCACAGCTGGCCATGTGCTTGCAAAGCTAGTGCCTCATCGGCCAGGAAGGGATGTGCAGCTTCCAGGGCTGGTTTTCTCTCCTGGTAGGGTTGGCAGAGCTCAGAAAGCCGTTTGCTGTTGGGGCCTTGGGATGAGGCAACCTGCTGTGATTCCCTGGCTGGGTTGGGAGGCACGGTGCAATAAGGGGTGCCTTTTCATGTGGAAAGCTGCTGAGGGAGGTCAGGGAACCATTTTTCCCCCCTTTGCACATCCTCTTTTCCCTGCCACCCCACAGAGTGCTGCAAGGCAGCAGGCGGGGGTTTCTGCGCTCAGCTCCCACGTCTTGCCTCCGCCAACTTGGGCTTGCCGGGGCCGTTCCCGACACGCACCCGCTGCACTGGAAAGGCGTAAACAGATCAGGTTGCCGGCAGGGGTCCAGGGAGCGGGCAGGCCTTGGCTTGCATCCCACCACTGCTCGGTTGGGCTGAGGTGCGGGGACTGCCGAGGCGGGGGGACAGGATCATAGAATCATTAAGGTTAGAAAAGACCTCTTAGATCATCAGGTTCAACCGTTGACCCAACACTGCCATGCCACCAAACCATGTCACAAAGTGCCACGTTTACCTGTTTTTTGAACCCCTCCAGGGATGGTGACTCCAGCACTGCCCTGGGCAGCCTGTGCCAATGCTTAACCACTCTTGAGTGAAGACGGTTTTCGTAATATTCAACCTGAATCTCCCCTGGTGCAACTTGAGGCCATTTCTTCTTGTCCTACTGCTAGTCACGTGGGAGAAGAGGCCAACCCTCACCTCGCTACAGTCTCCTTTCAGGTAGTTGTAGAAAGCAGAGGTGTAGAGAGTTGTAGAGGAACGGGTGGCTGACCTCACAGTGAGTTCCCCCCAGGCAGCAGGGTCCTTGCAGGAAGTTGACGTGAGCTTGGTTTGATGATGAGGGCTGGGAATGCAGCCCCTGCCTCAGTTTACCTCTGGTGCTAAGGTGGGCCTGCTCTTTAGGTGTTTGGAAGTGTTAATGTGCTGCCCCACAACCACCTTCCCCATCCCTGAATGGGAAGTTGCCAGCCAGAGCTCAACCCATGGATTGAGGGTTCTCAGATCCACAGGCCCCTTATCCAGCACATTTGTATTCTGATTCTTTTGACCTTGCTGTAAATCAACTCTTGTGCCTCCTGCAGTACGTGGGGGGACCAGGCTGCTCCGTGTCACCCTTGTCCCCCACTGGTCCCTGAGCAGCTGCCAGCCAGCTCTGGCGCCTGGGCTGGGCAATGGGAGGAACCTGCTCCCCTCCCTGCTGGTCCTGGAACAGCTGGGATGAGGTGAGGGGGCAGGAACGTGGTGCTCGGAATATCTCAGCAGCCACTGAGGCCCCCACAGGAACGGCGACAAGTGTAGGGTCCTGGTGCAGGCTCCTGCTTCCACTGCAGGGATGAAAGATGCCTCTCCTGGGGCATAGAGTGTCACTGGCTGCTAAGTGAGTTATCAGTGGTGACTGCTTCCATCTGGGGACACACAGGGTGGTGCAGGGCATCCTGAGCGTGTAGCTGCCCTGTCCCTCTCCTGTCCCCTGCCAATGGGGTCCCACTTCAAACTGAGGTTCTAGGCAAATCTTATGCTGCTGCAGCTGGGTGAAAACATCCTGCTCCAGCCAAGGCACGAGAAAAATACTACCAGCCAGATGCTCTGCTGGGTTTTGGTGACTGTTTCTCCCACTTTGTGGCGTTGCCCAGCAAGCCGGAAACCTGAGCGAGCAGCTGGAAGGTCTGACCTTGCTGGCAAAGAGCCCTCACACTGGGCACAAGCAAAGCCACACTGCCCTCCCCAGCCTTGGCAGGGAGAGGAGAGGAGAGAGCAGCAGTGGGCTTGTTTCTGTCAGGCTGCTTGTCCTAAGCTGGAGTGAGCTTGGCCTGTGCCCACTGGGGACAGGTCTGAGCCTTTCCCCTTCCTGTTGGCCACAGCATGGAGCAGCCAGGCAATTCTCACTTACTTTAGTAGGTGACCTTGAACTGAGGATGGGAGCAGCAAGGAAAGACAGGTGCTCCCTGCACCCTGGTCATCGCTGGAGAGGGATCCCTCTCATCCCTCATGGCTTGGGAGTGCTGAACAGCCGCTGCTGGGTGAGATCTTTTTGCTCTTTCCTAGTGCAGATGCCTTGAATGGCTGCAGTGCCACGGTATTTGCAGGAGCAGTTGTCCATCGAGCATTCACTGGGACCAGCACGGAAGCCAGAGGCCACGTTTTGGCTCTGCCCAGGAAAGTGGGAATGGTTTGCTTAAGCTGCTCAGATCCAGGCTGCCGTTCTATGATTCTGTACGCTCAAATGGAGCTGGGTAGCCCATGCATTTGCTGGAAGGTGACTGTAGGAAGTAAAGAGCCTCTCATGTCAGTTTGGCAACAGAGGGTAAAGGCAGCAGCCCCCCAGGAGTGTAGATCCTTGGTTTATAGAGAGGAAAACCCAGTCTCTAGGCAGCATCTGCCCCATCCTGACACAGAGCCGGCTGTGTGCATCCCAGGGGACCCCCGCAGCATGTCCCTGCACGGGCTGGCGGCAGCACCGGCTTGTGGGGTCAGAGTTGAGGAAAGGCATCTGCAAGGTATTTTTAACTGTGTGTGGCTCCAAACCCCAGTTGTGCAGCTGCCAGCAGCACTCTGAGGTTAGTCCTTGGTTGATTGCCCACGGGCTGGTGGCAGAGGGGGCTTTGAGGAAAAGTCAGTTCCCAGCCACTGAGGCCTCAGGAAGGAGTGACGATACTTGAACCATCGACCTTCTGGGTGACCTCGAGTGAATGGCTTCACCTCCCGGTGCCTCCCCTCCCATCCTGTGTGTGCCTTGCCTAGATTAGAGCATCCAGGGTGGGGACAGCCGCTCCTGCTGCTTCGGCACTGCTTGCTCCGGGCACATGGCAGCTCCCCTGGGGCCAAAAGGGAGGATGTCACAGGATTTCCAGCCACCACATCGTGTGTTCTTCAAGTACTGGCCCCACCGGCTGGAGCAGCTTCTAGATGCCAGCTATGACGTGCAGGTACCAGGCCATCGGTAATGGGGACAGAGTGCCACAGGGCCCTGGCAGCCCCATACCCCAGCCTGATCCTTGCCCTGCTGCCCAGAGGAGCTGCATGATTTGCTGTAGCCATCCAAGCTACAGTGGAGGGCTGGATCCTTGTTTTGCTTCCTTGAGCTTGGAGGGTTTTGCTGCCCACTCTTGGCCTGCTCTAATTTTTATCTGGGGCTCATTGTTAGAGCCATAAAATAAATAGCTACGTGCTCCTCTTGAGCGTCAAAACCCTCCAGGTGTAGGTGGGTTGCTGCGTCCCTGCTCGTCCTCCCTAATTAACTGTTGCTCAGCAAATCCAGACTTACTGACCTGCCCTAATCTTCCTGTGCAAGGCAAGTGCTTCAGCTGCTGGCTGCTGCTGCTCCCCTCTCACGTCCCCTCATGCCTCTCATGTCCACCGTGAGCCTATATCACATTCACAGTCCTGGACATGGGGTGGAAGGTGTTATCCTGGGAAGCAGCAACTGCCTGTGCAGAGCTGCCGAGGTTGTTTTTCTTGGTGGCAGCTTGCTCCGTGCCCACGATCACACTGCTCTCACCGTCCCCCCACATCCTGCTTCCCCTCTTTCTTCCTTCCATTGACCGTCTGCTGGTTGGATTATTTTTTCCCAGATGCTGCAGTCTACAATTTTCCCAGGTTGAATCTGCCTGGGTTTGTTCTCCTAATCTCTCTAAGTCCCTTTTGTGTTATTTCTGCCCTCGTTGATCTGTTGAGCATCCTCCACAGATGATATCAATGCACTATTTGCTTGGTATTGCATTAATGAGAATGCTGGAGGTGTCTGTAGGTGCAGCCCCTTTTGCCTGGGTACCTAGGGGGCACTGGAGCCTCACAGCCCCTTCCCCAGCTCCTAGGGGAACCAGTTGGAACCAGTTGAATGGGAGCTAAGGTGTGTTGTTAATGCTGGACCAGATGCTCTGCTGCTCCCTGTGTCCTACAGCCCATGGGTGGCTCTTGGTCCCACAGCATGCCCAGTGATGCACCATCACTGGGCATGCTGTGGTGGCCAAGGGCAGAGCTTGCATTTGGCCACCAGCCCCCACTGCTATCTCCCCATCTCTTCCCGCTTGGGAGGCATCCTGTCCTTTCGGAAGGATGGGGGAAATGGAAAAGGCTCCACCTCTTCCCTGGGCAAATACAGCTCCTCTGAGTTCATATCCTGGAGAGTGGAATAGCCAGGTCCCAGCAGGGATGGTGACTTCACCTCCCGGTAACACATTTCCCCGGCCAGCTGGGAAAGGAGCTTTTGGATCTCTGAAGGAGCCGCCCGGCTTCCCCCTCCCAAAGCCTTTCCCAGCTGTTTCCATCCCAGCCGGGGCTGGGGGATGTGATTTCGGCTCCATGGAGTAGGGGTGTTACAGCTTCCCCTTGCTGGGGGAGCTGGGCTGGGGTGCATCACATTGGAGTAGGCAGCCAGTGTGAACCACCAAATTATTATGGGGAAGGGGAGCATGTAGCTGAGATCCTTCTGGGGGCCTGAAACTCAAGGAGGAGCATGAGTTTGACTTCTGTAAGGGGTGAATCCAGCCCTGAAGGACTCCTGTGATGCTGTTTCCCCTCCTTGGTTTGCTCCCTCTATCCCCACTGTGGCCATCAAACCTTGGGGCTGAGAGGCAAGAGCTGCACCTTCTTCCCAGCTGTGTGGATGGGGACAGGGTTTCCGACTCTGCTTTTCCTTTCATTGTTCTGGGAGCCTTCACTTTGAACAAGCTGCCTGTTTTTTCCTGCTTTGCTTGTGGGGGAAGTGGCAGGGGGAAATTGGGGGTCTAGCCAGGGGTCCTGGGGCGGCTGGGCTGGGAGTGAGCAATCAGTGCCTGTGCTGAGCAGGGATGCTGTCCCTGCTCCCTCCTGCTGCCTACTCTTTAAAAAACTTAATTGTTGAATTTTCCCAGGGAAAAAGGCTCCCAGCCTTTCCCAAAAAATGGAAAAGGCTCCCAGTTGACTCCATGGTTCTGCAGCCACATCCTCAAACTCTTCCCTTTGCCTGTTGTGTGTGCCCAGCCCAGCCCTGGGAGGAAGGCATAAATGCCTTGCACTTCTCAAACTCCTCTGCCTTTGCCATCACTTACCTTCACCATTATGCACCATCGTATCTGACTGTGTCGCAGGACAGGAGGGCTTAGAAAAGAAGGCAGAGATTTAGGAGGGAGGCTGAGCTGCCAGAGGAGACTCAGGTGTGCCATCAGCAGAGACAGCTTGGGGACAACTTGAACTCTTCGTGGCTGTAAGCCCTCCACCATTTAGGTGGAGGCTGCTGAGGTTGGAGACAAGCAGTCTATGTTTTGGTATGGAGACTTTTACGGCACAGGGATGCTAAGTCCAGCCCTTGGGATGCTGTGAGGGCATTTCAGCTCCTGGCAGGTTGCTGCATCCACTGGGGATATTCTATCTGGACCTTGGCTGCTGAAACCAGGAGTGAGGCTTGGGTGAGATAGCCATCACACAGCCTGTGTAGTGTCAAAGCAGGGAGGGTCCAGGCCAGATCTGGTGTCTCATCCCTGGGTTTGGTGTGTTTCTCAAGGGGTAAAGACACCAATTATTCTCTAGGAGTTGCCAGACACTGGTATAAGGAAAGATAAGGGGCTCCTTGCCATGTCGTGCTCTTCCATCGCTGCCACTTGCTCTTTATTGATGGGAATCTGCCTCCCTGATTGCAGCTCGTCCCTGCCAGTTAACCCAGTGGCTTTGCCCCAGCTGGACCCACCCTCAGTGCCTGGCTTGGCAAGGGACCTGTTTGTCAGCGTTGGTGGAGAGCTGGTTCACAGGGATGCTGCAAAGCCTCAAACTCTGGCGCAGCCACTTGCAGGCAGGAAAGCACCCATGGCTTTTGGGCACCCATGGTATTTGGATGTAGGAATGGGTGCTCAGCTGGGTCCCAGGTGGCAGCACCTTGGCAGCCAAAGTCATCCACCATAACCACGAAATAGAGGGAAATAGGGGGAAATAGAGGGGCCTCTGCCTGCCTGAGGAGCTGGGCACAGCACTGGGCTTGGTGTTTGGGGTGCGGGCTGGTGGCTATGGCACATGGCAGGGGTCAGGTGCCCTTGGCTCTTACCCAGCCTCCATCTCAAGCTTGCTGAGCAACTTTGGTTGAGGTTCTTCATGTGACTATGGCTGAGCTCCTTCCCTATCGAAGCAGGGGAATCTCTTCTAAACCTATTGGGAAACTGCACCTGAAGCAGCCAGTCTGATGAAAGGCAGTCCTGAGAGAAGCCAGCTGTGGGTGGCCACAGCAGACATGCCTGTGGACAGAAGGACGACAGGGAAGGGTGATTCCCGCAGAAGAGGTTGGATGTCACCTCTTTGGGTCTGGATCATAGGCGAGACATCAAGTCTGTCTTGAGCCCTATCACAAAACCACTGTATGCTGAGGCAGGGCCACCCCAGGTCATTCGTGCAGGTTGAGGTCAGGCAGGGCAGGTCAGGTGAAGCTGTCACCTCCTGCCTCCTCCAGCCTCAGAAGGCTGCCGCCACCATCAGAGATGGCTGGTGCTCTGCAGGATCACAGCTGATTAGCTCCTCCAGCTGGTTCACTGTCTTAGCAGTGACAGTCCCCAGGTGGATTTTATTTTCCCAAGAGGGTGTGTCCAAAGCACACAGTCCTTCTCCCACCACCCAGGGCAACAGGATGGTGTTCCTGCAGTGCCCAGACAGAGCACCCTTGCGTGCAGAATGCTCCTGGCTGGCACTGCAGGGATACTCATGACTGGATGTTCAGGGATCAGGGATGCTCATGGTGCAGGTATGCTCTGATCTGCAGCACAGGGAGGCTCATGGCATGGGGATACTTGCAGCCAGCGGTGTAGGATTGCAGTTTCCCAGTGCAAGGGGAAGGGTTGAGGATCTGTGACACAGGACCAGTAGAAAGGTGAATTTTTTCAAGGCATCTCTGGCAAGGAGATAGGTCTCCAGTTATAGATCTGTCTGTCCCACACAGAGACAAAGGCTTGCAGTGGGGGAGCTCTGCTGTGGTCATGCTGGCTGGACAAAACTGGAGGGGGGTGTCACAGCAAAAGCACTACCTTCTGGAGCCTGACTCTCCATGTGAGAGCTAGGGCAGGGGTCTCCAAGGGGCAGTTTGGGGACACACGGCATATGTGGGCATTTCCTTCCCCAGCCAAACCCAGGCGAGGTGTGTTGCTCCTCCCCAGCAAGCGGCGGCGTGGTTCAGTGCTTCAGAGGGATTGTGTCCATCTCTGAAACCTCATGGCAAAGCCCAAGGGTGTCCCCGTGGGGCTGAGATCTCTGGTGAGGGGCACGGGGTGATGCAGGCTGCCCGGTGTGCTGGCCCAGAGGGTACCGGCTGGGCAGGGCAGGGGCATGCCTGGCTCCACACAGCCGGCACAGCCGGCGCCGGGTGAGTGCCTGGGGGGGTGTAAATACAGGTTTGTGCTGGGCCGGCTGCCAGTGGTGCAGGTTGGCACCCGCCCTGGCCGGCTGCTCCCCAGGTGCCCCCTGCACCTCACAGAGAGCTCAGCCCAGCCTGGCATCCCTGCTGGGGGGGTGCAGCCCAGCCCCACAGGGAAAATGATGCATGGGGCACAGTGCGACCCAAGGGCTGCTCGGCTGGGGAGCTGCTTGGAAACACACCATGCAGGGTTGCACCATCTTGGCCTCTGCTGCCAGCGAGGTTGAGGGATAGCAGTTTCAGCCCAGCCAGGGCTGGAGCCAGAGTGTGCCAGGGACAAGGGTCTGGGCCCTGTCTGGTGAGCTGGCCATGGGCAGTGGCCAGTGGAGCACACGGGCCCCACATTTGTAAGCAATTTGCCGGAGCGCGCCGGAGATGCTTCCCGCTGCCGCTTGGCAGACAGACGCTGCACAGAAGCTCACTGGCTCCCTTGAGGCCTTGCTCAGCCTTGGCCCTGCACAGCCGAGCCCCATCCTGCCCGGTCAAGCACTGGTGAATGCTCCAGAGGCCAGGGGCAGAGCAGAATGGGGGCCGGTGGGACCCCTTGGAAGGGTCATGTTGGGGTGTGGGACCCAACAAGGGGAACCCGTGGCTAGAGTTAACCCTTGGAGTGCAGCAAGCAAGTTTTTTAGCAGGTCTCGTTGCAGCAGGACAAGGGGTAATGGTTTTAAACTAAAAGAGTGAGATTTAGACTAGATAGAAGGAGGAAATTTTCTGTGCTAAGGATGGTGAGACACTGGCTCAGGTTGTCCAGGGTGGGGTGGGAGATGCCCCATCCCTGGAACCGTTCCAGGTCAGGTTGGACACAGCTCTGCACAACCTGATCTAGTTGAGGATGTCCCTGCTGACTACAGGGGGGTTGGGCTAGATGACCTTTAAAGGTCCCTTCTAACCCAAGCCATTCTATGAATCTATGAAATATCTCCTTCAGGACTTTTTGCATTTCAGCACAGGGTCCATGTTTTTCTGGGTTCATCTTCCCAGGATGTGAGTGTGCTGCTGGCAGGGAGCAGGGGATGCAGGTCAGGGGCACAGGTTCTCCTGCTCTAATGCAAACCCAAAGTAGGTGACAATGTGGCTGGGAAGGGTGGCCCTGACCCCACAGCCCTTTCCCAGCCTGGCTGCAAATCCTCCAGCTCTCTAAGCAGTGATTTACCCAGCTACAAACTGGGGACAGACTCTTTTCCTTCTTGTCTGAGGTGGACACCAGCATTATTGCGTTCACACTGAGGAAGAGCCCCGAAGGGGATGCTGCTCCTAGATCTGCTTTTTGGGACCTGCTGCTGCCTAGCTACCCACGCAGTGTCCGCATGGTCCTGCCCCGTGTCCTGCCCTTGCTGGGCTGCCAGAGCAGGGAACTAATGTGTGGAATGTTGCTCGGGGAGAGGAGCAAAGACACAGGCATTTTGCCGTGCAGATGCTGACAGCTGCCTCCTGGGGCTGGGGAGAAGGCAGAGACACTTGCTGTGTCCTGGGACACCCACTGCATCCCAGCCCTGCTTAGTAGACCTCACCAGCCAGCCCAGTCCCCTTGTAGGAAGGGGCCAGGCATGGGATTTTGGGGTGAGCTTTCCTTCTTCAGGTAGCGGGCATTGCTCAACTCCAGGACCAGCCCCTAGGGTCTGTGAGATGTGCTTGTGCTCACTGTACATCTCCATCCAGCTCTTCTCTTCCTGGCATTGCCTGCCCAGCTCTGCCTTTCCTGCCATGAGTAAGGACCCCCAAGTCCTCCTCCCTACCCTTTCTGAGCAGCAAAATCCTGTGGCAGTTTTCAGCTGCAGCTGATAGGAGCAAACAGGCATTTGCCTTTGGTCCCCACCACACAGAGCATTCTTTAGAAACACCTGTTTATAAACCCTCATTAAAAGGCAGGGGGCTGGGGGGCTTCTGGGGGAGCAGGAGGTGTGATGGCTTCATGGGCATTGCCTGTGGCTTAGTGGAATCCTTGGCTAATTTTCAATTTCATCTCAATTGCATCCTTTGGAAATCCCCCAGCAGCAAACACGTCCCAGTCCTTCCTGCTCCCTGCTTGCACCATCCATCCCAGGATTTTCAGAGGGGCAGGATGAGCCTTTACCCATCACAACCAAGCCCCTTCCTGGCTCTGCCATACACCCCAGGTGTGATCCCAGCTCCCTGAAATAGTACTACAGGGCTCGGTGGTTATAGTCACTCTGTGGCTCGGGTCAGGAGTGGCCAAGTGAAATGTTATTTTGACTAGCTGGTGACTTGTCCTTGGTGAAGACCTCAGCAGTAAGGGAATAGGAGGGAAAAGTGGGAGTTCTATCGGTTGGTAGGTTTGGGAGCTGGTTCCTTCAGGAAGGGCTTTGGGGTTGGCAGGGCTGCTCTGGAGATGAACAGCCCCTGGAAAAGTTAATTAGGGTGATCCCATCCTGATACCCTCAGCTGTGGTCAGGAGACTGGAGTCCTTCAGCAGCAGCCACTCCAAGCCCATTTTGTGTTAATTAGGCTGTTTACAAAACACTGGAAATTGCAGTAATGGGCACACCGTTCTTGGGTTTCCTTTAATTATCCATTTGCATGGTGTGACCCAGCTCCCTCTTTACCTCTCCTTTGGGTAGAGGGGCTTTGTGTGGGATCTGCTGTGTGAGGTGGGCAGAGACCTTGGGAGAGGAGGAAAAGAGAAGGGGATGGAGGAGGAGAAGCTGCAGCCCTGGTATTTGCCTGGCTGTGAGCAGGGGGTGGGGTTCTTCCCCAGGACCCCATCACATTTCGTAGGGGGGGGGTTGAGAAGCAGTTTCACCCTGGGTTTGGAGCCTGGTCTGGGACTTGGATTTTCCATAGGAAAAGGTGCAGAAACCCTTCCAAGTGTTTAATCCTCCCCAGCTCGGCGAGGGGGCTGCCTGGAAAGGCTGAGGAGGAGCGGCAGCATTTCTTGCCCCCTGCATACCTTCCCCTTTCTTTCCCTTTTGACTTGGCAGATGAATTCCAGAGATGTTAATCCGTTCTCAACCCCTCAGTGAAGAATAAAATGTCCTCTCTGTGTGGGAGGGAGGAATTCATTCGAATTAATTGCGGGAAGGAGCGGGGAGCTAGGGGTGCGTGTGAGGCTGTGCTGAGGGTGGGGTGAGCACACTCCATCACTCAGTCGTCCCTGAAAGGGAGGGAGGAAGGGAAGGATGGGGATATCCGAGGTGGCACAATCCTTGCATTCATGGCTGGAGGCTTCAGCCTCTGCTCTGGCAATAAAAATGCCAACCATGTGGTCTGTGGGCCAGGCTTCAGCAGCAGCAGTGGGCACAGAGAGCGAGTGGGGGGCAAAATGGTCCCGCTCAGCAGTTTTGGGGTGTTGCTGCCTATAAAGGGGAGGAATGCATCATCCTGCAGAGCTGGGGTAACAGGAGCTGTGGGGTCCAATCCATCCTGGGGCCATGCAGAGATGGGGCAGGAGGGACAAAGGGAGGAAAGGGTCTGAGCTCGAGCTGGGTCATCCCATTGAGGGTTCGTGGAGGTGAACATGGAGTGAGAAGAGAAGAGAAGAGAGGAGAGGCCAGGAGAGGCCACCAGGATGGGCCAGGCTCTCTTTTGTGCACTGGGAGGTTGGTGTGGTTGCAGCACAGAGTTCATGCAAGATTCTGGGGGCTGTGCAGAGCAGTGTGGGCTCTGCCTCCCACCATGACCTTCACCTTTTCTCTCTGCAGAGCTCCTGGGATCTACCAAGCGCCTGAATGTGAACTACCAGGATGCAGACGGGTGAGTGCTCCCCTAGCAGTGTGCTGGGTGGTGCTGCCAGCATGGGTGGCCTTGTTCTCCCCAGTATCCAGTTGGTTCTGCAGCTCTGGGTGTCATAAAGCTTTCAAGGGTAGTTACTGAGCCCTGGAGAACACAAGAGCATCCTGAAGCCAGGGCAAGCCCTGCAGAGGCAGACCCAGTGCCTGCCCAGATCTGAGCTGAGAGCTGTTCTCAATCAGTCCATCCTGTGAAGAGAGAGCTTTGGAAAGCTCTTCTGTACCCACCTCTGTAGGGCTGGGGGTAGAAAGGGACCACAGCATATCCAGCTGGTGCCCTGTGTCCCAAGTGCTGGTTGAAGCAGGCAGGAGCACCCAGTCAGCCCCAGCACCTGCACGTGCTTGTGCCTGTGTTTAGTATCCCGAGAGCAAAATCCCTTCGTTTGGGGGATTAGGGAAAGAAAAGATGAGGTTGCCAAGTGACCACAGCATATTTGTGTAGCTCATCACTTCCAAAATCCAAGCACTTAATAAGCTGGATGCTGAGAGTTATAGAAACCACAAAAGCCCATAAAATAAATAAGCATGTTATTCTTATTGAATTAACTCTGACCTGGGTGTTATTAGCCTTGTTTTATGTACTGTTGTTGTACCTAATTTCTACATGTTTTCTTTTTGAGGACTCTGTAGGAGGAGGTGTCTGTGATGAGTCCTAACAGGCCAGTGGGGAGGGTGAAAATGGGCAGGATGGCTCTGTCTTAAAATAATACTGGGCAGATGGAGCTTAATAGAAAAAAAAAAAAGTAATAATAGAAGCAATGATCTGCTTCTGATAAGGCAAAGGGCTTGGGCAGCTCTCAGAGGTTGGGAGTGAGGTAAAGGGTGGTGGGAACAAGGGTAAAGGTCTGTTTCCCATCAGAGGGCCATGTGTGGGGTACTAACAGCGTGGGCACCATGTTGGGTTTCATTGGGGTGCAGGAAGGGCACAGCAGGGAGGTGAGAGCTGTGCATGAGGATGGCAATGTGCACCCTCCTTGGAGAGCCATGCCACGGGCCTTGTCCTCAGCATCACCTTGCTGGTGGCTTGGAGATGATGGGGCAGGCCAGAGTGGGTTTGTGCAGCTGCCTCCAGGGCAGAGCTGACCTCTCAGGGATCCCTGCAGGGCTGGCTCAGGGGGGATTGTGTGCCTCCTGCATTCTGGTCTCGCTTTAGGGCAGAGGTTTTAGCATGGGCTCAGAGACATGGTGGTTGCATTGGAGGAGGCAGCAGCCCTCTCTGCTGAGGTTAGCATCTCTCCTGCAACGCCCAGAGACTGCACAGCTATTTGGGGTTGCTCTGGGACCATGGGTCAGGATGAAGAGCCATGCTGGCCAAACTGCATTGCCAGCACAGGGCTGGGGCACTGCTGAGCCCATCAGAGCTCTGGGCCTATGCCATCTGGAGCCCCCTCTGCCCTTGCAGTGGCACATGGACTAATCCCTAGCGGCACGGGGACCCCTTGCTCGGCCATGGCCCTTCACGTGACAGCATGGGAGGAGTGCTGGGCAGACAGGCCCCTTTCACAGCCCTGAAACACAGGGCTCTTTCTTTACCAGCAGCCTCCCACGCTGTGCCGTGGGCTCCCAGCAACCTTACTGGCTTGAGGAGGGGGTGGCTGATGGAGGGGCCAGGAGTAGCCACTGGGCCAGTGCGTTTGCCCACAGCTGGAGACCACCAGGATGTGCCATGGAGAGGAGAGAGGAATCTCTCTTCATCCCACCTGCTTGCCCCTCACCCGGGGCAGGAGGGTGAGGGACCGCTTTTGCTGGGGGTCTCAGAAGGTGCAGAGGGTCCCTGCATCCCTCACTGACCCCTGGGGTGCAGGAAGCATGGAGGGATTTATCTCTGCTTTGCTATGGGGATGCTGAGGCAGTGGGAGCAGGGAATGGGAAGGAATTTAGCCACAAACAGCCAGTGACTATCCCAGCCCATGTCCCCATGCAGGTGGGGGCTGTAGGGGCAGCACAGCAGGGACCAGGGCCAGGCTGAACCATGCCTTGTACTGCAGGTTCTCAGCATTGCACCACGCAGCCCTGGGTGGCAGCTTGGACCTCATCTCACTGCTGCTGGAGGCACAGGCCACCGTGGACATCAAGGACAGCAATGGTAAGGGGTGAAACCCCCCAGCATGGCCCCATGCCTCCAGCAGCTGGCGTAGCTCTCTGAGTGAGGGTGGGGGCCACATCCAGCCCTGCTGAGCCCCGTTCTCCTGCAGGGATGCGTCCCCTGCACTACGCAGCCTGGCAGGGCCGCGTGGAGCCGGTGCGGGTGCTGCTGCGCGCTGCTGCCTCTGTCAACATGGCCTCGCTGGACGGGCAGATCCCGCTGCACCTCTCGGCGCAGTACGGCCACTACGAGGTGGTAAGTGAGAGCCCAGCACCTCCCAGGTACCCAGGCAGGTGCCAGGCAGGAGGGAGGCAGAGGCGCACGGTGATGCTGAGCCCTTGTACCGCATTGCTCCCCTTCAGTCAGAGATGCTGCTCCAGCACCAGTCCAACCCCTGCCTCATCAACAAGGCAAAGAAAACCCCCCTGGACCTGGCCTGTGAGTTTGGGAGGCTGAAGGTGAGTGCTGCGCTGGGCTCTTCTCCATGGGACTCTGTCCTGCTCTAAACACTTCTCTGTGAGCAGCTCTGGAGCTGTCTGGCTCCTCTGGGAGCAAGGCATTGGGTCTGGCCATGACCACTCTTCATCAGCCATGAGCCACAGAGACTCCTCCCGTGGCTTGGCGAGGTCAGATCCTGAACCTGGGAGCTGCAGGTCAAGGTCAGCATCGTGCTGGGAGAGAAGCCAGAAGTCCTCCCTTCCCATTCCCTGCAGCCTCACCCTGCCCACCCCAGCTTTGCTCCCATTTAAGCACAGATAGGATGAGCTGGCTAATCCCCACAAGTCCTGAGTGCTTGGCCTTGCTCAGCTGCTCGAGGTCCTCAGCATGGCTTAATGGGGACAGGGCTACTCCATGCTCTGGGAGACCCCAGCCCAGACAGCACCACACTGCCAGGCTGGGCTGGAGCATGGCCAGCTAGACTGTCCCATGCCCCACCAGGGAGGGGACCAGGGGGATATTTCCATTTTTGGAGTATCTATAATGTCTGCAGCTATAAACAGGGCAGTAAAAATAACTCCTCTGTGCCTCTGGGTTGCCCTGAGACATGGAGAGTCACTCTGGGCTTGGAGAGACTGGTTCATTTTAGGGCTTGGTCTGAAAAGCCTGATTACGGGAAGACTATTTCTAGCTGTTGTGACCTTTTACGGCCTCTCACGACAGTGTGGCCCTGCCAAGCACCAGCCGGTTCTGGCTGAACCCTGGGGCTGTGGATGGAAGGGAGTGGCAAGATGGGGAGCAGAGAGCAGGCCCCAAGTGTGAGCCCCTTGCTGTGAGGGTGCAGGCAGGGGGTACCTGCATGCTGCCACTCACCTCTGTGCACCATGCAGGTGGCCCAGCTGCTGCTGAACAGCCATCTGTGCGTTGCCCTGCTGGAGGGACAGTCCAAGGATGCCACCGACCCCAACTACACCACCCCACTGCACCTGGCAGCCAAGAATGGGCACAAAGAGATCATCAGGTAATGCCCTGCCAGCCTGGAGCACTGCTCTATCCCAGAAAAACCCATCATAGCTTCAGTCCCACTTCCTCCTAAACTCACCTCTCTGCTGCGGCTTCAGTCTCTCATCCCCAAAGGCTCAGCAGTGCAAGAGTTCAACGTCTTCCCATCACAAAGCTGCAGATTGCTTGGCCCTGATGTCCATGACCTGCCATTCATGCCTCTCTCTCCTTCTTACTAGGCAGCTGCTGAAGGCTGGGATCGAAATCAACAAGCAGACAAAGACAGGCACAGCCCTGCATGAGGCTGCGCTCTACGGCAAAACGGAGGTGGTGCGGTTGCTGCTGGAGGTGAGTGTGGTGGGGATAGGGCTGCATGGGAAGACAAGCTCCTAGGGGTCAGTCATCATCCTCTTCCCCTTGGTCCCCTCTGGCGTGGGGTCTGGCCGTGACCATGTCCCCTCCCGGGCAGGGTGGTGTTGATGTGAACATCAGGAACACTTACAACCAGACGGCGCTGGACATTGTGAACCAGTTCACCACCTCGCATGCCAGCAAGGACATCAAGCAGCTGCTGAGAGGTGAGGTGGGGCTGTCACATGGCCAGGCACACCTTGGTGCCAAGAGGGGCTTCTCCCTCCTGGAATTTGCCTGGGACTCCCAATGCTCCTCTTGAACAGCCTAAACTAGCCTGGCTGTGAGCATCATCTCAGTCCTGCGTCATACATGCTCCTATCTCCCATGTGGGCAATGCTCAGGGATTGAGTCCTTCCTGCGGTATTAATGTTTTCTTCTCCTCTCTCCTTGCTCTTGTTTCCTCTCTCTGCCTCTCTGAACCACTCTTTTTTCCTCCCTGTGCTCTGGTACCTTCTTTCTTCCCTCTGTCCCTTGTCTTCAGAGGCATCAGGAATCCTGAAGGTCCGAGCTTTAAAGGATTTTTGGAACCTCCATGACCCAACTGCTCTCAATGTCCGGGCAGGAGACATCATCACGGTGAGGCTGCTCCCTGGTTCCCCTTCCATTGCCCTGCTATGGCCCCAGGTACTAACTCCAACCCTCTGGCCCCTTTGGCAGGTCCTGGAGCAGCATCCAGATGGGCGATGGAAGGGACACATCCATGACCCTCAGAAAGGCACCGATCGGGTCGGATACTTCCCCCCTTCCATCGCTGAAGTCATCAGCAAGCGAACAGGTCAGTGGCCATCCTGGGCATGCCAGGGACAGTCCCACGTGTGAAACTATCCCAGCCTTCCCGGTACCTTGTGTAGGACAGGTCCCTGCAGCCCTGGCTAGCTAGGGGGGAAGAGAAGGACTTGGGTGGGCACAGGGGCTTGTGCCACTGGTGAGGTGGCAGTTTGGGAGTTGAAGCTCAGATGTCTTCCCCCCCACCCTGAATCCTGCATGAGCTCTGACCACACATGTTTTGTCTTTGAATGCAGGCATGGTTGTCCCTCGCGTGCCACCCGCACACCAGCGCCAGGGTCCCCCTGGGGCCCTCCCGGCCCCCCCCGGTGGGCTGCAGCACCTCCCCGACGAGGGTCCTCAGCAGGCAGCCCCGAGCATCCCAGCAGCCTATGGCCACCTCACCCTAACCCGGACAGCCCTGGGCCCTGACAGCTCAGGTCAGGGGTGCAGCAGGGGAGGGAGAGGGACTGAGGACCTCCACTGGTCCCAGCCCTACCCGTGCTGGGGGAGACAGGTGGAGGCTCTCCTTCCACCTTCTGGTGGGGAAACAGCCAGATAAGAGGGAGCAGGTGAAGAGATAGAGAGTTTAGGGGAGCCTGTAGAGCAGCCCTTTCCCTCCCCATCTTCTCGGCCAGGCTGCATCCCCACAGCCCCTCCATGCATCCCTTGCCAGCCCAGGTCACCCTGTCTGTGTCGTGTGTGCCAGGAGGCGGGAGGAGGGACTGATGCTTTGCAGCTGGAGGGCTCTCGTGGGAGGCTGTTTTTTACTGGCATTATTGTGTTGGCACATGGGTCCCTGCTGGGGACCTCTGTGCCCTCTGCCAGCCCTGGTCCTGGGGTACTACTGACAACCTCCCTGCCTGCCCCAAGCAGCAGGAGACAGGAACAGTGTGGGCAGCGAGGGCAGCATCGGCAGCATCCGCAGTGCTGGCAGCGGCCAGAGCACCGAGGGCACCAATGGGCAGAGCACCAGTATCCTCATTGAGAACGCCAGGGTAGGTACCAGACCATGCTTCTCCCATGCTGCTCCCCCAGGCCTGCCCTGAGCTGGAGGTGGAGCCCCAGCACCTTTCCTATCAGCCCCTGCTCTTCCTAGCAAAGGAGGGACTGCAGGAGCTGAGAATCCTCCCACAAACACCAGTTTGCTGCCAGGACTTATTAGGAAGATGTTCTTCAGGGGTCCTCAGTTGCTCCTCATAGAACAGCTGGCCTTTGTGAGTGGAGCTGGAGGCTGTGGTTGGTACCACACAGCATTTCCACTGTGTCCTGTGTCATCCAAGAGGAGTAAAAAAGGCCATAGGCCAAATCCTGCTCAGATCTCTTGCTAGGAGCCAGCCATTCATTGGGTGAAGCTGCACCCAGCAGCCCAGCACAGGGACCACTGCTCTGCTCCTGGGGGTGTGATAGGGCTTGTCTCTGGAGTAAGGTCCCTACTCCACTCACTCCTCCTCTTCCCCAGCCGCTGCCTTCTGCCGGTGATGACCACCAGCAACAGCTGATAGGATCAGAGCCACGCAACGGGCAGTTGACCACCACAGCAGGTGAGGGATGTTCCAATCCCTTGGGGCCTTGGGGCCAGCTGTCCTTTCACCCTGGGGGCTGCTTGCTGCTCAAGTGCCCCTTTGACAGTTCTCCTCTCTGCCAGGGCCACAGAGCCACCAGACACAAGGCAGCTGCCCCTCTGGAGACAGGGTCTTCTCCCATCAGTTCTTGCGGCCTGAGCAGCTCCTCGAGGGGAAGGTAACTGGGCACCTGCTGTGCTGGGTGAGAGGGCTGCATCTGGGGCTCAGCCTAGCTCTCGTTGCACTGGGGATACAAGAGACTGGGTCTTGTGGACACTGGGGACAGGTGGGCCTTGCCCAAGGAGATCCTGTCATCTTGCCTGGAACAGCCAGGTGCTTCCAGCTGCTTCCCTTTGCCCTGTCTTTTCCCCAGGATGCAGAAGCCATTTACAACTGGCTGAGTGAGTTCCAGCTGGAGTCATACACTGCCAACTTCCTCAATGCCGGCTACGACGTCCCCACCATCAGCCGCATGACCCCAGAGGTAAGGCAGGTCCTTCCCCACCCAGCCAGCACCCCTTGAGCTGCCAGCAGTAGGTACTCTCTGTCCCGTGCTCCCCGTGTCACTGCTGACCACAGCCCCACTCTGCACATTAGGATCTGACAGCCATCGGTGTGACCAAGCCTGGCCACAGGAAAAAGATCTCCACCGAGATTGGGCAGCTCAGCATTGCCGAGTGGCTGCCCAACTACATCCCGGTGAGTGCCTGGCACTGAGGCTTCAATCCAGCACCCTCTTTTCCCCAGGTCTTTTCTCAGAGCTGTGTAACCCCAGGGCAGGACAGGAGTAGGGTCTGTAAGTAAACAGTTGCTGGAACAGCATGTGTTAATGTAATCAGAAAGACCCTGAAAATGCAGTCTCCTGGCCAGGGTCAGGGAGGGGGTAGATGAAGGTGCTGCCCATGGCTCAATGCTCATGGCAGTATCTCTGTACTCTTCACAGGCTGACCTCATGGACTGGCTCAGTGCCATTGGGTTGCCCCAGTACCACAAAAAGCTGGTGAACAATGGCTATGACTCCATCACCATCGTGACAGACCTGACATGGGAGGATCTGCAAGAGATCGGCATCAATAAACTGGGTGAGTCCCTGCCACTCTGCTGGAGTGACCCAGGGCAGCCAAGTTTCCCTCCCAGCTCCCTACACCCCATTCTCCTGCAGGCTGGGAGGTGCAGGCATGTCCTGAGCACCCGGAAATGGCAGTTCACAGCTGTCCCTTGGGCTGTCCCAAGAACTTCCCTTGGCAGGGGCTGCAGCCAGGCTGAGCCAAGTGGACACTGGCCGTAGTTTTTCTCCTCCCATAGGCAGGGTTTGGATAACCCAGAGGCCTTTGCCCCAGTTGGTAATGTGGCCATGACACTTCTTTGCCAGGAAACAAAGGCCTTGGGGGCCAGAGCTGACCTAATGCCCCCTTCCTGTTCCAACTTTCCCGCAGGCCACCAGAAGAAGATCATGTTGGCTGTTAAGAAGCTCAGAGATCTCCGCAAAAGCCTCAACCAAGCAGAAGCAACTCTGGCAAGACGCAAAGTCCCTGGTGCCCTGGACATTGTTACCATTGAGTCACTGGAGAACGGGGAGTGCCAATCCCCACACACCCCCAAAATGACGACCTTCCAGGACAGCGAGCTCAGCTACGAGCTCCAGACGGCCATGTCCAACAGCTGCCATGAGACACTCGGCATCAAGAGCAGCCAGGGGATGTCGAGGAGCCAGGAGAGCATCGGGGTGCGGTCCCGGGGCTCGGGGCACTCGCAGGACAATGTACTGTCTCGGCACCTCTCCAGCCCCTCACAGGAGAGCCTGGGCAGCGGGGAGAGCAGCAGCAGCAGTGGACAGTCCTGTGCACCACCCCGCAGCAAGGAGAGCCTGGCCAGCCTGCCAGGACAGCCCAGTCCTGAGCCCTACGGGAAGATCATCTCCCCTGAGGGGCTAAATGGCTATGCCAACAGTGGTGCAGGCAGCCCTCTGAAGGAGAGGAACCTGCCTGAAGGCACAGATCAGTACGCCTGGCCAGTGGCTCAGAAAGGTGCTGGGACACCAGCAGTCACTCCCTGTACTCCTCCTCAGACCCCCAGCAAGGTGACAGCACCGTACGTCTTCATGTACCCACACGTCTCCGTGAAATCCCCAACGGTCCCTTCCCTCCTGGGAGTGGAGCAGCCCAAGACCCTGGTACACCCATACCCCTCCATCTCCCCTGGACAGAAGAGCAGCCTGCAGACATCAGCCCAAAAAGCCTTCTCCTACCTGCACACGCAGTGTGGCCCTGCAGAGGCCCCCGCTATGCCACCCACAGCTGGGGCAGCCCAGGGCACCTGGCAGGCTGGAGAACAGCACAACGGGGGCGAAGGCTTCAAGTACAAGAAGCGTTCACACAGCCTGAATCGCTATGCGCTGTCAGACGGGGAGCACGAGGAGGAGGAGGGGGCACCCACCAGCACCCTGGGCTCCTATGCCACCCTGACGCGGCGACCGGGCCGCAGCCAGATGCCACGAGCCTGTCTGCAGACGGATGCCAAGGTGACCCGCAGCCAGTCTTTTGCCATCCGGGCCAAGCGCAAGGGCCCTCCCCCACCGCCTCCTAAGCGCCTCAGCTCTGTCTCCAGCACCCTTGCTGCCGAGGCAGACAGCGAGCAGCCCCCTGACCCTGAGCGGCAGCCTGCAGCCCCCCAGGATGTGGCTGACGGGGGTGCCAGCCCCGGTGACACTGGCAACAGCAGGACAGTGAAGAGCCTGGCAGCTGCGCTGGAAGGGACACCTGGGGCAAGTCCACCCAAGCCTCTCCTGGCCCCCAAACCACTGCACTTGGTTCAGGGCTGTCTCCCCAGGGCAGATGTGAATGATGAGTCTTATGGTGGTGGTGACACTAGTAGCACCACGCTCTCCAACACCGGCAGGGACTCCTTTGAGAGCAACAAGCCACGGAGGCGGACTTTCAGTGAGCCCAGCGCTCCCATGACAGAGGTGGCTGCACAGGGCGGGCGAGAGGATGCCTGCTCGGACACAGAGGAGGAGGCCAAGCCAGGGGTCTCCTCCTCATCCTCCCAGAACAGCTCCAGCGAGTGCATCCCCTTTGCGGAAGAAGGCAACTTAACCATCAAACAGCGGCCAAAGCCCACTGGGCACCCCAAGGCAGAAATGGCAGTGCCAGACACAGAGCCCAGTTCCCAGCCGGCAGATGCCCCCTGCTCCACTGGCAAGGAGCCAGCGGCACCCGCTGCTGCCAAGGAGCCACCTGTGCTGGAGTTCAACCTCACCGAGTCAGACACAGTAAAGCGCAGGCCCCGCTTCAGGGAGCGGGAGCCACTGCAGGCCGTGCTGAAGGCATTCAGCATGGCAGGGCAGGTGGAGGCAGGGGCCAGTCCCACGCCCCAGTATGCCCAGGCTCAGGCAGTGAGTATTGCAGGCCCCACTGTGCCCAGCCTGTCCCCAGCCCCACGGGCTGAGCTGGCTGGGGATGCCTTTGACGATGACAGCGTGGAGTCCAGGATTGCTGAGATAGAGAAAAGCATCTTGTCACTGGAGAAGGGGATCAAGAAGGCACCAAGCCCCACTAAAGCCCCGAGCCCCACGGAGCTGATCAGCACTGCTGTGGTGAGGACACCAGCTCCAGGTATGTGGGCTTGTGGGGGGGTCTCTGAGATGGTAGTGGGGCCTGAGGCTCCATCCTGGTTTGGTATGAGAGGCAAGGAGGATGTGTGCCACCACGTCCCACAAGTTCCCTTCCTTTGCAGATGTCCCTGCCAAGCACACCTCCGTGGCATCCACCAAGCTAGTCTTCTCTGGGCCCAAGACTATCTACCAGCAGGTCCTGCAGCCCTCCCGCCACACTGTTGCTCCCTGGGCGGCTGCTGAGGCAGTGCCAGATGTGATCGGGTCCCTGGCCAGTCCTGGTTCGCTGATGCTGGAGGCAAGCAGCAAGGTGTCAGCAAAGCCTTTGGCAGCCACCCCGGGAGGTGCCCTGGCCCAGCAGCGGCTGGAGCAGACCAACTCCAGCCTGGCTGCTGCACTGCAGGTAGCTGAGAAGAAGATCACAGTGGAGGAGACAGAGAGGTGAGACAGTTGGGACCAGTGTGGCCAATCGTACCCCATGAGCACCTCAAGCCTTCAGGTTGTGTGTTGACTCTCCCCCTTTCCTCCACAGCCACCCCAGGGCCGTGCACTCTGCCAAGAACATCCTGGAGGACATCAGCAACATGTTTGATGACCTGGCTGACCAGCTGGACGCGATGCTGGACTGAGGCTTACTCCCTCCTTCCCCTCCCCACCTCTGGCTGTTCCACCAGTGCCCCTCGTGACAGGGGGAGAGCGGACCTGGCACCAAGTGGAGTCTCTAGGTCTCTCCAGCTGCCTTCCTCCCCACACATTGCACTGCGGCTGGGAACGCAGCTGCCCCTCCTTGCTTGCCCCTGTCTCCATATCCCACGTGCCAGCGCAGCCATGGGCTGCTTTCCGAGGGGGTCAGGCGTTTCCCACCAGACTGGCAGCAGGAAGAGAGCCCAGAGGGGCTGCACATGCAGTCCTGGAGGCCATGGAGAAGCCCTCGCTCCCTCGCACAGAGCTGAGGAGCCTCCACAAGGGACCTTTCTCTTTCCTCACTGCAGTCCTGCCTCTTATTATTTATCCCCTGCCAACAACGTGTCAAAGGAGAGACCTCCCTGGGCAGCCGCCACCGAGCTGGCTATTTACTGAGCAGATCCCAGTCCCGGCAAGGCCTGACAGCAGCTAAAAGAAGACAGGGTTTGTCACAAATTGGCAGCTTGTGGAGCGAGAAGGAACCTTTCTGTTTTATTTGTTGCTTTTCCAAGCGTGTCAGCGTCAGGCAGCGTGTAATCCAAACGGATCGAAATCCCTCCAGTGGGACCCACAAAGCCCTCGAGCTGGGGCTGCCACAGCCTGTGAAGCAGTGGGTGCTTTGCTTACAGCCCTGCCGGACATGGATGTCTACCTGCTCCTTCCCTGGAGCCACGAGGATGGTGATGGCAGTGCCGAAGTCCTCTATTTGTGCCATCCCTCCTTGCTCATGCTGCTACATGGCAGCTGCCCTCTGTCGATGCCATGCCTAGGCAAACCAGTGTTTCCAGGGTGAAGGAGCAGTGTGGTTAATGCTTCTTTCATTTTTTTTTTCCTCCCCTATCCTTTTTTGGGGGGAGAAAATGTCTATTTTCCCCCTCCCTCTCCCTGCAGGGAGCTGCTGGCACAAACTCAGCTGTGAGCACTGTTAACAGTAGCAGCATTGGGATTCTGCAGGATGCCTCCTCGCAGCACTAACAGCCAGCAGAGAGGTGACCCCGCGTGCACTGGGGGAATTGGGCTCGGCACAGCTACTGCGCGCACGGGCAGGCTGTGGTCACAGCCCCTGGCTGCAGCAGCAGGGAGCAGCAGCCACAGCTCCTTCCATCCAAGTGGTAGGAACGGCTGTGTAGCTCCAAGACAGATTTCTCTAACGGGATCTGTTTAGTAGTGCATGTCTAAATATGTCCAAGAGCCCCGAACTTGGCTTGCACTCAGCATGCCAAGCAAATGAAAGCATCAGAGCACCAGAAGGGAACCTAAGATTGTACTGAAGGGCCATTTGCTACAAAAATTCCAAAGAGTGGGAAAAAATCCTCCCTTTTTAACAAATCACTGACACAAAACCACACCAGAGAGGAAGAATCATGAAATTGTTAAGGTTGGAAGACCTCTGTGATCATCAAGTCCAACTGTTGACTCAGCACCACCATGCCACTAAACCACTTCATGAGGTGCCATGAGAAGTGGCTGAAGAGGCAGTAGCTTCCCAGCCTTTAGGAGCTGGTGACTGACTTGGACTGTTCGCACCCTTTCTCCCCTCACGCAGGAAGGGAACAGCCCTTGCAAGCAGAGCCCACCCAGATGGTCTCTGCTCCCTGCCATGGGTGGGAGGGACCAGCCTGGCTTCCAGGATGAAAAATAAACACAAAAAAGACCTGTGTGGGCATAAAAAATATTGTTGGCTGGGACTTGGAACTCAGTTTGATGAAGCAGTTAAGACACTTCTCTCCTGGCTAGTTGGTGGCTCTGATTGATCTGTTACAGTGAGTGTATTTAAGTGACCATGTCTGACAGGCAAGTGCTACGTCATGGACCCCATTGTTTTTAAATAGCTACCACCAGTGGCACTTTATCAAAAGGTTTGCAGAAACCTTTTAAAAATGATTTTTACTCTTGTGAGTCAACCTGGGAGAAGCCCAGTTATTTTTTTCCAATGTTGATTAACTGTAAATGTTTTGTTTTGTTTTTTAAGGCCAATGTATATATTTTAAATGTGATTTATTATATATATTTACTAACCAGAACTGCAAGTCTTGTACTCTAGGGTCAGGGATAAGAGGACACTGGGGTGGAGCTGTCGCTGTCTGAGCCACCTGAGGGCAGCACCACGCTGCTCTCATTGTCAATAAGGGAATTAAACCATTGGATTTTGCAGAAGAATGCCTATTTTTTAAGCTGTAGATCTCTATTTTGAAGCTACTGTATGGTGTGTAAGTTATGTACACTGCAACTGGGACTAACTGACCCCAGCTGCACCTGCTCCGTGCAGCAAGACAGTGAGGGGAAAAAATAGCCCATGTAATCACCAGACTGACAACAGATTTTAAACCATCTGCTCTGTTTGTGTTACTCATGTGTTTTGTTTTCCACTAACATCCATTAAGTCTAAATTCTATTAAACAGTGGGGCATATTTTACCCTTTTGATAGTTTTGCCTAGTTGTGTCCTTGGTGTCAGATCACACAGGCTTCTCTCCTACTCTGAAGTTTATGGAGGATCAGCTTGATCAGATCCTTGAGCAGGATCTGCCCTGGGAAGACTCCTGCTGTCACCTCCAGCGAGGTTAATGTTCAGTTTGAGCCTTAGCACCATGGCAGTCATGTGTGGTGAGAGTGCTGGGGACCAACACCACCTTCCAGTGCTCCACTGCCCACCTCTGGGCATGTCTGAAGCCACAGCTCCCCACACCAGCCACTATTCCTAGTGATCAGAGTGTGGCTGCAGTGACACCAGCTTTGCTCTGCAGCAGCAGCTCCAGGCCTCATCTCACCACACTGCTTTTCTCCAGTGTTTGCAGTTCCTCTTCCAGCTTGCTTCTCATCAGCTGCCTTCAAACTATGCCACCAGCCACGACTACAGCAGTGTCTTGGACCCAGGAGATCACATGGTAAGCAGATGTCACTCTGTAGTAAGAGGCATTTGGAGCTGGACAGATTTGCCCAAAGCTGAGCAGAAAGTGGGGACAGAAGTGCTAGGATTGGGTCCCAGGAGCATCAAGCTCTGGAGCTGTGTCCCTACAGCAGGTGAGCCATGTGGCTTAGGCCCTTTGACACGAGCAGTCACACACGTTATCTCCTTGCTTTGCTGGGTGCAGACTCCCTCCCACTCTGGGTGTGATCCAAGACCATCATTTATTGCCTTTCATTCACTGGATGCATGTGGGTCTAGGTTTGGTTCTTTTTTTTTTTTTTTTCTTACAGAATTTACAAGTTTTAATACAAATCAAGTGGTTTTTACATACATCCCAAAAATTGAATATAAAATATACACCATTTAAAAACATCTTGATGTAGGAAATGTCTTTTCGAAGCTGTGTACCCTGACCCTGGTGTCCCTCCATGGCCAGGGGAAGGGTGGCATTGGCAAGACCATCCCAAAGGCTCCATTCATAGGCCTTGGCTCCTTCCAAGTTGAGCAGAGGAAGGAGGGTGCAGGAAAATAAACATTTGTGATCACCAAGAAAAGAAAACCTTGGAGGTGGCTCCTCCAGAGGAAGGTGTGGCCAGCAGGATGTTGCCATTTACCACCTACAACAGTTAGTGGCACAGGGCAAGAGCTAAGGTCTGAGTGTGGGGTGGGAATAGCAAGGAGCAGCCTGGTGCTGCCTCTGACTCCAGCTCAGCTGCAGAGGAGACTATATCCCACCTGATGGCCAACCTGGCATCAGAAAGACAAGCTGATTTCTCAGGTGCCAGGGGTAACAGATCTTGAGCTGGCATTTAGTGAGTTAAGTGAGACTGAGGAAGACACAGCTTGCTCCACCAGCCCCCACCCTGAGCCAGGCAGCTCTGCAGGCCTCAGAGGAATGAAGGGAGAGATCAGCCTAGGATCAGCTAGCAAAGGTGAGCAGGAGGGGCCTGGCACTGCTGTGTTGCAGGTCAGAGCCCTGTGTTTCCCAGTGAGCTGCTGCTGCCTCCCTATCTCATGCAACCCTGGCAGCAGCAGGGGGTCTAAACATCTGCTCTCCAGCTGTAGGAACCAGGTCCAGGCCTCAGAACAACCCCAGTGCCCCCCTCCAGTGTCCCCCACCTGTCCTCAGAGCTCAGAGGCTGGCTGTACCCTCACTGTGCTCTCCTACCAGACCCACAGCAGGGAGAAGGCTATTGCTTAGAGACATGCAGCAGTGAGCACACTCTGGTTATGCTGAAATGTAAGGAAGACAAGATGGAGCAGTGAGGGCAGAGCTTCCCAGCCAGCTCCCTGCCTGCAGCCATTTGTTAGTCTCAGGCACCAAAGGGGAAGGAACAGCTGTATATTGTAGTGTTAATAGGGGAAGCAAAAAATGTGCCAGGATTTACCAGCTTTAGCCATTTCTTAGAACTAGGGAGTCAGCATCTCCATAAACTGCAGATATTTCAGTAGCCAAGTCTGTGTGCTCCTGTGTGGCCCTTGACTGTCAGCTTACAAGGAAACCAGTGTTCCCAGTACAGCTGGGATCTGTTCTGAGCTCAGGAGGATGTATGCTGCATTGGAACAAATCATGGTTTGCAGCAGCCCTCAGGGGAAGGTTTTCCCCAGTCAAATGAAGAAGAGACCTCCAGAAAAAAAGGGAACAGATGTGAGGGCAGCAGCATGGAGGGGAGAGACTTCCAACCACTATCACAGACATGATGGGGATGGAGGTGTTTCCCTGTGGCTTGAAGAGCAAGTACTGGCTGCAGCACAATCCCAGGATAAGAAGTCACCCACCAGCACCAGGTTAGTCACAACTGCAAGATGCAGATATCCTGCCTGTCCCTCTCCCTCCCCAGCAGGACAGGCAGGTCTCAGGTTTCTTCTCTAGCTATGGCTCTCTCAAGCAGGCATTTTACCAAAGCAGAAAGGCAATTCAGATCACAAAAATGAGGACTGTTGTAAACCTCTCAGGGTGGGGGGATGGTTGAAGCAGGTAAGAGCTGGTTTAACAGGGCTGGAGGAAGCTGAGCCATGCCCTCCTGACTCTTTCTGCACCAGCCCACGGGGGTCTAATGCAAACAGCTTTTCTTAAAGCCCTGTCTTATCCCTCTTCTCTTGAGGCACACAACAGCCGGCATACGGCTACAGCAACAACGCTAGAGGGCAGGCCTGGCACAGCCCGGCCATCGCAGGGCTTTCCCAGTACCCTGCCAGAGACCCTTTCCAGTGTCCCCCTGGGAATGCAAGCTCCAGGCCTCATTGACACCTCGCCTGGCTCCTTTGTCCCAGGACACAGGGCCAGGGAGGTGGGTGAGGCCACACAGAGGCACCCACATACATATCGTCCAGGAATGCAGAGATGGAAAACAAAATGGGTTTTGACAGAGATCTCTTGCTTCAGCAGCCCTGTGTCTCCCCTGCTGGCCCCAGATTCTCATGCCAGGCCCAGGAAACCCATCTGCTCCCACAGAGGGAAGGAGTCACTTCATTTCAGCATCACCATGATGCTAACAAAAAACTTTAGTAATAAATAAATAAAGGAAGAGCAGCCTGAACAGCCATCAGAGCTTGCAGGCTCCCTCAGAGCATAGCCTAGCAGGCTGGGGAGGGGCTGCATACCTGCTGGGGGGGGATCCCGACAGCACTGGCCTGCCTGGGGGCCCCTGGAAGGTGCTGCTGTGGTTTTGCAAGGAGGCTGTCTGGTTTACATGTGTGAGGGAAAAGCCCCTGAGCCTTTGGTGCAGCCTCTCCCAGTGCAGGATGTGGCTGTGTGGGCCTGGGTCCAGGGAACTTGAGTGTTTAAAATGGTGAATTCATCCCCAGCTTCGTCTCAAACTGCAGCTTCTGCCTCTTCTGGTAACGGACCCGGACCCTGGAAAAGGCAAAGGAAAGGAGAGTCAGCATCTGGAGAGGGGAAAGGCAAGCAAGCCTGCCCCACTGTGATTCCTGAGCTGCACAGCCCCAGAAAGCAGGGAAGTCCCTGGTACCCTGTGGTACCCTGGGATTGGAATCAAATCCAGAGAGCAACCCATGGTCTGAGTCCTAGCCCATCCAGCTAAGTTCCATCTCCAGGGCCAGCAGAGACAGCAAAGAAAGGTCCAGAAATCCTTCCCAGGAACAGAGACAGCAGCTCTGTCCCCATCAGTGTTCCCCATAATCCCCACTGCTTTTCCTCACCAACCCATTTCCTGAATCAATGCTCAGTGTTAACTCCCTGTGCTAGGACAAACAGCGAGTCCCTTTGCCTGCTACTCATTCTTGGCTCCAGCCACTTCCTGTGCAAACGAGTGCCACAGTCCAGGCACTGTGTGAGGACGTATTTCCTCTGCTGTGATTCAATGCCTCTCTGTCCTCCTGGGACAAGAAGGAGAGAACAGCCCTCTCCCATTCCATACTGGGTATTTCATAGACCTTGGCTGTCTCCCTCTCATTGGTTTGAGATAAAGAAATTTTGCTCTCCCTTCCTGCTCCAAATCACTGCCACTGTTCTTCCCTGACCCTTCTTCCTCCCCTGCACTTCCTCCCTGAGAGGTGGAACATGAGCTTGCACACAATAGCCAGGTGATTTACACAGTGCAGTCATCTTTTCCTTTTTATTCCCCACCCTGTTCCCTGTGTGTATCATTTTTCTGCAGCTCAAGGCTAGGCTAGAGTGAAGCTCCAGCCTCTTCTCCCCATCTTCCCTACCACCTCCATACCTGATCTCATGCAGCTTGACAATCTCATTGATAATAACCACAAGGACCAAGGAAAGAAATCCCAGGAGCCATGAGACTGGGGAGATGGAAACGTGGTCAAAGGTCAGTGAAGAACTGAGGTTTTCCCAGAGTTTAAGGTCCAGCACAGTCTGTGCCACTTGCCCCAGCAATCTAAGATCAGAAACAGAGACAGCAAATCTCAGCAGACTGAACAAGTTCCCCAGGTGGTAGAGCAGGTCTGGAGCCCTCCTTGCTCCAGCAGTCTGCAGTGCCTCAGGAGGGCCTGGGGATACTCACACCACAGCCACAGTGAGTGCCCACCACCGGTTGGAGAGAGGACTCTTCTTCCACAGCGGTTTGGTGCGATGGACGTGGGTGATGGATATGAACACTGCAGGGACAGGAGGAAGAGGAGGTTATCTAGCATCAGCCACTTTACAGTACATTCCAGTAGCTATTACTCCAAAGGGATAGGGGACTTCAGTCTCTGCAACCAACCTCTCCTTCAAGGTCCTTTCAGATCAGACTCCCTACAGGAATTCCAAGCCCCAAGACAGGCAGGGTGGGAGGGAGTGCAGGAGCAGGACTGCACAGCATTGCTTACTGTGGGGATGCCAAGGCTGGTTTGCAGCCTGGCATGCCAAAATAGATTAGCACAAGGACCAGAACTAGGGAGCAGGGGCAGGGTGCCCTTGTCTCTGGGTCACTGCACCAGTGGAAAGCACCAGCCCAGAGAAAAATATTTAGCCAGAGACCCCGAGCTGCCTGTAGAGGACAAAGCATTTGCTCATTTGCTTTTGCTTGGGCTCTTTAAAACAGCATTTCTTACCTGCCAGGCAGAGCATCCCTGACTAGCCTCAGTGGTCTGAAGGACATAAAACAGTAATGCACACTACCTCTCTCCAAATTCTCTGATTCCTCCCAAATCAGGAAGTGTTTCTGTTGGCCTGGACACCCTGCCCATCTCATCTGTAATGCTCTACCTAGCACCAAGGCACAGCACCACATGACAAGGTGGAAAAGGAGCAGAGGCCCTTTAAGGGTGTCAGAAAGCAGCTGGACCTACTCTACCAGGCAATGGTGTGCAGGTGATAAGGGTCAAGCAGGAGCTTGCTCCCCACCCCTCCAGAGAATTTAAAAAGGCTTCCAGCTCCAGGGTGATTGCAGTTATATCACTGCTGTTTGGGAGAAGGAAGTGAGGTGTTTCACCAAATGGCAGCAAACATATAAGGACTTTTGAGGCAAGGAATATTTTTAGATTGCTGCAGGATGCTGCTGGCTGATTTGCAAGGTGAAGTGGGATGTCACTCTTCTAGTGAGACTGGAAAGGAATCAGCACTTCACCAGGCTGGTAGGAAGCAGAATCAGCTCTGAAGATCCTGTCTTTAATCTGTTTGGGCAATGTTTAGTAAAGACAAAGGGCTTTATGCTTGTTCTGGGAGGCTACTGCAGTGTCTGCTTGTACCAGGGAGTCTGTGCTCTGGCACAGAGGGCAAAGACAGGGGCAAAAGATGTGAGTTTTCTCCCAGTGTGGGGAGTGGGGCTCTGGGAACTTACCTGTGTGTAAAACAATCAGGCCAGCTGTGAGCTTCTGGGCTACAAGAAGAGCATTGGAAAATGTCCCAAACCAGTCAGGAGCACCATCAGCATTGCTAGTAAACAAGAGGACACAGGAAAGGAGTCAAGGGTAGGGGACTCACTGCCTGACCTGCTCCCACCAGGGCTGTCTTTGCAGCCCTGGGTTACAATTGCACTTGATGATCCTAAAGGTCTCTCTCGACCAAAACAATTCTGTGAGCCTGTGTCCTCCACTGATAGCTGAGGGAACTAAGTCTGAGCTTGGAGTCAGGCTGTCCTAGTACTAGGGGCAGCAGTGAGCAAAGATACAATTGTCAAGGCTACAGGGAGAGGACTCAGCTTTCTGTATAGCCTTTAGAGCTGCAGCATGCAGGAGTCTGAAGTTAGAGGGGAATCATTTGTACCTGGGAAAAGCAAGAGCAACAGGCCCTGCAGTGTGGAGGGGGTGGGGTGCCAGGCTCAGTTCCTCACCTGTGTAGCATGATGGAGGAGCAGGCTGTGAGATTGAGGCTGGTAGTGTTCACCTCTTTGCAGGACTCATGCAGTGTGAACCCGAAGCAGATGATGCAGGAGCAGATGGTCAGGCTGAATTTCAGCAGGAAGCAGAAGAGGAAGTAGTGCTGAGTCTGTGAATAAGGCAGAGGCAGGAGGATGACATGGGCATGTCACTGGCCCAGCCTCCCCAACATGACCCACCAGGGAATCAGTGGCTGCATAAGATAAGCTGTAGCAGAGATGAGATGCTGCTCTATGATCTGCCCTGGGGGCATGCTGACACTAAGGGATTCCCTTCTTGTCCTGTCAGGCTTTCAGATAGCATGGCTCCTGCCATGAATCACATTACCAAGCAAGCTGGTAAGGCATAGGGCCTCAGCTAAGCATCAAGTGGGACAAAGGAGAAGAGGAAAAGGTGTGAATAATACTATCATCTAATGGACCACCTACCTTCTTGGGAATAGAAGTCAAGTTTTTTCCTGTTGCCATGGTCATGATGGAGCTGTGGGGAGGCTTGCCCAGGAGCGAGATGCTGGAAAAAGGTAAGTTAGTCTTTCAAGTTCAGACACCAGAACTATTGATTTTTCACTTGAACCCAAATAACCTCCTGAAATTGCTTGGAGCATTGGCATTTATCCAGCCACTGCCTTAAGCATATGCTGTAAAAGGTGTCACTTGTGGCAGGTGCAGAGAGGGAGAGATGACCTCTAAATGTGCCATGGGGTAAAACCCACCCATGGTGCCTTGGCCTCTGCCTGATGCCCTAGGCTCTCGTTCACACTCCATTAAGTATCAGGATTAGAAGACAATTTGCAGCTGGAGGTTCAGGCCACGAGACAATAGCAGCTTGCAGGCAGGGCTAAGAGAGTACACAAAAACTGTCTTTTCCAACCTAAGTGATTCTAAGTGCTTGGAAATCCTTGCAGCCTCCTGAGCATGCTGTGGGTGATGTCAGCTTTCTTTTTAGGTGGACACACTGAGGCCTGGGGACTGGTCTGTGCATCCTGGGGATGGGAGGCAGCAGATTTCACCCTGATAGACTCACCTGAGCAGTGGGTAGCAGAAACAGGAGAGCCACACAATGTCTGTGGTACTGAGGATGGGAGGCAGCTGCACCAGGCAGGAGAGGAACTAGACAGGAACAATCCAGAATTAAGAGTGTCAGGGGAAGTGCTAGGACAGTCTTGTTGCCTGAGATGCCACTGTCCTTCCCTAAAACACTGGGATGAGGTGGTAACTAGGCTGCCACTGCACAGCTCCTCTGCATCTTCCAGGCTGCTGGGACAGGTACTGCAAGGGATGCCTTTCTCCAGAGAGGCACAAGAGGTTGAAGACACTCCTGTAGGAGTGGCAGGAAGAAGGGGCAATGCAGGCTGAGTTACATAGTCTCTATCTGTAACTTCTCCAAACGTGCTGTGGAAACCTGACTGAAGGCCACCTTCCTGTCTCTGCTGCAGCAGAGACTGCCCTTCTGCAGCCACCTATATCCATACTAGCCCTCCTGCCCTCTCAGCTAAATGCTGTCCCCAGTCAGGACAGGACTCACCTGAATGACAACCAAGGTCAGCTGGCACTGCAGCAGGAAGAGGAAACACTTGCGGATCCCGTATGTTGCATGCCTGGCCTGGAAGGAAGCAGAAGCCCTCAGAGCCCTTGCTGGGATGGGAGCAGGTATCAGCCAAGAACAATTATTGGGAGGCAGGGGAAGAACATGTGGCCTGCAGGGGAAGTGGGAGGGGAGAGGATCTGGACACATTGCAAGCAAAAGGGGAAGGTCTCTTGCCTAAGGATAGACGCTGTGAAGGAAAGGCAGAATTTAGCCAACGGGTTAAGTTTATTTACACCTCCTGGCTTTTCTGAGGTAACACTTCTCCCCAGCACTGCATTGTTGTCTGGCTAGGGAGCTCTGCAAGCTTATACTTTATTGAACTGAACACTATTTGTGTTCTGTTGCCAAAAGGTACCATTCCCAAACCATTCCCTGCACCTTGCACCAGCAGGGCCAGGCTGGAAGTGTCTCTGCTGTGCCTTCCTGAAGAAAGGACAGGAGACTGAGTAAAGAATATTGGCAACTAAAAAAGAACACTCAGGTGAGCTCCTGGCTTTGCTCTTCATGAGCTGCAGGCAGAGGGGTGAGTACTAGAGAGGGGATATGCCTGGCTCACCTGCTCTATCAGCCTGATGATGCTGGTACTCTCTTCTTGGCGGAAGGACATGGAGCAGGGCAGGCTGTTGAGCTGCCCTGAGAGCTGCAGAGGGGTGAGCTCATCAGAGACGTGAGCCATGGTAGTGCTGGTGGCATAGCCAAAAGTCTCCCAGGAGCAGCGAGATGGGTAGAGAGGGTCCAGCGCTATGCTGCAAGGACAACAGAGGAGTATTAGCAAAAGTCCTCATCACAGAGGAGAAACTTCCACTGAAGTCCAGCTTGTAAAGTCATGCTGTAGTAGGCCATGCTACCAGTACCTAACTCACTGGCACAAAAGTCCTGAGCTGTGAGGTGAATTTAGGATCAACCTCCCTAGACTTTCAGCTATTCCCAGGGAAGTAATGAATGTATTTGGGTTTGTGGCTCAAGGTCAACAAACAGGCTGATCTAGAGGGGCATTTCCACTCTTTCACCCACTAAGAAGCATCTGTAATGCCAGCTGGTGTACAACAGTTCAGCATGCAAAAGTAACATTTTCATTTTAAGGATGGAGAGAAATATCAAGGGATCATCCCAGCCAATATCACCCAAATCTCCCTTATGGAGACAAACGAAGCTAATAATGGACAGAACAATTGTAAGCATTTGCTGCAGAACCCACAGGTGTGGGCACTAGTGGCTGGGCACTCAGTAAGCTCAAGGCAGCTGGAGAAGGCTGGATCCTGCCCCACCTGATATCGCTCTGCAGGAAGAGGCAGCTGTTCCGCAGGTTGGCAGAGCTTCCCAGACAGCAAGTCACCTCCCCATACTCCTGCATGATCTTGATCATCTCACACATGGCTGCCAAGGGACAGAAGGAGAAACACATTTGCTTATCTTATTATGCACACAAAGCTGCAGTGTTTCACACACCCTTTCCAGTCTGGATGAGAAGCAGCCTGATCTTTTTAAATCACCCTGATATTCATCAGTCATGTACAGAGAGATCCAAAGCTGAAGCAGAGAATTAGACAGCTAATTAATTGCAGTCCAGGTGCCCTGTATACCTGCCTCCTGCAGGCACTCAGCTGGGTTCACAGATCTGTGACCCAGAGATCTGCATCTCTAGCACATCTCTTTCAGACCAGGGCTGTAGGTATAGCCTGGGTATATAACACAGATGGCTTCAGTATCAAATGGTCTTGTTAGGAAACAGCAGAAATGACACAGACCTAAATAATTCAGACCTGAAACAATCACACAGTTCTAAATTCTGCTCAGTAGCTCATCACTGCTGCTCCAAGCCTAAGGGAACAGTGGGAATGCAACAAACCACTCCAAAAGCAGTGCCACACTCAGCCATACTCTGAGCCAGCCCTTGCTCCTGTACTTCTACCACTACCTCCAGCCTTCACCAATCTTTTTATCAACACCCTCCCAGGGCCTCTAAATCAAAGCTGCTGTTTCATCTGCTTTTTCTTCTGTAGTTCAATGCACACTGCTGGGTGTATATATGAATTTTCTAGAATGCTCCAGGCAAAAAAACCCCAAACCCACCCTTTGCAGATTCCTGTGTAAACAACTTATCTAAATGACTGGTGCATCCAGATCTGCAGCACAGTAAGGGGTTAGATGAAGGAGGCAATTACACTTCTGTCAGAAAAGAAATCTACTGGGCACTGACTGGTTCTCACTGGCACCCTTTAAACTGTGCCCAGAGGTACCCAAATCCTAATGATGACTGGGCAGGTACTAGCCAGCTAAGCACTCAGCCCCCTTCTTAGATAAAACAGTATCTCTTGGAGACATAAAGGAATTTGGCCCTTTCTGGTCTCCAAAATCAAAAACTCTGCAAAGCAGCAGAAAGTGTTAGCAGCAACTGCCAGAGGAAAATTCTTCTTGGAAGTGATTTCTGAGCTATATAAGGCAGTGAGGGTTGTGAGCAGAGATCAAAGTCTCCTAGCACACTGATAATGCTTATTTAATAAAAGGCATGGATGTTTGGATGTTTGCTTTTGTGTCTCTTACAAATGCAAATTGAGAGGAGTGGTTCTTAGCCCAATTCTGTAGCTAGGGAACAGCTGCATCAACACCAAATTAACACCTGGCTTCCCACAGGCAGCAACAGAGGATCATCAGTACCAAAATGCTCTTCTTGATTTCTCTCACCCATGTCCACACCCAGATGACCCAGAGCAGATGGATGGGGAATGTATGCATGGGCAGTAGGACAGACCCAGGCTCTGTGGCACTTACTCTCTGGGGTGCAGTCTGTGAAGAGGGGCACCAGCAAAGGCACATTGTCTATGTTCTGCAGGTGAGGTCTCACCTGGTGAATCCCCCGTGGGAGTTTGGCCTGAAAAAGAGAGAGAAAAGACAAAGCAGGGAAGTGTGTGTGAGAGGGAGAGGCATTCCAGAGGCAACTGCTGAAATGAGAATGATGATTCCCAGAATTATGCAACTTCAAAATCAGATACAAATTGATGTCCCTACAGACAGAAGCTGACTTTCCCAAACCACCAAACAAAGCCTTCTGCTAAAGCTGACAGGCCAAGCTGCCTGTGCTTGTCCTTCAGGGGTTGTAAGATCAGTATGATAAACCTGTGCTCAAGGATTTCTAAGGGCTTTTTACCTGTGTGGAGAATCTAGTCAGAGACTCTGTGCTGTCTCCCAGCAACCAGATCTATTTCAATTGCAGCCACATCAGTATACAGCAAGGGAAGGGTTCTTGCTTTCTAAAACCAGACCTGGGATATTTATTTAATTGCTTTTAAAATCTGTATCTAGGATATTCTTGTAACCTCTGCTGAGCATGGCTGAGCTTTTTATGAGGTAGGAAGAGCCTGTCCTGCAGTCTGACTACTGGGCAGCATCAATGGCTCACAGCTAGAGGAGAGACAAAGTTCCTTCTGTCTGCATGGAACATGGAGATGTTCCCACTTCCTGCCCAGCACACAAGAAAGGGACCCAGACAGACTGAGATGTGGCTCTCAAGGCTACCTCATGTGTGGTCACCTGTATTCCTAAACTCTAAAGAAAAGACCTGTTTAGTAAAAGTGACTAACTGAAAGAATTCCACACTTCCTAGGCTCTAGACACCAAGCTGGAAGCGAGGGAAAGCAGAAGTCCCAGTGCAAACCAGTCAATCAGTCTGCTTCAAAAAGGAATTCCCTCTGGGAGTAATGAGGTGACACTGCTGACCATGTCAACAGCACAAGGTGTATAGGGAAAGGGAGCCTCACCCTGTTACAGTCCTCCAGGAAGCTGGGGATATCACTGTCTGTTGGCTGAAAGCTGATGAGATCTGAGTGCCCTTCCTCTTCCATCAGCAGAAGCCCCTCCACATCATCTCGAGAAACTGGAACAGACAGAAGCAGCATAAACAATAAGCACAGACCTGCCTCTGCCAACCCCTGTGCCACCCACATGGCATATTCACGTGGAGCTGCAGAAGCCAGCAAATGTAAGGCCTGAGTTTCTAGGTTAGCAACACTTAGATCCCACTCAGTCATCTAAAATGCAGTATTTTTAGATGACTAATCTGCTCTGAGGTAGATATGGAAGCCTAGTCTGTGCTCTTTTGAGAAACAATAGTTAATCTGTTCTGCTCTTGATCTTCTTCTAGGGGCAGAAGAGTAAAGAAATCCCACCTGAAGTAAGAAAAAAAGGAATGCACAGGTAAGAGACCCCCAGTGGCTTGAGCAGGGCCCCAGTAAGAACCAAAAGCAACACAGAAGGGTTGCAAAATCATGGAGGCTGCTGTACAGAAGGACGCTTGTTTCCAACAGTGGTAGTGAGTGGGTAGAAAGGCTCTAAATGTAAGGTGCTCTAGCTCACACACACACACACACACCTCAGGCCCATCCAGCTTTGTGCTCAAAGCTCTGAAGGATCTGGTGAGGACACAGGAACCTATGAATGGGTTTAAAAGAACCATCCAGGAAACGCGTGGCATTCAAAGTGGCTTAGGCGCACTTCTCTCACCCTGATGTAGATCATCGTGCAGAGAGCCAGCATGGCTGGGGCTAGAGGGAGGGATCTCTGAGCCAGGCACATCACCATTAGGTGTTAAAGATATGTGGCAATTCCAGCCAGTCTCAAGACCCATCTTCTCAGCAAACACCTGTAGGTGAGCAGACAAAAGATTTGAGTGTCCCTGTCCAGGCCAGAGTATGGCAAACCTGTGCCATATTGGAGTGCAGGTACCTTCTGGCCCCATTAGCTAGCTGAAGCAGATTAACCTTAGATTGCACTGGAGCTAAACTCTCCAGTCAGACAAGCAGGGGACATGCGAGTTCAGGGGGTTCAGCAAAGGCAGCTTACCTTGCTTTTGAGTTCATCTTCCAAGGAGAAGTAGACAAAACGAATGCAGGCATTGACCAGTCCATCAATGAGGCGGACAATGTCAAGGCGAGCCTGATACTGGGATGAGACCATTCCCATGAAGATCTGTCCACTCAGAGCCTGGATGCAGTCTTCCTTCTCCATCACTTCCCCAATCCCTTCTTCAGGCATGCAAACAACACGCAGTCACGTTGAGACACGAGGGGCCACATGTGCATCAGACAAAGTACACATGGTGGGAGAGGCCATCAAGACAACACCCAAAGACACAGTACCCAGACAGATGCAGATGCACACACAGGAGGAGAGATGAAAAGGTATCCATTTGTCCCAGCATAACCAATCACAGGAGAGGTTTCAGGACATCCCCACATACGTGACCCAGAACGTAAGTGTGACACAGCGAGCATGGAAAGGGAAAAGATGAAACAGAAGACAGGGATCAGTCACAAGGAACCAGGGCAGAAAGGTAAAGGATATATGCTGCATAATGGTCACATGTCTATTTTAAACACATCATAGTGTGCTTAAACAAGAAGGTGAGTCTAGCTGAGGCAGAGTGGCATCAGAGTAGGAGGGGCTGATGCAAAGGAACCAGATCGTGTTCCCTCCAGGAACATGGCAAGCACTCCCAAAGAGCCTGCAGAGGCTCTCTGACACTGTTCCTTCACCATCACCAGATCAGCCTGTGGTGAGTGGGTGCTGGATGCAGCATGAGGAACAAAGTAATAAAACACACAGTTGCAAAGCTTGCCACAAGTGGGACTGAAAAGTGTTTTGAAACAATTCAGTCACAACTGCCTCCCAGCTCTTGGAAACTCCATTGTTCACACTTTACAGAATGGAGAGCAAGGCAGAAAGAGATTAAGAGTAGGTTTCCATAAAAGCCTCCTGGAGTCATGTAGCAGCATGTGCTTATTTCTCAGTTTCCATTGCTGTTCTGGAGGAGATGTACAATTCACCTAATGGGAATCATTTCCTTCAGCACAGCAACAAATCTGTCACAGGAGAACAGCTGCATACCACCACACACCTAATGCCTCTGAAAAACCCAACATATATGTCTCCACAAAATTAGACAAATAGCAAACCAAGTATCAAAATACCCAGAAGTCTTGACTCTCAGTTGCCTGTTTTAACAAACAGACTTCCCACAAGTACAAGAATTTCTCTGCAAGCTTCAGTAACTTAACTAGAAATACAACTACCAGCTGCTTCATCATTACTTCCTTTGGAAATGCAACTACTTCAGAAAAAAAAAATGCTTAGTTCTCAATTTCCATCTGCTACTCTAAATAACAATGTTCTTACAGCTCTAGACTGATCAGCACCTGGCCCAGCAGCAGATCTTATTGTAGACAGCATAGAAGGCACATACCATCTGAGCTCCAGCTATTCCTCCGACTGCTCTGTTTGATGGGGGTCGTCCCAGGGAGGTCACAGCAAGTGAAGATTGCACTCTGCCCAGGGACCTGCACCAATTCTATGCACTTGCCATTGAGCTGGGAGGACAAGGCACAATGCATTGGCTTGTATGCAAAGGCAGAACAGTATCCTGAGAGGCAGGCTCGCTGGTAGAAATCTAACACCTTCTTCCTACGTGGAAGAGACAAAACCAGACAAAGTCACCTGAACAGTGGCACACCTCTGACCATGTACACTGCAGTTCAATGGAGATATCACCAGCTGGGTATTTAGAATAATGTGTTCCATCAGGAGTGGGCAGAGACTCTAAAAAAGCCTTTCCCTACTGTTTCTGCATTCTCCCAACTGCAGGCACTACAGGGCAACAAAGCACACATTCCGACAGGGGTAGTGGTGAATGTTTCTGTTTGCTCATCAGATAGATGAGTATGAACACAGGACTCTTTGAAAACACTTCTTAATATAATATACTCTATATGGCTCCCAGATGACTCCAAGGGAGTTCCCTGTGTGACAGCAGAAGCTTAATTCATCAGAATTTATCTGTACAGAGAGAAACACCAAGGAAGGAACTGATAGGGCGGACAATACAAACTATGGCAGAGAGAGTTACAGTAACAGAATTTTCTCCTATCCCCTTTTCAGAGTTTGTGTCCCAGGAGCTCTATGTGGAGTCTCCATTTAATAATATAATATGGTAACAGATGCAGTAAGAAGTGGCTTAGCCTTACAGTCCAACAGACTGCTGCTATCTAATGTCTTACACTGCTATAATTATAACAATTATAAGCAGAGGCAGCTTATGTTCATAACATACTTGAAGCTTCTATTACATAGCTTAACAAGCATCAGTAAAGGGAATTTTAAGAGTGTTTTTAAAGTTCTCTCTGCAGCTCCTGAATGCACCAAATGACAAAGCTGCCCACCTGTCAGAGCCAGAGAGAGGGTAGATGTCAGTACCATCCCAAAAGTCTGTGCAGGCCTCGAGAATGATGTCAGCTGTCCCGTGAGAAAACATCTGTTCAGTGCCTGAAGTGTAAGGAACAATGAGTCAGCATCACATATCCAGGCCCCCAGGAAAGGGATATCATACTAGTCATTAAAAGTGAGTGTTCCAGTGAACTGCCCTGATGCATTTCAGATACCCTCTTTCCTCTACTGAAAGTCCTTAGTCTCCACTGAGAAATTATTCCATGCTGGATGGTATGTGTTCAGCTCCTATTTGTCTGTGAGGTCAAACAAGGCTGTGATAAAATGTGAGCCTTGTTGTCAGTTCCTATTCTCCCCTTACACTGTGTAACAATCCTGCTCCTACAAAATGTGGGTAATATCTTGCTCCTTTATCCAACAGAGCAGAAGAAAGGATATCCCTGGGTGCCTCTTCTCATGAGCACAAAAGCAGCAGTGATGAGCTTACAAGGATCAAAGTCTGCCTACGCTGGAAAGTGCATTCAACTTTAGGCCAGGTGTGGACCTAACAGGTAAGAGCTATTCTTGAATACCTTCCATTCAAGTAGCAGAAGACAATTTCAAAAGTGTGACCCACTAGATAGCATGCAGCCTGTTCCACAAGAATGTCCTGAAAACCTCTTAAATCAGGGTGGGTCAAAAGTTCAACATAAGAGCTCTAAAAGAGTAACTCATGTTGTGATTGGGGAAGAACTGAGAATCAATGGACACCACAGCTGCTTCTGGTTTTAACTTCCACTACTTTACTCTTTAATACAGATTTAAAATCTTTTATTCCCTCTTGTACACAGAGGTGTTAAGAAGTGTTTCTCAGAAGTCTGTGATATCACTTGTCTGATGCAGGTCCCAGGCACAGGACACAAGTAAAAGGATGTGGGGGCTGGCTCCCCTTCCACACGTCCCGTTCCCTTTCATTTCACTGGTACATTAACATTGCATGCACGCAGACTCCTCTGTCTAGGTTCCCTCCTCCAGCTGCTCTGTGACTTTGCCCCCAACAGCTTCAAAGCTGATCTAATGAAAAAAACATCACTGCCAAGAAAAACGAGCCCAAAGGCTTCTTGCAGGCATTGTTGCTGACTGCAAATGCTCACACTAGCTGGTGAAATCAAGAGCCAAGAATATTAACTAGCACAAACCAGGCAGGGACCTTCAGAAACACCAGAGGATTTTCCAAAACATAGCAGTTCTCTGCTTTCTGCTATAAATAGTCATCACATGCCAAGTTTATCAGCATAACAAACTTCCAAGACAAATAAGAGCTCTAGTGAAAGAAGGAGCCTGTCTCAGGGACACAAAGAAGTACTTGTGCAGAGCTCTGGGTGATTTTATTGTATGAACACCTAATGCTTCCCACCTTGCTCCTCTGGTCAGACAGTCGTTGCTAGGAAAGAGGGAACAAGAGGTATTTATTGATTCAGGCAAAACCTATGCCCTGGCCACAGACCAAGAGCTTGCAGATGACCACGCACAGAGATACCTACATTCATGCCTGGCAGCATCTGCAACCCACTTCCCATTCAGTATTATCAGCATCCCACCTAACAATCCTTCTAAGCAGTAAATGACAGTGACAGCACACACTATACACTGGAAGGAGTTCATTCCACTTGTCATTGCCAGTAAAGTGAGCTCAGCCTCTTCCCTTCCTAAATCATGAACTTAGAGGGCCAGGATTTCTCTGGCACAAATGAACAGGCCAGGGAGTATGACTAGCCATTCCTGACTGCTGGGACTCATTAGGAAGAACCAAGCTGCTAGAGCTGAGCCAGGGAGACAGAGCAGAAGGAATCAAGGGGTGCAGCTACTGCAGGGGAAGACAGAGATGGCACCAAGCCATTTGACTCCGCTAAGATGCCGACGAGCACCTCACTTCCATGTGGTTACTATGGATTTGGGATGAACATGGCTAGATGGCTAGAGACATACTTCAGTGGAACAGCAATGGAACACACAGATGAGCTACCTCCTACTTCTGCTACAGCTGCAGAATTTATTAGGTATCTCCCTTTGACTTCATGTCATGGGAGTGGGTGGATTCCAAGATACATTCACAAATAATGGATAAAGAGAGATCAGTTGTGATCAGCTGGTCTGGCTCTTGTGCAAAAACAGAGCCATTTGATTTCACCCAATGTGTGGTTGTACACGGTTTAGAAAGTTTCCAGAGGCAAGACTATCACTTGAAAGGTGTTCCAATGGTTAACTAACCCCACTGGCAAAATTCCTCCTAGAATTTACTCTAGACAGCATAATCCAGGTCACACATGTATTCGTCTGAGCTCCAACCTTCAAACTAAACCGTTTAACAATAAGGATAAGGAGTTGAAATGAGGCAACAGGAAGGGTTTTTCCTGCACTAAGATCTCAGCATCAGAAAAATTCTGGCTCACACAGGGAAGACACCAGCAATCAGGGCAAAGGAAAAAGCTCCTCCCCAGATTAAGGTACAAGTTGAAGAAGAACAGGGTAAGAGAAGACAGTTTACCTTGTATAAATCTCTAGCCATAATAATAATCATATTTGATTCAATATTGAACATATGTCAACTCCAGAGACCCAAGTCCAGTCAATTTAAGGTATTATTAAGGGACTAAGAACTCTAACAGACAAACTGTTAAATCTTGCTGAAGTGCCTTAAGAACTGAGATTTCCATCCTAGCCCACTCCTATTACAATAGGAAGGAGTAGGAGTGGAGAAGTCAGCGTGGCTTCAGGTGTTGCATTCATGGTCACCATGAGTCTGCACAGGATTTCTGTGATTTCTTATTAGCATGCAATACAGAAATACAAGTATGCAATAGAATAGACTAGACAACTCACAAAGACAATGATTTGGGTTATCAGAAGGATGAACATCACTATCTAAACCCTTGAGTAATATTTAACCTTGTGCAGTATCAGCCTCACTACCATAATGAAGTCTATTTAAAACCCAATAAAACATCCACCTTGCCCTGCACTGCCATTTGGTTCCAGAAAATAGGTTTACTGTGTGCTAAGATAATTTTTAAAAATTATTTATGATCCTGGAGTGGGCCAGAGCTGGGAAGAGCTGCCAGCCTCAGTATGCCACAGCACTGATAACTAAGGGTAGTTGAGCTTGTCTGTACTGGCTATAGGTAGAGCAAGGCTATCACCCCACAGGGACTATGGACTATTCCTTCCAGCCTGACATTCTTTAGGCTCCCTGCAAGAAAGATCCTCCCACACCAAGTGGACACAGCCACTTGGAAAGGGGCAGCCTTACTGGTAGTGGTGTCCTTCACAAAGAGGTTAATCATGTGGCTCAGGGGTGGTCTCCTCTTGGTGATGGACGAAAGCTTCCCCAGGATTGTTTCCTTAACCATCTCATCACTTGGCAAGCGGTACAAGGCCAAATAGTTCTCCTGCTTGAAAAGATCTTTAGCACCTGGTGTGAAACCTGAAACAGGACCACAAGGAGAAGAAAAGTCAGGCTCTAACCAAAGCAAAAGAGAGGTCCTCTCTCCTGCTTGTGTCACCCACTTTGCCTGTGCTTACTCTGACATTTCACCAGCAACGGGTAGATGAGCTGTGCTCACTATGCCTCTAACCAAGATGGCTCAAGATCTATGATGAAAAACGTTCAGAAGGACTAGATGTTATTAGAAATTACAGTTTCCATGCTTCTGGTTCATCAAAGAGGAACAGTGACATTAAAGGACAGGCACAGAAGTGAGTTCAAGAGCCACCGGCTTTTAATCCTAGTGTTACTTCTAACCTCTTACCTCCCCTAATCCTCATTTTTCTCATCTATAAAATGAGCTGAGACACCTCACATCATTTATGCGAGGTTACACTCCTGGTAGAGTATCACTGTGAACACAGGGCAGCTCTGTCCATTAGCAGGTATTCTTCATCTCCTGATGAGGTTGGCAGACTCGATCCAGAAGAATGTCAAGCCCAGACAGGGCTAGCTGGAAATATCCTTGATGACATTTGTTTCTTTGATAGTGTCTACAGCGTCAGAACTTGCCAAAAGCAATCTCTTTAATAGACTCTTTTGGCAACTGAACAACAATAGAGCCAGCTCTGTAATTCTACCTTCTCAGCAACCTGAACTGGGGAAAGATTTCTCTTGTGCTCTCTAAGGATTAAGTGTCTGTGGACAGCTCTGATTTCTCTGTGTCTGCTCAGCCAGTTTCCCCTTACCTATTAGCCTGGCAAGCTCGCAGAGGCCCCAGGGCACGTGGACAGGCAGCACGGTGTTGTGAGTTTCCTGGAGGGCAATGTTGCAGAGGTGGTCAGAGAAGCGGCACAGACACTCGGTCACACTGGCATTGCAGAGGTTGAGCAGCACGTTCAGGCCCAGAGGCTTGAGGGAATTCAAGTGCATATGCCAGTTGGAGTCATCAAACTGGATGCAAGAGGGGTTCTGCTGGTCTTGGGACAGGCTAAGCATCTCAAGATGATAGTCACAGACAAAGTCTTCAGCCTCACAAGCCAACACCTCACTGTCACCAACAACCTGGTCCAACAGACAGGAAAACTCCAGTTGGTTTCAATGAATACAGCTTAAGCCTAGAACCCCACAGAGAATTCCCAGTTAAGTTCCCCAGAAGGGAGACTCTATGGGTTTAAGTCTGTCTTACAGCTCCACAAAAGACTCCCTGTGTCCCACTTCAGTATGGCTTACCTGAGTATGCTCCTCCTCTCCACCCTCTGTATCCTTGCTAAAACTCACATTGGACCCAGAGGGATGCTTGCTTCTGCTGTTTGGCTTTCGGTGGGCATGGGCATCTGGAGCCTTGGGAGGGTCACTAGACCAGTTCCTCTCTTGCTCATTAGTCATATGGACTGTGTCTGCCAGGGGGGCAGAGAGCAAAGCATCTCTCTCATGGGGCTGCAAAAGAACAACAAAATGAACGGTGGTGATTCAGAGGCTGAACATGAGCCACTACTAATTCACCTGCTGTTTAAGGACTCCTGCAGAAGAGAATCTCATCCTCACTGCTTCTTTACCTTTTAAGCAAAGACTTATGGCCCAGGAGTTCTCTACAGGCAAAGGGCCCCTGCTCTAATACCACACTGTGTGTGTCAAACCATGATTAGAGCCCACAAACTCAATTATCATGGATTACCTATCACTCACCTCATCTTCCATCTCAGGATGGCAGAAGGATCGTGTAGAGAGCTCATCAGTCAGATCTTCATGGCTACCATGAGGTGGTTCCACCTTCCCACTGAAGAACAGAACAGTCTCTGGGCTGGGGTTTGGCCAGGAAAGGATCCCCTGCTTGTCTACACAGCAGAGCACCTAAAAAAATCCCACAACACCCCCAAGAAGCAAAATCTCAGTGAAAACACGTCTGAGTTTTTATGCATAGTTGTAAATACCACAAGTTTAATAAACACGTGGGAGGACAAACAAGTCTCTCTTCTGCCAACCTTCTGTCTTAAGAAACTGCACCTAAGAACCCTCCAAGAAATCCAAGAACTCCTTGCTTTATCAGGATAGATGAGTTGTTTAACACCATTTTTATTTCAGGATATTGCAAAACTAGGCAAGAAGAAGGAGGCAACTAGGCAAGAAGCTTCCTTTCACAAGAAGGAAGCAACTCAGCTTGTTTCACCAACTAGTGCCTCCTCAGGAGCCAAATGATCTGGTTCTTGAACAGGAGTCAAGAGGGTTATAAGACCAGAAGGAGAGCTAGAAAACAGACATCCTGTCAAATGCCACAGAGTATCACTAACCATGGTTTTAGCCTGTAAATGTGCTGCCTGGAAAAGACAAGACAGTTACAAACTCTTCTACAAAGACAGATGCCTCAAGGGTTTCTAATTCCAGCACAGTGAACTGATTGCTAACAGCCAATGCTCAGGGAAGGACAACATGAACAATGCCTATAAAGCATCCATATAGGACTCCTCCTTCTGATAAGCCAGCAATACTCACAGTGACAGATCCCAGGCTATGGAGCAAGCTGGAAGTGAAGCTCAGAGTCGGGGATTTGCCTTTCAGGACACAGAGGAAGTGGCTCCAAATACAGCGTATCAGTTCCTGCCAAGGGAAGCAGAGGACAGCAGCCAAGTAAAAGCCCATTCAGAGAAAGATGAGGGAGAAAAGGAAAAGAGGGAGGATGACATTACCTGCTTTCAGGTTCAACACAGTGATAGACTGTAAGTTAAACACTGGTCTCCGTGGGAACCTGTTAACTGATACAGTGCTGATGCTCTCAAGGGAAAGGCATTTCTTCCCCCTTCCAGAGGATGCTAACACACAGTCTGATTGTTGAGTTGAGAATTCACTGAAACTACCTTTGTCTATCCAAAAACACAGGAAGGAATTCTCAAGTGATTTCATTTTGAGTGAAGCAATTGTTACCTCCCAGTAGTTTTTCTTAAAGTAACTCCCATCCCCTTGGACTATAGAGTTTGAGGCCTTAAGCTTACCATCACCATGCTGCAAACCAAGGAAATGACCTCACTGTGCTGAGGTGACTTGCCCAGTGTCACTTACTGAGGCAGTGACAATACTGGAAATAAAGCCAAAGGGCCCTGACTACTCCATCCTTGCAGATGAACTGTAATCAACACAGTAATAAACTGAAAGAAGGGGATATTTTGCAAAGTTTAATGTCTACTTGGCATCCTTCATCTGCTACATGAAAATGCTTCAGAGGGAGTCTGGATGGCAGCAATCAATCCAAGCACCAGAACTGTATGTTTTTCTCTGTGGGTCTTGTCAAACCAGCAAAACCAGGTCTACACCACAGTGTTATTCTACTGCTTTTCAGCTGTTGTTCTGGAATACTGTCAGTGCAGAGCACATTCCCCCAAAGCTCCTTAGTTCATGTTCCTTAGAACCTAAGGGTCAGCACAGCCATAAGCTCAAATGCAAAACAACCATGAGCTCTCAACCAGAAATTACAAAACAACAACAAAAGCAAACCTCTTATTTAAACCAGTTTCTTACAAGCAAAAATGTTACACAGGTACAAAAGGAAAGAAGCAGATCTTCCCAATGAGGAAGGTCAAATCACTCCCATCTAACACTTGGAAAACATCTCAGCTGAACTGGCCCAGAAAGACAACAGAATATTCAGCAAAGAAAGTAAGTGTGTGTCTGTGTGTCTGCATCCATGTGCATTACTTTGTGTGACTGGGGGGAAGGAGATTTAATTCTTGTAATATCTAGGGATTTTTAATCACTCCTGGAGTCCATCTGCCTCCTTATGGAAAGGGGAATGTTAATGCCAGATTAGACAGAAAAGTGTCTTTACTCTACCCACCTGTTTAATCTAATTTACAGAGTGGACAGATGCAGTTCCTCCCCCAGAAAAAGATGTGAATGTTTCTTTGCCCCAGCCTTGGAAGTGCTAGTGATGTGTTTAAGCTTGTTAAGCAGCCTATGAAACAGGACTGGACTTTTAAAAAGCCTGAACATTCCATGGTCCTCCCTTCACATTTGGTCTTGGTGCTGACTGCCATCCCCTCTGTTCTTTAGTTTTGGCTTGAAGAAGGTGTTTCTGGTTCAGGCAAAACACTTCCTTCTGACACACTCTGGGAACAGGAGGACTTGAAAAGGTTCTTTCTTCAGGACAGAAAAAGTTGATTTCAAACCATTTGCAATATTCATAAAGGCACAACTGGACTCAGTATCAAAGTCACCTCAACCTCTGGACAGCAAAACAGCATTTACATGGGAAGGTGTAGGGCAAAGACGTGCAACCTGCATGCATAGCAAACGAAAGCAGCAAATGAGTGACAATGGACAACTGACACAAGTAAAAAGGGTCTAGGAACAAGCAGGAGATCTCAGAGGAAGGGAAAGGATATCATGAAGTTCTGCAGTGAAGATGGAAGAAAACAATTCATAATAATAGTACCTGAGAAGATACCATCTCTGTGTAGCTGCTGAGAGTGTCCTCTGAAAACTTAGCAAGCTGCAGCAAGAGAAGAGACCGGTTACTACAGTCAGTGCTCAGAAAGGTGGGGTGAGGAACATCCTTCCCTAAACACTGTGCCTTCAGGGAGAAGAAAACAGGAGCCCTGCTCTGTGGGAATCTCTACTCCAAGGCAATAACTCATCAAAGCAGTTAAGTCTTTAATGGACTATGTCTTTATCTCCTTGTGAAGCAGAGTCAAAGTGCTTGGTGCTGTACATCACAGAAGAACACACAGTCACTACCTAAGAGCAATGAAACCCAGAAGAGGCTCTTTCTGGATGGTTAAGACAGAAAGAGTCAGGACTGACTGAGCTGTTTTTAAGCTAAATGGATCTGTTAAAAGGAGAAAGCTAGAAAAGGGGTTGTAGAAGCAGGTGCCTGGAACACTGTGGGCACAGAGGAATGAGGTGATATGGACAGGAAATGAAATTATAGCAAGGCACTACCACAGGTCTCTTGGAATTACACTGAGAAAGATACTAACTCAGGATTTGGACTTCCAGCACACAGGAATTCCACAGTAGATGGAATTTTGAAAAACAGTTTAAATTTAAATATACTCCCAGGTGAATATGGCAACTGCATTTGTATGTATCTACAGCAACACCCCAAACAATGCTGCATCTATGTGGCACTTTAAAAAGGAGCAATTTAACAAACCTGAAACAAGCCAAGACTATTTTGTCCAAAATCAGCTAAACTGAGAACTCCAAAGGACAATTAGGACACTGTGTAATGATATTTTATTAGAATTCTAAAAAACAACAATCCCATTGTAAAAAACCTAAAAGCAAAAGGTCCAGTTTTGAGTGGAAATGAAAAGAGAAGTAAAAAATAATATAAAAATAGGAAAAAGGAAATGAAAAAGGCAATGAAAACAAGTCCACTGCTTGCTGAAGACAGTGAAAGTGCAACCAATATTGCAGGCAAGGCAGATATGTTAACTAAATATTGCCATTCCTTACTGAGTGATATAATCTGCCACATGGTAACTGTGTCATATTTTCCAGTCTACCACTACCTGCAGGTCTGGACAACTTTCTGCCTGCTCCTGCTGATTCTGCACAAGGCTTGAAGCATGGACTGAGTCCTAGGGCAATAGAAGAAAGCTAAAGCAGTGGCAATGCCTAAAAAGGGTAAGGTGAAGAAGCCAAGTTACCACAGGACCCCAGCCTGACTTTGATTTCAGACAGAGTAACAGAGCAGCTAATATGATACTCAGTTAAAAGAAACTGGATAATACAGCCAGGGCCAAACACCACAAGTACATGAGTAATAAATCTCTGATATCAAAGTACAGTGGTATCTTTTTTTGACAAAATTACAACTCTTGACTGATAAAAGGAATGCTTTTGACATAGACCACTTGGTACAAAATGCTTGACTGGTTTTCCATCCAAAACTAGAGCAATATTGGAGAAATATGACCCATACAACTATATCAGAAATTCACTATCTCCAAATGGAACAGAAACTGAGAGATTATTTGCAATAGGCTGTGTTACTAGCTCAAGCAGGGACAAATCTGGGTATTTTGTTAATAGCCTGAAAGTAAACAAAAAAAATATTACTGACAGAGACTTGTAAATTAGAGAAAGTTTGGAGCAGGGTCCAATACCAAAGAGAACAGAGCATTGCTACAGAACAGTATGGGCTGTTTGGTAAATAAGCAGAAACCTGCATCCCAACAGGCTCTAAAGTGTGGTTGCATACCTAGGAGCAACAATGAAGGTTGCACTTACAGGGTGCAGGCTCTTGTCTGAGAGAGCAATAACTGCAGGTTATCAGCTAAACACAGCCTGGCCATTTAAAGCAGTAGCTCTAAGTTCTAATATCATCCTTTGTTGCACTAACAAGGGAAGACAGAGTAGAAAGTCCAGATTATTCTGAAATTTAGCACAAGCACAACTGCTGCTGGAATATTTTGTGGGTTTTGGAGATTTGTAATTCTACAGTGCTCCTGGAGCACTGCAGAAAGCTAAGAGGAAAGCCAAGAGAAAGATTAGAGGGTTGGAAAATATTCTTACAGTGACTCAAGGTGCTTAAACTGTTTACTTAATCAAAGAGGTGGTAAAAGTGACTGTGAATAGCTACCAGAAATTTGACTGACATGCTCTTAAATGCAGGAGACAAAAGATGTAAATGTTCCAAGGGCTGGAAATCAGATACTGCAAAGATTCCCACTGACAGAAAGCCCACTTTCAGCACTGATGCTAGGTAATTACTGAAACGACCTAGCAAAGGCAGTATACATTTTTCAAACTAACACAAAATTCCTTTCTAAAAGGAATGCTGCTGTAGTCCAGCAGTAGTATTGCAACTTGAGGCAGGGGCTCATTTAGGGGGACACTGATTTGTGTCCTGCAGGATGTGAGTAACCTGTCACAAAGGTCACCTCCAGCCTTGAAAAACTGAGAGTCCTTTAACATGATGTGAAGGGGCAAAAGGTGAAGAAGAGCATCACACAGGCCAAGTGACTGGAGAGGAAGAGGGTCTTACCTGCTACAGTTTGAACAGAATAGAGAGAAAGAAGGAGTGAAAGAGAAAGGCCAGAGGAGACTGCCCTAGTCAAGGAGGAGAATGACCAGGGCACATCACAGTGGTTGTTCTGCAGCAGGAAGGATGGAGGATCATGTGTGAGATGTCACAGAAAGAGCTGCCTGGACAGAGTGAGCTGCCTGGACAACAAAAAGAAGACAGGAAACAACAGAAGGAAGGTGCAAGTTTGAGTGATGGAGCAAATGAGTGTGTTGAGAATGAGGATGCAGGGAAGCCAAGGAGCTCTGGAAAGAGGAAGGTTGAAAAGACAGAAGTCAAGTGAGAATGGGTGGGAAAGGTGAAGTGGAGAGAACACTGAAAAGAGATGGTAAATGTGTCTTCTCTCTCAAGACAAGCAGCTTAGTCATGTACAGCCTAGAAGGAAAAGAATAGAAACCACAGATCCAGGGCCACAGAGGCCAAGGAAGGACAAGAAAGAGAGAGAAACTCTGTCCAAGTAAAAGCATAACAGAAGTCAGCACAGAAGGAAAACATAGCACAGTGCATCTCACCAACACTGCCATCAGGAGAGAACAAGAGATGCCCATCAGCAAACCCAGTTCAGGATTACACACCCATCAAACTACCAAATCCCATTCCCCAAACCAGCACAATCACCAGGCATTGCTTTTACTCCCTGATCCACTGCAGAGACCATGCCTGCAAGCAAAGCCCCAGAGACTCAGGAAAGGGCTGCTCAACCCACATGTTAATCAGGGGATTGCAGAGGATCTCATGCATCCCATTCCTTAGTTAAAGGCACCACAGTGCATTTATCTTCTTGACCCCCCTGACAGATTATATTTAGCTAATAGAAAGAACATGCCCTGAAGAGATTTATGAATCACTGGAGCTTCCTATCACCTTGGGATATCTGTAGACAGGCTGAAAAAATTAAAACATCTGTTCAAGAAGCAGCCATCCTGTGCTCCAGGGAGAGGGCACAGCCAGCACAACTAAAGATCCAAAGCTTTTACAATTATGAAGACACATCTGCTGAATTCCTTGTGCTGGCTTCACAGAGCCCTTCTCAGCTCCTGCTCTTTTTCTCTGCAATGGTTTGGTGTGGAGAGATACCTACCAGTGAGGTGGATGAGGCCTTGCTCATCTGGGCCAAGACTCTAGCTTCTCCAAAGGCTGTAGCAAGAATCCACAGGACAGGAAAGAGCAATGGAAGGATGGGTAAGACACCATTCACCTGAAAAAAATCCTGTAATTACTAGCAAGCTCAGAGACAACAAGAAGTCAGACCTCTCTCACATGGTGTATTCACCAACACAGTGAGAGGATTGGTAAAAGGCAATAGCAGGAAGGAAGGAGACTGCTTGCACCAGAAGCAGTGCCACCCAGGGAGAAACACAGGAGGGGAGACAGACACCCCACTTAGGGTTTGTAATGAAGGAGACCATGAAGAAATTACACCAACTTGCAGCTGTTGTTCCTGCTGAATCTGGCATAACTCTTAGGAGTTTAAAGACAAAGGATAACATACACATATATATATAAATATATATACACATATGTGGTAAGTGAGAGAGCACAAACAACATAAAGGGCAGGCTATGAGAAATGGCCAGGGTAGAGCTCTCCTGCTCCACTGAGAGCTCCTGGATCCAGCATGTATGACAGCATGCAGAGGATGCTGTCACAGGATGAAGGAAGCTGCTGAGGGAGGGAAACAGTCTCAGTGGTGCTCTGGGGAGGAGGTGTAGAGGAGCCCAAATCTCTTTTACCTGTAGCTGCAGAAGAGTGTACTGCCAAGAAGCAATTCCAGGAGCTTGGAAAATGAAGCGCACGGCATTGGTGATCAAGAAGCCAGCCTGCAATTCAGAGAGAGATGACACTGTCATCTAACTGCTAGTACTGGTAGGGAGAGAATTTTCACTGCCTTGTAACAGTCTCAGCCCTGGGAAAGTCTGCTGCTGCAGATTCTCCCTCCACTGTCATGCTAGACGGCTCAGCACCTTTGCTTCTCTGAACTACCCAAGGTACAGAATCAGTAGCATGAGTTAGAGCCTGGCCCCAGTTTCCCCTTGATGGCTGCCAAATCTTCAGCTTTATGGACAAAAAATGGCTATATGCAACAACAAAGGCTTGAAATGAGACCTACCAGAACAATAGGAACAGCATATTTCAGCATCACTGACTGTACAGTGAATCTTTCATTATCCAGGGCTGTCACAGGACGTGACAAAGCCATTTCCAGACACCACCTAAAAAATGGAAAACAGTCTGAGATTTCAGGAACCAAGAAACCCTGTACCTTCACCAGATATAAATCTCTTGGTAGACCTGATTAGAATAGTGTGTTTATCCTATGCTATGAGGTACAACCTTCAAAAAGAGAAGCCAAGCTCTACAATAACAGCATAGACCTTGCCACAGTCAGCGTGCAGAGCTGTTGAGCAAACTCCCCAGCTTTCCTCACCCGCTCAACAGGAAGGCCCCATTGCCCCAAAGTGTACTGAAACTCCAATAGGACACTCAGATACTTGCAGATCCACTTGACCAAAAGGTGTCCTGTCACTGGTTACACCAAAGGCATGAAATCTGTGAATCCCCTGCACTGTTCAAATGTAGTTGGAAAGTAATGATCTGCAAAGTGATACATAGCACAGATGTGGTTTGATGTATTAGCCTAACCTGGCTGTTAAGGAGAAGAGCTGAAGACAGACAGTAAAAGACTTAGAGCATTCCCAAGCAATCAAGAAAACAGAGCACAGCATTTGAAAATTCCTGTCCTGGACTGGACATTCTTTGGCAACAGAAGGCAGCAAGAAGGATAAGCTGTGCAGGCTGTGTGCACTGTGTTTAACCCACCTGACATTATCTATTATGGGTGTCTTCAAGACACGGAAGAGACGATAGAGCTGAGGGTTCTGAGGTCCCTTCTTCACTTCTCCCCTCGGGGAGGGTGGAGGGGAGAAAGGTGGAAATAGATCTCCTGGCTCCAGAACTATGTGCTCATCATCCTAGGAAAAAAGTTACAGAGCCCAAAGGCTGCAAAGTCTGGGTCTGGTTGGAATCCTGCTGCAAGGGACTGGAGGTTCAGCCCAGCAGGATCCCTCCCACTGCAAGTGACACAATACATGTTTGTCACAGTTCCCTCTCTCAGTTCTCAGAAGTCATCAGCTACAGTGCTGCTTTAAACAGGAAGCAAAATTAAATGCTTCTGTTCAAGCATGCCTGGTTGTTTCACGAAACTGGCACTTGAAGTAAAAGTTATGATAAAAAACAATAAAAGTAAATTTCCAGTCCTCCTCAAGCAGAAACATCTCTGCATAGATCTTGTCACTGATTTGTTCATTCACTTCTGCTATTTTATATCATCTTCTTCTATGAGTAAGGAGAAGGGCAAAGCAGACAAACTTTATTTGGTCGCATAAAAACCAGGCTGAAGTAGGAGGTTTGTATGTTATATCATCCTATTGAATAGATTCACTCTACATATTTAGCAGCACATTACAACTTGCCCTTGACCTGGAAGAGATGGAAATATGGTGCTTTGGTATTACACTAGTGTCTCTTTTCCATTGGGTTTGGGAGTTCACAGAGAAGATGCAGCCTGTCTAACAAAGCGCCATCCTTGACCAAGTGGAACATCAAGCCATTTTCAAGGTCAGAAGATACCAAAACACTCAATATGTACACTGGGAATTAGAGTATTAGCAAGAAAATCCTGGGAAACACATTGTTAGAGGCCAGGAAAGTAAGACAAGCAAGTTACCTTAATCCCTCTCAGAGAAGCAAATGACTCCTGGCCCGGCCTCAAAGCAATGACATCTCCTTCTACCAACAAGCTCACAGGCAGGTTGACAAGATGACCATCCCTGTAGGCCCAATGAAGGGACCAGGATGGGGCATAAGGCATGTGAAGGTCAGGGTACATGGAATCTGGCCATTTCACCTCTTTGCTAAGTGTATCTGAAAGCACAAAGCGTGAAAGAATTAAGTGGTAACAATCCTGGAGACACCAGGCATACATCAATTGACATCCTGTAGTGCCTATAGGTCCTCCAGTGCTGAGTCCATTCCCATTATCTCTTATCATCTCTCTCTTTCTGCTCAATGACTTTTCCCCTTTCTCTCCACTCAGCATTAACAACTAAATACAGTGATTTTATGACGTTAAACACATACTTGTACAACAGAAAAGCTAGAGGCTGTCCTTAAAACTGCTACGCTGAAGTGAGCTGCCTCCTCAGGTTCAAAACCCCCTGCTGAGGCAATGCTCATGCACAGCAATTGATTTCCTTCTGTTCTGTGTTGTGTTGTGGTACAACCCCATGTACTCTTCTCTCCTCAGCTGCTACAAGGCAGATATTTGTGTAAGACACCAAGGATTCCAATTACTCCAAAGCACAGACATAACAGACACCTCCCTGGTAACACACAGGCTGGGAGCACATGGCCACATAGCAGCTCCAAACAACTATTCTACAGGACAGGCATGAGCAAGACACAGTTCTCACAGCCTCTTTCTGTGGAACACAGGGGAAGGCTAGGAAGCTCAATTAGTAATGGAAAAAAAGCCAATGGAAGGAAAACATAAATACAAGTGAGAGACAAATGAATGAGACCCCACCATTTATCTTGTCAATGATTGTCTGGAGTCTCCTCTCCACCTCTCTGCACTTCAGCCTCTCCTGACGCCCGATCATGAAGAGATCCATGAGGAGAAGAAGGAAGAGTGCCAGAGCATTAACTATCTCAGCACCTTGGCTTTGCACAGAAAAACAGAAGAAAGCAGATGAGGTTTGAATAAATGAATAGAAAACACTGCCAGCCACCCCCAGAGATATACACACACCTGCTTGGTTGTTTATTCCTACATCCCACAGACTTATGGCTAGTAACCAAAGTAGGGGAGCTATGATCACACCTCTTCTTTAGAATAATGCCACCAGAGAAGTCTGAAAGCACCCATCTCAATTAAAAAACACCCTTTCATGTGGCCAAAGCATACTATGGTGCATGGAACAGAACAGTACTGCTCCTATAAGCCACTGTCCTGGTTTGGCTGGGACAGAATCCTAGGCCAGCTAGGGGCTGCAGCCTGTTAGCAGTTTGGAGTCAGCCAGGGCAGCTGACCTGAGTTGGCTACAGGTGTATCCCACCTGTCATGCTCAGTATAAAGGAGGAAGATTGCCAAAGCTGGGAGCTATTTCTGATCCTCTCTGCCTTTGGAGGGGCTTGCTTATCCTTCTGTTCCTGGGGACTGTTTGCTGTGACCTGCACATTCACTGGTAGGTCAGTATAACTGTATACTTTATATTGGTAATGGTATTAATTTTATTAACCCTGTTCTTGTTTCAACTTATGGGTCTCTTCTGCTTTTCCCAGCTCCCCTTCTCTGCTGGGGAGGGGTCACTGGGTGATAGAGCAACTGCTATAGCTTAGGGCCAGACATGGGCTGAATATAGGCAGCCATTAACACCTCCTGTTAGACTCCTTCCTAACTATCATAATACTTTAGGAATTTTTAGGAATGCTATAGTAAAAAAATCTGTCTCTCCACAGGACACTCTATGGGCCTACTGGGAGTACAATTAAGTTGGCTGATGTTGTGTGAAAGGGTCTGAGAGGGACAGAACTACCAGTGTGAAAATGCTGCTGTTTAGATCTGAAAGCAGAATGATAGACAATAGTGTTGTGTCAGCCACAGACAATGGCAAGATGATATCAAACTCCCACCTTGTCTCAGTTAACCAGCACAGGATGTTTTGCTTACCTCCCCTGTGGCTGGCTCCCATAGCAGCACAGCAGCAACAGCACTGCCAGAAGCATCAGCGATGCACCAGGCCAGTGGAAACAGGAGCAACGGTTACCATGGTACAGAAAACTGCTCCTCCACACCTCCTACAAAAGGAGAGCAGCAGGCAGTCAGCATTCATGAAATACAGAGCCAGGCATTTGAAAAAGCAGAGTGAGAAAGGATGAAGGCAACAGTTGACACTCCAGGGTGACCACAACTTCCTAAAACCTCTGAACATGACACAGAGCATCCCAGATGAGTCAGGTTAATGCAACAGCACTAATGGCTTCTCAGCTGCTGTCTGAGTGAACACTCTTTGCTTTACTCTTGCTTGGAAAGCTGAAAAGGCTTCTGTGCCAGGCTGCCCCATGGTCACTAACCAGGGAGGAACACTTAGTATTGAAGTACTCTGCATGAACACTAGCCCTTTGTATTCAGCACACATGCCAGACAAACACGGTGGACAAGGGGAGACTTTTAAGCTTCACAGCTCTTTATCTCCACCTGCTATGGACCCCTCAGGCACACTGCCATTAGTGGCACTTGAAAGCCTCAGATCCTCCACAGGTCAAGCTAAGTTCCTGTAGAGCTCCAGCAGCCAGGAGAGAAATGCTGGGAGAAACATCCCCTTGGGTAGATTCCTTGCTTTATTCCCAAGGACTTTAGCAGTTCTACACGTGGACCATCTGCAGCAGCAGTCTGGGAGGGAATGCAGCCAAGTTTTGTTTCCTCTTCAGCTTTAGTTTGAGAAGGGGGGACTGAGTGCCCAACCTTGTGCTGTTTGGTGCCTCACCTTCAGTGAAGTCACTCTCTTCCTTTCCTTCTGATGCCCCTCCAGCAGTGCTGACAACTGGTCTCTCAGGATCGTCAGGGCTTTCTTTGTGCTAAGGCCTAAACTTGAAGTCATCTCATCCTGAAGTGCCAGAAAAACAAACTGGTTAGTGCTTTCCTATCTTCTTTTGAGTTTTTTTTCCTGGTGGCTGCCTGAGCAGCCTACTGTGAATGCCCTGCAGTCATCATCACCAGCCTGATTCTCCACTCTCCTGTAATCATCTTCCTCTTGTGAACTTTAGACTGCTGGCTGGAATTTGAGCGCTGAGATAGTATCAGGTAAACAAACCGGTCCTGACTCTGCTGGATAAATACTTTATCAAAGCACAATACCAAGTCATTTCTGTGTAACAAGATCCTAATCAGCAGGGACTAAGGACAATACAAAGGGACACTGCTCAGCTCCAAGGTTATACAGGCTTGAACTGGTATCAGCTTGTAGAGACAATGTTTTGGTAGAATTGGAATGATCAGGATGGATTTTGCTAACAGGAATAACTCAGTAGTAGAGTATCTGCAATTCTAAACAAGAGGGGCCTGACTTCCACAGCTGCTTGTTACAAAGTGTTGGTTATGAATTCTGCCTCTCTACTACTCTATGACACCAAGCCCCCAGATGTAAGAGCTAGGCCATGGATCATGTCAGGAAGAGACAACTCCAGCATCAACTCTCCCCTTTACAAGAGAAAGCACTGGAGTTTTAAGCGCTGAATTGTACAAACATAGGGAGGCATTTGGCCTTGAGAGAAGCACACAGAGCCCAGAGCACTGCTCCCTCACTGGTCAGCAAAAGGGCAGCAGCCTGAAAGGATGCAACCATGGTGAAAACACAGCCATAAGATGCAGCTAAGAAGGCAGAGGGACACACACTTGCACTTCTGGGGCAAGAACACAAGCACTTTCTTTTCTTTCAAGTCAGAGGTTGCTGCGAGGTGCTGTGGCTACCAGCTCACTGAAAGTGAATCCACAAGGGAAAGCAGGCAGGCATCCCTGAAAGGAGCACAGCAGGGGTCAGGGAACAGGGCCATAGGGGTTCTCATTTACATTTCATGGTTAAACACAAATACATCAAGGGTGTAGAGCACATAGGATATCCTGCACATTAGAAATGCTCAGGTGTATCTGTTTAGAGTACAGAGCTACTGAACACAAAGCAGGCAGGAAGCTTCCCTCTCCAGTCCCCACCAGAGTGACACAGGCCAGCAAATGCAGCTCAGGCAGGAGCTGCAGCTCTTCCCAGTCCTGCCAAATCCACTGTGGCCTCAAACTGCAGCAGCTCTGCTCTTCAGGAGCTGCATGCCTGCATCCAGTTCTGCAAGGGCAGCTCAGCCAAGATCTGCCCTTTTCTTCCTGTTCCTTAACTGAATGGTTTCATGACAAACGTTTACTGGAAACTAGTCTCAGAATTTAGACTTATTTGGTCCAATCCAGAACTGCAACATGTCAAGGAATAGCAGATAGATGCCCTTTAGATCACCACCTACCAGGAACAATTTGAAACAGCAAATTCTGGCCAGGCAGAGCCTAGTAATGCTGCTTTAGCTGCACTTTTACAGAACTAAAAATAATCCTGCTGTAGTTTTCATTCTCTGTGTCAGTTTTAGGAATAGAGGAAGCATTTCTGTGTTGTTCTTGGATGCAGCCCAGGTAACATCAGCACAAGACTAAACACAGGAGTCCCTCAAAGGCTCCCAGAGGAGAAGATGGCAGCATACCTGGCACCAGACCTGCTGCTGCACCACAGGATTGCTGCAAACAAGAGTGCCTGAGAGCAACACAGAGCAAAAGATTATAAGGTTTCTCTCTCTGCTGTTTGGGGCATAGGAATAAAACCCCACTCATCTCCAATCCCAGGGAAGGCAGACAGATAAATAGAAGACACAGAAGGAAAGGCAGCAGTAATAAGAAGGACTTGAAACTGAAAGGCAAAGTTTACTTAGATACTGAGCTGGTTCTAGTGGATACATCAAGAGCTACAGAAGAAATGAGAGGAAAGCTGCACTTAATGCCAGTCTCCAGCACACTGCCAGGAAAGAGAAACTGCCACATCCCAGCAGGCAGTGATCAGAAAAAGGCAGCAAATCCAGAGGTAATCCTGAAGCACTTGCACACCTGCTCCAGTCTTTATGCAGGAGTTCCTGTTTTGCCAAAGTATCAGTCAAAGGAAGAGCAGCCACCAAAGAGAAGTGGCTGTAGCAGAGTGTGGCAGAGCTGGGGAGTAACAGCAGGAAAGGCAAGGATTGTTACACACCCATTCTGACAAATTATAGTGTTTAGTAAAGCAGGCAGAGCCAGCCTGGTAAACAAACACTGCAGTAATGTGAGAAGCTGCCTGTGGTAACTCTGATAACTAACTACTGCTGGTGAGCATCTAGGGAAAGCACTTTGGAACCAAGGAATGAAGGGCACAGGTGAGAGCTCCCCTCAGCTCCTGGCAAGGGGCAGCTCTAGGTTTTCCTTCCAAGAGCTGCCCTGCTGAGTCATCAACTACTAATGAGGCATTTTTCAAACGCCCTAAAGTAAACCTTTGTATATAGCAAACCTAGGCTCTTAAGCTGTCCCAGAGGGATCCTTCCAGCCTTTCATCAGCTGCAAGTGCTCTTCCTGCCACAAAAGAGGAGGTGAACACCCCAGGGTGAAGAAGCTGTTCACAGGAGGTGTCAGTTTATTAATAAAAAGCTCAGCATTCACATCTTTGCTTTGGGAAGCTGCATTCAAAGAGTAACCTGCTCATTTTGGGGACAAAACAAAACCAGCAAGACACTTTCCTACCCTGCTGCCTTAGCAGAGGGTCCTCTGAAGAACAAAAAGAAAAACCAGACAGTAAATTCCAGGTTACAGGGAAAGCAAACCCCCACTGGGTATCAGGAGGCATTTTAAAAGACTATACTTCCCTTTTGCCCGTGTCTAAAGGGAAAACATCTCGAGGAGAAAATGAGCAGTTGCTTTCTTCTTTGTCCCTAAGCCTGGAGAGCACACAAGCCTCTAAGTGCACTTAGGCTCCTCTGGAGCCGACCCCTGCCCTGTCTATCACAGCCTTGGTCTGAGAGGCGTGACTGAAGCCAGGTAAACACAGGGTGATTGCAAGCCTCTGCCTTGCCGATGACCCCAGAGCCCCTGAGAGTCCTAGCCTGCAGGGTGGCTGTTAAGGAAAGACACAGTGCGGGAGTGTGTGTGTGTGTGTCTGCTGCTGAGGTGTAAACTGCACAGCAAGATGAGAAGATGGGAGAATTTGTCCAATTTTGGTAAATATCCTACATGTTAAGTTACTGCTTAGCTTGCCTGCAAACATTTAGGAAAGGCAACCTGAGGTAGATCTAGCAAATGGCCAGGTTTAGGAGCTGGTTTCAAATGGAGAAACCAGGAGACGGGGAACCACAGGCTCTCTAGACTTCTTTTTGCCTCTCCTCCCTGTTGGCCCTGCATAGTTTGATGGGGGAAATAAGATGGCAAATGTCCAATGATCCAGCAGCCTGTTAAAATCTGTAGCCTTGCCTGGCTCAAAAGGTTTCCTTTGCCTTCCTCATGGCTTACAAGAATGTTTTCAGACTGAGAGGCAGGAAGAGAATTGTCATCATCTGATTTTTTCCTCCCACAATGTGAAGTTGTTCTGAGCATCACCAACTACTCCTGTCTGCTTCCCACAGCCCACCTTCATCCTCACATAAAATCACCATGGGTTCTTGACCTCCTAAAATTCCCCATCCTGCTCTTTTACACACAGAACCATTCAAGAATATCTTAACATGCCCCACTGTCCCATGACAGAGGTCTGGCTCCTTCCTTCAAGAGAAACAAACAAGAAGAGGTCAGAATGTATAGAGCTGAGAAATGAACACAAAATATTAGTCTAAACAAGTCCTCTTATATTTTTATACAACTCTTACACATCCACAGTAGCATATTTGTTGTACCAGCAAATGCTGGTAAAAGATGTGGTGTTGTCTCACGTGTGCCAAAGGTTTTTTTAACTCATACTGGAGCACAAATGTATTCTTTGCTTTACAGAGCAGAGTGGGTTGAATCATCCTCCACCCTCTGTGGATTCTGTCTCTTGCTGTTCACCTAAATGGAACTGCCTTTACAAAGGTTGTTTAAGCAAGTAAGGGAATAGAAAACAGAAGATTTGCTAGAAGCTTCAACTTTCATAGACTGCAGGCCCACCCCTCTGAGGCAGAATGGTGTGGAAAACCCCCACAAGGTAGCTGTCAGGTTGTTTCCTTCTTTCCAGGCTGTACATGCTAAGCCCCTTTTGGAACACTTCTACTCAATTGCTTTTCAAATGTAAAGAGCTGGAGGTGGGAATCTGAGCAGCAGAATGTTCTTCCTTTTTCTGAGAGCTACTCTGCATTCCTTAGCAATCTTTAATTTAACAATGACATTTTGCAGGCTATTAATCTACATCAGGGATGGCACCTCCTGAAATTTAAGTATTGTTCTCAGTTAGAAAAACACATGAGGAGGAGTAACTCCACCAAATGCATTGGTATTTAGTACTGACAGAGTCTTGCTTAGGATAAGGCAGGGTATGGCACAGAGTGGGGGTTTGGGGTCTCATCAGAGAGGATGACAGACACCAGAAACATTTCTTACAGCAGGCTAGTGCTAGAGGGGGATTTATTCCTGTTCTGAAGCAAATCATCCATCAGTATGCTACAGCTTTGTCTAACTGCAGCTGCTGTTAATGCTCAGACTGCCTGAAATGGCACAGCAAGGCTACAGAATGATGCAGATGCAGCCAGCAAAGCCCATGTATAGGCCACTCTGGGAAAAGTTCCCCTTTACCACATGTGTCCTTGGTCCTAATTATGCTTTTTGTCTTTCCTAGTGCTCATCTGGTTACTTCTGAAAAGAGGTCTGATCCCTGACTCCTAGCAAGAATGCTTCTCTAGTGACCTAAGCCACAGGAAGCCTCCATCCTGACACCTTCCTACTCCACAGGATGATCTTTTGATTAAGACTCTGGACTGTGAGTACAGATGGATTCTGTTCTTCCTTCTGCCACAGATTTCTTTGTGACAGTGTGAGAATCAGATGCTCCTCCATGCCCTAGTTTCTCATCTCTATATAGGGACTACCAACTCCCTACCAGCTGTAGTTGTTGGGAAGACTATAATACTCACCAACCCACCTGAACACCACTGGAAAGCACAGAGGAAAGAAATAGATGTATCAGCATGTGCTTGCATGATCCAGGCAGCTCCATCAAGCAGATCATGCCTCTGTGGGGATCACTGTCTTTAAAACTGGACATGCCAGGAAAGGTACAGAAGGCAACAAACACAGCCATTGAACTTGGTTTAAATGCCACCTGACATGAGCTTGGCAGCCACAGCTTAGCTGTTGGTGGTCTTAAATCAAAAGAAACAAGGGAAGTCTTCAGCACAGCAGTGCCCAAATTAATGGACAGAGCAATAGACAACAACTGTCTCCTTCCCCCATCTGCAGCAACAGTATGAAAGGCAGCCTGGACCTCCTGCCTCTCGACTAAAGAGCTCCTACAGTTTGGTAAGCAGGTGCCTGCAGGGGCTCCAGTGTGGAAGCTGGGTTTGAGGCTCCCAGCAGCTCACTGCTAAGAGGGCCTGCAAACTTACACTGCAAAGACAGCTGCAGGAGCACAGACCTCAGAGAGCTCTGGCCAAAGCAACACTAATCAGCCATCTGAATCACTACTGCATTTTGGTGGGAACAGAGTCCATTTTCATCCAAACAATGACATTCACATTTTAAGCCCTTCATAAAGCACAGAGTAAGATGCCAAGAGGCACAATCAACCTTTCCACGTGGGTAATGAAAGCCCAGTGCTTTGCTTCTCCCTCAGTTATTAGCTACTCAGGAGCAGAGAAGGGGGTGATCTCTCCCCAGGTAACAGCCCAGTTCTGTATTGTACATTCTTCAGTCTGTCTCTTTGGTCCTGTTGGCAGCAGCAAATCCCCAATCATAGTTACCTGCCCCACCAGGCTGCTGGCAGGATGAGGCAGTGTTTATGCAGTGCTTTGAAACTCACCTGTAATACCAAATTATCAAGCTTTAATTACTATCATTTATCCAGTTACATTATTCCCCCAAGTTCAGAGAGCAGTTAGGGGGCCTTATTCATTCTGGCTTCAACACACAGCATACTGCTTTATGCTAATTCAGAGCTTAGTCCAGAGGATGCTGACCTCCCAGAGGCCAGCAATGCCCAGAAATTCACAGAACTTCAGCACATCCTTCATCCCCATTAGCTTCTTTCTGATCCCTATTTCTTTAGCTGAAGACTTTGGGGACTAAAACTGTGACACAGCCTAGCAGGTGCACTGCAAGACATGTTGCCAAGGGATAAGGAGGTTCAACAGCTCCATATCAAAGCCCACAAAGAAACAGCCAAATTGAAGTCATAAGGCAGAGGGACAGCAAAGCAGGAGCCAGCAACTAAAATCATGTTTGGCCTCTCCTGTTGGTTCTAGGGTTAAATCTGCAGTTTGAATCAGTGATTCTTGCCCTGTTACCTCCAACACCAAACCATTCCCTAGCTAAAATCCTGACTTACTGCTTCATGTCCTGCCATAACCTCTTTCCTCAAAACCTCAGAGCTCTTCACACATCACATCAGACAGGATGGAGGTTAGGGAGGGAGAGAGGGAAAGCCATTTTGAATGTAAATGTTAAGGGAGAGAAACTTACTTTGCAGCATTTGCCTTGGTGGGGCATCCAGAGATCAGCCTGCTTGAAGAGCATCTGGGCTAAATTCCTGCGCCACTTCCCCAGCAACTTGCTCTGCTGCTGGCCTCCAAATAGGAGAGAGCAGAGAGAGAGAGAGAGAGCAAGACTGTGCAGAGCCCAGCGCTGCAGAGAATGAGACAGAAGCAGCAGAGTGAAGCACCAGTCTGCTGATTAATTCAGCCTGTTTCCAGTCACGCTGCAGATCCAGCAAGGAGGCGGTGGAAGGGGGTGGGGGATGAGGGAGAGAAAGGGGGAAAAAAAAAAGGGCAGAGAGAGAAGAAAGTTTGCCCAGGATAGCAGCAGATGTCTGTAAGAATGGTTCATTCATCAGATGGAGCAGACACAGCCAGAATCTCTGGGTTCCCTGCCTGGAGAGATGCATATGCATGCACAGTAAAGGCTGCTGCTGACAGACGGGGGCTGTGGGAAAGCAGATGGTAAATTAGACAGGACAAAGTGCTCTGAAATATACCACAGGGGAAGAAACACCTGAGCAGGCAAGGAGAAAGACTACATTAAGACAGAGGGATCCAGGAATACTAACTCCACTACATAAATCTAGAAGAGTCCACAGCACTGGATTCCAGCTCAGTTTCAAAACAGAAGCATATTTGAACAAGTTGAGAGGGTTACAGATCCAGTCTCAAGTGCTTTCCCCCCTCCTCCTGCTGATAAAGTAGCAAAAGCCATTTTCAGCATCCAATATTCATACACCCTGAGCCACACAAATCTAAACCAAAAGGTGCATGTGAACTGTTCACAGCCATGCACTGTGCCTGGGTCTCCCATTTACTGACACCTGGGCAGTGGCACAGAGAAGGCAAAAGATTAGTGTAGACTGGGGAGGGCTGAGTAGAACAACAGGTGATGGATTAAAAAGGCCTTTGAAGGTGAAGAAGCAATGAACTCTCATTCTCATCTTTTACAGGAATGCTTCCTACTCATTGTTGGAGGGAAGCACCTTTGTAAGTGGGATTTTACACAGCTCCTACTTCACTGCTGTCCCAGTTCTGTCTGGGACTTCCTAGTTCTGCAGAGCAACCACTAAACCAACAACTTTCATTCCACATAGAAAGGGGCAAAGAACTAGCTAAGCCAAGAACCATGTCAGCAGCTTGCCAAGGTTTGCAGCTGGCTAGCACAGAACAAACAGGCACTGCAAAGGCTTCCAGTTCCAGCATATCATGTTGCTCTGAAGACCATGTACAGGTATCAGGACTTGCTTACCCTCCTTGGCCAAGCCCTTCACTTCTTTTCCTTCCCTAAGATTCAGATGCCTAAATAGGCACAGCCTGTTTAAAGCCAGAAGTGCAGAGATTAAGAGGTCTTGATATTTACAATAAAGCCAACACAGGGTCTAGTTATCACTTCTTGTGCTGACACTCAGCTACACATAGGTATGTAATCTCACAAGGCTCTTAAAGCCAAAGTTGAATGGAAGCAGATTTAACCTCAGGAGCAAGGAGGGGGAGAAAGAGGCAAGACATCCTTCATCATTCTGTAGAGCATTCTGTTTCCTAGACAACAATTTTAAACTGCAGAGAGGAACAAAATGTCCTAATGGCACAATTTTTCCTTCCTTCCTCTTTTCCTGCTAAGAAACTCCTCACCTGCTCAGTTCAACACAAAGTAAAAAGGAGAAAAAAGGGACCAGCAACAACAACATGGGGTAGGAATGGACAAAGCCTCACACAGCACACGTAACACCCTCCTCCTACCACAGTGCTTGCTGCTCTGTTTCCTGTGGTTCTGCACCTTCTGGAGACTCAAATGAATGTGAATAAAACAACTTACTGGTGCCAGTGCAATACCAAGAATAACCCTTCTCCTTCATGCAGTTAAGAGGTCCCAACACAGCTTGCTTCCAGCTCAAAGACTCCAGCTTTGGTTATAAACACAAATAGAAATGGATCAAATTGCCTCTTCTTGTTCATCCCACTGTGGAGAGACCTTGCTCTCAAGTGGTTTGTGTAGGACAGCAATTTGTACTATGTAGCTTCCTTCTGATACCAGCTGGTATCATAAATTGCATCTGGACATGCGTTTGTGCATTAAACAACAGCATGAAAGAGCAGAAGCTGTAAACTTGAGATCCGAAGATAAAACTGTGGCTTGAAATAAAAGGCTGAGTATAAAGGCAGAGACTGAGACCCACACAAAAACTGCAGCATAGATGAGAGATGCCTGTGGAAAAGGATCAGCTTGTGAAAAGGCCCTGCAATAAGAACTGAGGTTTATAGAACCCAGAGATACAGTTACTGGCAAGCTGAGAAGACTCAAAGGACTTAGGCTACTGTTCAACCCAAAGGTAGGAGTACAGCTCTTGTTAGGCATCCTGGAAGAAGGTAGCTAAAGACCAGCACTGCTGGAGCTGGAGCTATGTGGAATGCAGCACAGGCTCCCTGAACACACTCCCAGGCTCTGGCCAGGAGGCACACTGCTGTATCCAGGCTGCAGCAATTACACTGCTCAGTTGTCACTGGTAACTGTGGAATGGATGATGTCAATAATTTTGAATAGTTGGGTTGCTGCAAATACAGCCTACATCTACAGCACCTCAAAATGACAAGGCTCACACTGTCCTGTGGCAATCAGTGCCTGCTGTCTGCCTTGCTGTGTGCTGAGTGGTCTTGGAGCAGAGATTCTGGCACCTTTCACAAGTATTGCATTCCCTCCAGAAATACACAGAAAATTCAAAAGTCAGGAGAGGATCAGGAAGAACAAGATATCAGCACATTTAATTTAAGAAGGTTTTGGCATTGCTCCTAAAATACTCTCTGCCTTTCTCTGCAGTGCCTGGCTTCTGGCAAAAAAACTGGAAGGCAGCCTACATCACACCTGACAAACTCTGATCCTCAGGCATTTCTGACAATGGAGCTGTATTATCTGACTGGAGCCAGAGGACAAGTCTCTCATCTTCTGAGTGATGGATGTCTGTGCTGCAGCAATGCTCTGAGCATGTCTTCTGTTCCTGGGGTGCTAACTCTTTGTCACACACATATATTGGAGCAGATTGCTTTCAACTAGATTTGGGACTGATGTTTTCACGTAGATTCAGTTTATTTTTAGCATTTTAAAATAAGCCTAGCACATCAAATTCACTACTGAGGTTACATAGCAGGTTAATTTGTTCCCTTATCAGCATACATGTGTCCAGGTTCTTCACTTTGGAAAGGAAGATGGAGTCCCCTTAAAGGGCATGAAATAAAGATCTGCAGCATTGAAAAATAGGATCAGACTCCTCAACACCAAACAATATCCTGCTAACAAGAATAAACCATTGTCTTTCCTCAGAATCCAAGCTAAATGAGAAAATTCAACTGTCTGTACAACTTGTGAGGGTTTTTTTAATTCCTATTGAAAAGAATGTGATGATCTCCTGCCTTCCCTTTTAATTCCCACTCAGAAAGGAGAAGGAAGGAAAACTTCAGTAAAGCAGGAGAGGAGACCAGGACTTCAGAACAGCATGATTCCCACTGTCATCTCCTTGTGAAGGGCACTTTCCTAATAAGCATTTTAAAGGTCTGTTGCAATCCTGTCCATGCTGCTGCCTGTCCAGCAACTGGACATGCCTTTCCTGTCTTGTACAATGAAGAATGTCATAAGAGAAGGAGAGATGAACCAAAGATAGTGACCTACAGTGCCAGTGTCCCCACTGTGCTCTACCATGGCTGCAGCAATGCCACTGTTGGTGCTCTCACATCCTACACAGAACACACCCCTGTGCAGAATGGTAACTGTGTCATCTCTTAACATGATCAGTGCCAGATTAGCTCATGATGTCATTAATGAGAATAAATAGATAATTAGCCTCACTGGAATGTTACTTCCATAGTAATAAAGCATTTGGATATAAACCAACATAGTTCAAACATGTCCTCCAAGCACACCAGCACCCTGAGATGAGGCATGAGCAAGCCCAAGCCTTTCCTGGTTCAGCATGCTACAGAACAGACAAGACAGTAAATAAGAAGTCTAGTAGGGAAGTGGAAGAGCTGATCTGAAAAACCAAGCACCTTCCAAGTCACTCACACTCCTGTGGTAATCTTTTAGAGCAGATCTGAGTCTAGGTGATTATCTAACAGGTACTTTGCACTAATGAACAAAAACACTTCTTGATGCTGGAAGCCCTGTAAACAAAACAGCAAGAAAGGGATGCAGGGGAATGGAGAAACAGCAAACATGATCTGGCAGACAAAGCTTACAGTGTGGTGGAGACAGGGACACCAAGAAGGAAAGCCAAGAATCCTCTTTTACCAGCTGAGCCTTTGGTATGTATAATGTTCTCCACTGATCTCAAACTACCTGACCCATTTCTGATTGGGATGCAGAGCCAGGACCAGTTTGCTTTTGGGGTTTTTTTTTTCAGTGTAAAACACTTCTCATACTCAGCTGGCTGCTGAAACATAAGTGACCAGCAGACTACTCACTAAAGTGATCAAAATCATTTTCATTTTGAGAAGTAGTAACATGTGCCAAGTGTACAGTCTCCTGTCAGCCACAGCAGAGATGTCTTTTTAGCTTCTACAGCAGCTACTCATGAAGATCTCACTCTTTGCTTTTTCCTGTGAAGCTCAAAGCATGGCAAGACAGCAAAAGACAGACTGTGCCTCCATACACTATCTAGATTTACTTGGCACTTTCTAAACCAGATCTAGAAATACTACCCAGCAGCACTCCCAGGCAAGGCATGTATTTGCCCAAGAAATACACACATTTGTCACCAGAAAAACTGGACTCACATAATCTCATTACTTTCACTTCAAAAATCTCAGTGAATTCAAGCTTTCAAATAAAACCAAGCTAGGTGTTCAGGGGACTGAAGCCCTACCTCAAACCTGAAGAAAGACAGGAGTAGATATGACAGCATATACTTCACCTGTGTGGTTCCAGCATGGTGCCTTAGTCCCAGCCTGCAGGGGACTTACCTACTGATACAAGCAAGTACATCCCTAGGAATGGGAAGGTGACAGAACTCTCAGAATAAATACTAACCATGGACTACATCACCACATGAGAATGTCAAAGGTGAGTCTTAACCCAAAATAATGAAAGACAATTGAAAGGACTCAACATTTAAGTTGGGCATGAGCCTTATCAGGAAACCTACCTGACACTTCTCCTTGAGGTCCATGGCTAGGTGGTTCTGTAACCATGTCCAGCAAAAGGGGACTGCTTCTCAGATGAGAGTGTCTCCTAGGCAGTGATGGGCTTGGCTACCCTTATTACATCACCATCTGTGGAAACAGAAGGGGAAGCAGTCAGTCTCCCCAAATTACTCCCTTTAAGATAAGAAAGTGATGAAATTCACAAAACTCAAATTACAGGCTTGGTCTTTAAAAGCAGGAGAACTGGGGAGCTGAAAGTGCTTCTAACAGTAACTCAACCCTCCCCTCACTCAGAACTGATCCCATTAGCTTAAGTCCCCCCAAAATCTGGCAGCAGTAGATGAATTAAGTTCCTTGCAGCTCCGAGTAAGAGTATTATGGCAGCCCTGACACACTTCTGGGCAAGCCTCCAAAACAAGCTGACAAAGCACTGGATTCCACCAGGTGTTGGAGCATGCTCTCACCCACAGCTATTTGTCTTGCTGTTCTTATCTACCAGGAGCTTTGTCCAGCTAATCCCTAATGGAGCCTGCAGTAATGATTCTTCCCTTTGCTGAACAACACATCTAGTTTTTGACAGGGCACTGCTGCTGGGCTGAGCATGTATCTGACCACCATTAAGCAGGCTAGAAGTCATAAGAAAGTTCCACATTACCACAGCACTAAGTCTTTTTGCTTTTTCTTTCTTTTTTTTTTCTTTTAACTGCCCCTTCCCCCTCCACAAAACCCCTGGGACTCTAACAGAACTGGGGTCAGAACTCACCTCATTCTTCTAGCCATTCTCCCTCTAGATCTCCCATGGCCCAAACTTGGTATAAAATGTCTTTTCTGGTCAAAACAAAGGATCTGTGTACATTTATCCAGAGGATGCTATCACATATAAACACAATGAGGCATTCTAAGACTATGCTGTGACTGGCCTTGGGAAAGTCTTTTTGTTAGCTAGTAACTCTCGGTTTGATTTTTTCATATCACACAAAACTGGGGGCTTGGACAGATACTTCTTGTGGATCTAAGCAAACAAGGAAGCAGCTAGAGCTGCACATCAATCCAAACCACCCACCCATTTCCTAGATACAACAGGACTGCCTTTTGCCAGCTGGGAATTACTACCCTGGTCTATACCATCCTGCAGAAGAGGGATTCTGGAAATCCCATCCTTGCAGCAGTCACCTACAGTGCTGCTCTCCATGAAGCTACCTCATTTGAAGGAACACAAAAGGCACCCAAAGCTTACTCAGAAAGTTACTGCTGTCCCACATTGAAGTTAGATGTCAGTATTTCCTCTCGTGCAGGCAACTCCTGCACCTGCCCTCAGTATTCTGGCTGCTGGTTATCAAAGAACTGCTGTAGTACAGCAACCAGCACCTGCAAGTGCCATTTCTGGGCTGCCTGCAGCTGGCATGAGCCACAAGTCTGGACTCTGCCCTACTTCTCTGTTCTGTGACCCTTGTCAATGTGCAGACACCAAGGGAATGAAGCTATTTTCAGTCAATTCATATCCCTGCCAGGCCAATTAGCAAGTGCAAAGAGAGGATCAGACAAAGTTACTGGAGCGAAGCTGACAAAGAGGGCCGTGAGGGGAAAGGAGGAAAATGTGCTTCTGAATGCTTGCACACAGCAGCTTAGAGCCTCAGTAGCTTGCCTCCAACTTGAGCATAACTTCAACATAAGGGAAGGGCAAGAGCAGATGATTTTAAGGAGAAAATGGTCACTGACAATGAAAGGGCCAAGAAATACATCCATGTTTTTTCTTTCACTCCCCTCTGCCAGAAGATTTATTAGTAGACCTACTGAAGCATTCATGCCCCATGCTCTCACTTGCTCCAAAAGAAGTGCCTGAATTTTTCTCTGGATCTGGAGTTCAAAAGCATAATTATGACACAACTGGGTAACTGGGAAGCCAAAGTCACAAAAGCAGAACAGGAAAAACCATCCTGGAGTGTTTGTGCTAATCCCATGGAGTCCTATCATTAGCAGCGGTGGGTGGCTGTGTCTGGAGGGCAGGGGCCGTGCAGGGAGGCAGCTGGGCAGGAGCAGGGTTTGCAGCACTGCCCTAAGTAACATTCTGGTTTACACAGCAAATTGAAATGTGACCCTGAACACATAACATGCCATTCCTTAGAGTTCAAGGCACATCATCCCCTAACTTAGGAACACCACCCTGCTGTCCTTCAGTGCTACGAAGAGCAGGATACACAAGGCTGTTACAAGAGAGGAAATATGGCTTGGAAAGAGTGAATACTCCCTAGCTAGAAAAATTCAACAGCTGTTAGAATGAACAACATAACAAGAGCTTGCAAAAGTAATCAGTGGTGCCTGCAGTGCTGCTTTATCACCACATACACTCAGGGCTTCTCCAAAATTTGAACAAACTGACATGAAACCAGTTCAGTTTCTCTCACATCCCCAGTCAAAGTGCCAACAACAGTCAGATTGTAAACATTGCAAAACAAAGAAGTCAACTCTTTCCTGTGCCAACCTGGATATACAAAACAAGCAGAATGTTTCATTTTTCCAAGTGGAACTACACTTTAAAAGGGGTTTTCATTTAGAACCAAGAATTCCAAACACAGCTAATCCTAGACAGGTTAGAACATCTTAGTATTAGGTTAACTGAAGCCAAAAGCAAAGACAGGCTACAACAATAAATCATCCTCCAATTTCTGCACCAGGATGGACACTGGAGCCACATCAAATGTAATTTCCTTGCTTTCTTCCAAATACCTAACTTATCAAACTGAAAAGTCTAGGAGAGTATTGCAAGAATTATGACAAAGCAACTGAAAATCTCATATGCATTACAGAGGTCTCACAAACACTCAGAAACCAGCTCCACACAATGAAGCTCAAGCAGCTCATGAATTCTGCAGGCAATGTGCAGATCTGCAGAGCTGTGCATCCCTCCACTCCACCCCCTAGAAGGTCCTCATGTGTCCCCCTCCCAGATTCTTCTGTTTCAGGGACTCTGCCTTCTCCAGACATGTCTCTCCACCACCCCTCCCCAACAGCAGGGACTCTTTCTACTACTATTTCTTCCACACTAGACTGCCTGTCTTCCTCTGTCCTCCCTCTTCTTATCTCTCTGCTGTCTGCCCAGGCAATTAGTCACTCATGGTCGACATGCCAAACTCTGCCAGATAGCAGGACAGAAATGAAGTGAGGCTGCTTTGCTGGAACATGTTAGTGGGTGTCAAGCATTCAGACCCAGACAGGCAGAGATGCCTGGAGCTGGGGTTGCTCTAATCTGACACCAGAGGCTCCAATGCAGCCAGTTTATCCCCCTTGCTTTCCAAGCATACTCCATCCTCATGGATTCTCATGCCTAGAGAAGTCCATAAGACTTGGAAATGGCTGGATGTGGGGTTTATGTGCCATCACAGAGTGAAACCCAAGAGAGGGTCCACCAAGTAACTAATGCAATGTGTGTATCACTAACAGCAAATGAACTTGTCAGCAATCCTGTGTGCCAAACTTGGCCCACAGCTATGTGCAGAAGTCTGCAATGCACATTAGAACACCTTTATTTTTTATTTATAAGAAAGTTTAATGCTCAGAATGTCATGTGTACCTGAGACCCAGACCTTTTCAAATCTGAAAAATACATTCCACCACCCCAAACCAATTTCAGTTTGAATGTACTCTGAGTGAAGAGTAAGCCCTGTAGCTTCATCTGAGTATCAACAAGTGTTTGAAACATCCTTCTGGACACAAGAAGCAGAGCTTTACAAGGGTCCATTCACACTTCTGTTTACCTAATCATCTTCTGAATGACACTGTCTTGTGTGTTAGTGTATTTCAAAAGGTAATGAACATTGTGGTTTGAGATCCTCCTTTGAAATCACAGAATCACTATAGTTGGAAAACACCTCTAAGATCATTTCAGACACAAGCAGGATGCTGTTGGACTTCCTGGCCACCTGGGCACACTGCTGATTCATATTCAGCCACTGTTGACCAGCACCTCCTGGTTCTCTTCTGCCACGCAGCTTTCCAGCTCCTCTGCCCCAAGCCTGCAGCACTGCATGGAGCTGTTGTGATTGCAGTACCGGAGCCAGCAGTTGGCCTTGCTGAACCTCACCCTACTGGCCTCTGCCCATGCAGGCAGCCTGCCTAGATCCAAGGATTCTGAATTATGACAACCTAAGCAAACCTCACAACACCACTGTGAGGTTATCAGTGTTGAAATGTAGTAAGATACTATACAGCATGCTACATTACATACAGAACTTAAAGACAACTAGCAAACAGAAAGATCAGATAACTATACAACCTATAGACACTGGGAGAGAAAAATGTGCTTCAGAAGCTGCAAGTCTTGAGGGAGAAAAAGAAATCAACCTAATGATACTGTTTTCCCTAAACTGTTCAAACACTGATGCTTTCATGTTACTTAGTGAAAATTCCCAACCTAGTCTATGAAAAATGCTGGGGAGTCTGAACATCTCCTGCTGCCAAATGTGAATTCCTCAAGAACTGATATGTCAGTGAGAACAGATACATGGGAGAACAGATAATAACCAAAAAAAGCAGCTGCCTTGGAGAAAATGGCTTAGATTAGAGCTGATTGTTTTGATATCAGCAGAACCATACAGTCTTCCTACTTGTGAGTAGCTGATGTCTGCCTGATAATTTGCAACACAAGCACATTTGCTGATGTATGGGCTTCCAAAGGTGCATCAGGTGATACTGTCAATTGCTTTGAGACCCACTGAGAGCTCAGAATAATTACAGCAAGGGAGCTGGCAGCCACACTTTTTGGCTTCAGTATCTGCTTGTGAAAAAAACTTGTCAAAATTTCAGCCATCTAAACATTCTCTGCCTCAATAACCCTAGATTAAGATAGGGATATGCATATCAGCTTCAGAGAGAAACTGTGAAGGAAATTTATTAGTATCTGTAAAGTAAGTGAGCTCTTCTGAAGTGATGTTGTATATGTGCTAAGTATTATCAACTCAGTAGTGGTCAAATAGCTCATTTGTGCATGGCTGTGAAGAATCAGGAGTGTATTTCACACAGGCTCAGCTTCCCTTGCCAAGTGACAGGAATTAGAGAGAGAGTATTCTACCCTGAATGAGGAACAGGATTAAACTTGAAATGAGCTTAAAATTTGTCTTCCAACTAACAACTGTGCCTTTTGGGGGTGAAATTAGTTTTTTAATTTGCTGAGAGTTTTCCAATAAAAAAATCTCTGACTCCTTCTTCCTTCAGCACAGGACTTGCACACTGGACTTCTTTCCAAGGACACTGGAGGCTTAAAACAAAAGCTGAGCAACAAGGAGAAAGGGAGGAGGAAATAGCTTTGGCTCACTCCTTTACTTGCAAGATTAAGATGAGTAAAACAAAATGCTCCACAACCAAAAGGATACATTGCTTTCTGGTTTAGTTTTGTTCTGGTGATGGGTATGTTCAAAAGAATGACCAAAGTAGTTTTCAGCTGCTGTACAGGGCTTGCTCACTGTTTCCACAGGAGCTGATACTATTTCAATTTAAGGTAGAGCAAATCTGAAAAGCTTTTAAAGCGCTCATTCTTCCTTACTTGGTTAAAAAGAAAAAGTGTTTGGGAATGAAAGGTTGCTTTACATTTTCTGCTTCAGGTACTCTAAGGCTGCCACAGTGCCAGAGAAAGACACAGCATGTGTACAGTCTGGATCAAAGTGAAAAATGCAGCAAAAGGCACAATTCTGGAAGTTGTAGGGGCCCCTCCAGCTTCTGCAGAGAGATATGACTGCTTTGTGGCATGGCTGCTTTGTGGCACAAGGCCTTGAATGCCAACCAAAACATTTTACAGCAAATGGATGGAAGAATTCACTACAGAAGTGACAGTTGTCATTCATCACCATGATACTGGTTGTTATGGTAACCAGGCCTGTATAACTACCTCAGAAATCCAAGAAAGCCACAAAAAGGCAGCAGCCCAACCTGAAATAAAAACCCCCATGCTGTATTTATAAACAGCTTCTAGCAAACCAATGTTTGCTGGCACAGACTGACTCACAGATAAAAGCACAGCAGTTTATAAATAATGGTGTTATAAGCAGTTTAGAGTAAATGGAGGCAAAAACACCCTTACACCAGTGTTTGCCATCTGGAGATATTTAACAAGTATCATGCTGATGGGAAGGTGTTTTCTGGGAGTTCCCCCAAAGCAGCCCAGCACCTGAAGGCCATTTAGAAGACTGGACCAAGACATTCACTCAGAGCAAAGCACAGCCCTTATACAGAAAAGCCACTGATCCCCTCAGTAGATTGTGTATTTTGCTAGTCTCACTAGAAGCTCCACGAAAGTTTTATGATGAACATTTGTGTTATCAACTGTGTCTAGAAATAGGGCAGTGAGCTGACTCACTCTTACAGAGAAAGGAAAGCAGAGGTGCTCTCTCCAGCTCTTTAGGAACTTCTCTCCACTGTTCCCTCAAAAGCATTCTGGGAAGAGCTCCAAAGTGCCTTATTTAGTGTACAAACAGTCCCACACATTATCATAGATGTTAACCAACCCAAAGCAAGTCCTGCTCCCTACAGACCTAGGGACATAGCAGGACTCTTTAGCCAGCCCTACAGAAGGACTTGTCTTTTGGCCAATCTCCTGTAGCCCTTGGCCCTGCTCCTGGCCAGTCCCACCCAGCCACATGGGTATATAAACCCTCACAACCCACCCCTTCTTCAGGGCTGTCTTTTTGCTTGGTGTGTTTTCTGTGGCTTCTAGCTGGTAGTTTGGGTAGGACTCTTAACAGAAGCAAGCATGGCCTCAAGGATACAGAGACTTAAATAGAGCTGTAATATGAAGATTACAGGAAGGAGGTTTGGGTTTTTGGTTGTTCTTGTTTTGGGAATATTGATTTGTTTTGTGACCTAGGCTAAAAGCACTAATATCTTAATCCTCTCACCACAGAGAAAGTGTTGGCTATGTGTTTATTTAAAAAGGTCGTGGTCAAGAAGAATATTATGTAAAGTATTTTGATGTGCTTAAGTAAAAGACTACAAAGAAATATAAAGAGCTAAAGAACAAAGAGTATTTTCCATAAAACCAGCACAGTGTAGCTATTTCAATGCATGTCTGTAAAAAGTGAGTACAGTTTGCTTGCCAGGTTATTGAAATTTTGCTACATTTGAGCAAGTGCTGCACAGCAGCCCTTATGTAACAGTTTGTTTAGAAATGCAAGTTTTTGTCTAAGGAATCTAAAACGTTTCCTAGAGGTCATGCACTACTATCCCATTGTATCTTATGGTGTATGAGCTGTCTTTTCAACTAGGCACTCTTTATTCTATAATTGCTGGGGGAAATAATAGGATTTTAGACAAGCATGCTATAGCAGCTTCCTTTTCTCAGAAAATGGGAAAACATGTACTACTTGGTAGCTTCCTCAGGAAGATGGATGGGTGTTTGTGCTCATCTGCTGCTATCCTGGTAACTTTTAAGACTGTTATGACTAACAAAGAAACTTTTCAGTGGCACAAGCTGTCCTATGAAAAGCCCGTGAGTTTAACTTAACTGCGTTCACTAAAACACTACTTGCTCCTGTCTGTGGGCATTCTCTTCCTCTCTAGCTAACTAACTTTTGGGTAGATACTGTAAGACAAACTTCTTGTGCTTTACGTAATAGGATTTAAAACTGGGATTTTTATGGCATTTCTTATTGGTAATGGTCCGTGTTATCCTGATAGGGGGAAGCTCCCAAACACTGGACAAACAGTGTAATGTAATCCAAGGACTATATGGACTACAGCTGTTGGAACTAAAACAAGTGGATGTCGTGTGCCATGAACTTCTGCTGATCAGAAGACTGCGATGAGGTAGGAACCAGGCGTAAAGTAAAAAATTAAACTGGCCGAGGCGAGGCTGCTTATCCAAGCTTGTAAGGGATGTAGGTACTTGTAATGGCGTTTTAGGCTGAATTCGGGACCATCCCGAAAACGGTTCTGCAGAGCACAACGCTGCGGCTGCCACAAGCGCACTCGGAACCGCTGGAGCACCTTGCTTCGGGCTGCGCAGCGAGCCTCGGCCTGGGCCCCACACGCTACCTCGCCGGTGCTAAGGGAACCGCCGGAGCCCTGCGGGGGATGCTCTGCGGCGCTGCGAGGTCCCGTCCGTCCCTCCGCTGTGGGCGCAGCCGCTAACACATGTGGGAGCGCCTTTTTTTGGAGGGGGGGGTGTCTTTTTATTTTTAGCTCTCCGTCATAATCCGCTAGGTAACGAGGTGCTAAGGGAGAGTGTGTGAGGGGACTGCTGCTGTGCGGGAGCCCCGGCCCGAGGGACGGAGGGAGAGTAGCGCGGCGAGAGTGCCGCCGGCTCTGCTTCGGGCCTCCCCAGCCATGGCGGGGCAGCTTCCAGCCGAGGTGGGGACCCTGCCGAGACAGCGGAGGGCCCTCCTGGCCCCGCTCCCCAACGGGACGGAGCCCGGCCGCGCCCCACCGCCGCTCGGCCCGTACTCACCAGCCGTGCCGGGCAATCTCGGCAGGGCAGCCGCTCGCCCGCCGAGCCTCCCCCCGCGCCGCCGCGGCCGCCATCACGGTCACTGGCAAGCGGGGAAGCCGCGGCACTCGGGACCCGCGGAGGCCCTTCGGGACGACGTCAAGAAGCCGGCGTCTGGTTGGTGAGATCCCGCGCGGCTGCCCATACACCGCGCGGTGATTGGCTTGCCCAAGGTGGCGCGCGAAGCCGAGCGCCCGTGCTGGCGGCAGGTCCGGGCTAGCCCTGGGGGGAGCTCGAGTGGGGTGCGCGCCCTGGGCAGTGACTGTTCGGCCCTGGCGGGAGCGTTGAAACGAGAGTAGGCAGAGCGGCGATGCCCCCCCGGCTGCCAGGATGCTGTCGGAGAGGCGGTGCTGAGGGGCAGTGAAGTGTCTCGAGGGTGAAAAGAATACGTGAGGGGATGGAGAGAGCCCAAGAGCAGCCTGTGGCCTAAGGCTCCAGCCCCTTCGCAAGGGCAGGCCGTGGTGGGTGTCCCAGTCTAGAGGCGGATGAGGGAGAAGGGGTATCCTTTTGCCCGGGCTATGCCTCTGCAAGGGGAGGGTGACACCTGCAGACCTCGCTCCGAAAAGCTGCTTTTGCTGTAGAGTAACCAACTGACTGGAAGTCTCAAAGGAGCCATGAATGCACTTGCTGGGTGCGAGAGGCACAAGAAGCGATGCTCGGAACGAGCACAAAATGTACCAAGCCGATAACCTAACCAGAAATCTAAGCCACTGCAGAATCTGGAAATTAAGTCAGGTGTGAAGTAGAGACTGCTTACTTCTGTGCCTCTGTGTACAGGTATCTGGAGTTTGTCTTCTGAATTGGGGCCTTTCAGTACTTCAAGGGGCCTATAAGGAAGATGGGGACAGGCTTTTTAGCAAGGCTTGCTGTCACAGGATGAGGGGTGATGGCTTTAAACTAAAAGATTCAGACTAGATAGAAGGAAAAAAGTTTTTATGCTGAAGGTGGTGAGACACTGGCACAGATTGCCCAGAGAGGTGGTAGATGCCCCATCCCTGGAACCATTCCAGGTCAGATTGTTTGGAGCTCTGAGCAACCTGATCTAGTTGGGGATATCCCTTCTCACTGCAGAGGGGCTGGACTAGATGATCTTTAAAGGCTCCTTCCAGCTCAAACCATTCTAGAATTCTGTGAATTCATGGCGGACTGGCCAAATTGCAGAGATGCATGTCTAATAGTTTTCCTTTCCTATTCCAATAATTCATTGCAGAGCTTGTATTACACCAGGCTGTGATGCGACAGTCCCCATGCGAGATTGTTCTTTACAAAACTGGTGTTCATCAGTGTGCTAAGCTACAGGTGCCAAAGCCTAGTGCACTTGATTGCAATTTTACAGCAATAAATTGTACAAAGAACTTCAGCTCTGCACTGTTCTCCCTGCAGATGCAGTTTTGGATGAGAATGTGTTGTTTTGGGAGTGTTCTCAATACTCCTTTGAGACACAGTACTTTTACAGTGTCTGGACACATGCAGTGCAGGAATTCTATAAGTGTGATTTCAGCTCTTTTAAATGCAATGTAAATTCTAGCGAGGTGAATGAAGGCCATAAAGCTGGTTTCCCTGAGCTTGTTTTGACTCAGAACAATTCCCTGGAATCAATTAACAAAAAAAACCCCACAAACCCACAACTGTAATACACTTGAGTGACACTTTTTCCTTGTCTTAGAAGGAAATAAAATGGCAGATCTGGAGAATTTTATGGTGTAATTTAGAGATGGTACAAGGAAGGGAAGAGGATAAATGTGTTACTGGAATTGTAATAACATCAGATCATGAGTTGTGCTTAGTGCTGCACAAGTATCTCATTAGTTCCTCTTTAGATTGTTCCACCTCTAATAAAATCTACTTAATTAGTAGAAGGCTTTAAATAAAAGGTCAGAGTGAAGATACATCTTGATCAGAGATCTGGAGTCTGGATTGTTTTGCCCCTGACACTGATTCCCTGTGGGTCTTGAACAAGCCACTAATAAACCCTGTTTTCACTCACGAGTATGCTGTGTATAGAATTTCTGTCAGCGAGATGTGCAGTTATAGGAGCTGACAGACCAGACCTTAAACCTATTTGTGCCTTTATTTCCTCCTTGGTAAATCTGATCTAACTGGGAGTTAGATTTCTGAGTGATTTAGGGACCTAGTAAGAGTGTGTTGAGATTAAGTGAAAAACATTATCAAAATGTGTTACTACAAGGATGGTTGGAAGAGCAGAAACACCCTTTAATTAGAATCTTGCTATAGATTCAGAAGTAGGACAGGTGCCCAGAGAGCACTTTTCCTGTGTTTTCTAGCACTACATGAAAAAAGGGAAAACTCCAAAGGCAAATGCTGTGAAGTACTCAGGAGGCACTAAACTGGTATGATTTTTGATCTCATAACTTTGGTGTTTGTACCTGCTGTACATGAAAGTGCTATCTTATGTTATCCTCTAATTTTTTAATATTACAGATTTGTGAATGAATGGTCTAAAGGTAAACAAAATAATGCTACTTCTGGGTGGTCATAGAAATGTAGTATTCTGGTATGGAAAGCTCAGATCAGGCAATTTTGCATGCAAATTAAGATTTCTTTTTCTATACTCGCTTCAAAATAGCTACACAAAACTATTACTTGAGTGCTTTTTTTTCCCCCACATCCTTGTACTACTTGGAATTGTTTCACTGTGTAAAGGCTTTGCATGTCATTTTGATAGGAAGGGAGTTTACAGAAAGGAAACAGCTCTTGCAAGCCTATGTGTACAGTCTGAAAATGCTTAATTTCATGCTCCCCATGTCTCCAGCGCAGGGATATGCCGTCTCCTCCTGGGACCACAACATATGGGCAGAGCCATGGCTCGGTTTGCAGTAAGCTTCCGCCTCTGAATGGCTTGCGGTGCCTGACAGATCCAAGGGAACTATTTGACCTCCCTGCATGTGCCTTTCAGTCAGTCCTCATGAGTGTGCTGCTGCGGGTAGAGCAGACATGAACATTTGAGTAGGACCACTTCCAAGCAGGTATTGTATGCAAAGAAAAGCTTTCTTTACCTTTTTCTTTTAGTTAAGCTCTCTGGCAAGATGTTGAAGTTGCATTTTAATCAATATTTGAGTAGCATTTCTGAACAGTACTGCAAAATAATTTTAAAACTAATTAAATTGGAAAGAAAAATTGTGTATTGTTTAGAAAAGGCAGTTGCTGTCTGTCTGATTCCCCTACCTCTTTGCACAGTTCATGACAGATGCTAGGAATTGACCGTGTTTCTAATATCTGTATTGATAAGGGGAATTAAAAGGGGAAGATTGATACAAAAAGGTATCTTAAAAATGAAAAGCAGTAGTTGAGTTGACCAAGAGCTCTGCCAAATCTGATGGGAAGATAGAATTTCATTTTAGCTGGATGATAGTGCTTCTCAGCTTCTGCATATTGTTTAATAAATAAGGGAGATGCACATAATTCAGTGTCTAATTTTTAAAAAGTGAGATAATAGATTCCTCAAAAGGGATTCTGCCTTTTAGTAATAAACAGCATCTGCTTTGTTTTTCTCCAAACTGAAAGGTAATTGAACTGACAATTCCAAGCTGTCCTGAAAATGACAGATGATTGAATTGGGAGTAGGAGGAAAGCAGAGGCTCTTTTGTACTAGAGAAAGGGAGATGGCACACTATAGTTGGATCTGGTTCCCTTTTACTGATTTCTTTCAAAGCTTAAGCAGCTCAGGGTCACCCCAGCCAGCTCATTTTATTGTTCTATTTCTTAATGCCTGCAGTGGCTATTACAGTTCCCAGGTAGAGCAGCATTTCCTACATAGTCATTTTTATAACACTCTTGTCCTTTCTTCTTTGTGACTATAGAAACACATGTGGCATGGAAGAGAATCTGCCTTTATTACATTCTTCCTACCTCACTCAGCTGTACTGTGAGAATCATGGTTAGTTTTGTTTGAGACTTTTTTTTTCTGCTGGTTTTGAGGCTAAGCTAAGTTTTGTCTCCTGGTCTATAAAAGTCATAACAGTCCCTGTTTGTCTCACATGGTGATTGAGCTGCTTTGCAAGTGCTCTTGATCTGTAATGAGGAAAATTGTGAAGCTGTTTTGGCAGATCAGCTGTTCTGTCTGGGTCACAAGCACCCATGCTTATTTACTGCACTTGAGCAGATTCAGAGAGACAGTTGTGATAACATTTCAATGTGTCCATGAGAAAGCCAGAGCAGAGCATTGCAAGGGTGTCTGAATAGGGAGAGCTGGCTGACTAGTACAGCAAGGCTCAGAAGTAAGCAACTGGGAATTCTGTTCTTAATGCTGTTGAACATGGTGGTGGTAATTTATTGTATGGTTTTATGCCTCTGTTTGCAGAATATGGATATTTATATTGTGTATATGTGTATACATCTATTCTGTCCCTTTGATACCGGTGCCTTTATCACTAACACAAAGCTGCAAACTAAAATTAAACTAAGTAGTCAATATCCAGCAAAGTAGCTACCCAATCTATTCACTATCCTGCTCTCTAAAGAACAGACACAGAAAACACCCTTGGACAGGTTTCTTTTTTTTTTTTTTTTTTCCCCCTTAGCTTTGCTGTCTGATTCTCTAATTAGTTCTGTCCCAGTGTTTCACATACAGGCATGTGGGAAAATCCTATATCTAGTCTGGAAACCTAGTTTTAGAGAAGCTCTAGTAGTACTAGTTAAGTCTTGCAGACTCCATCAGAAGCCATTTGGTGACCATTTTAATACTCAATTATGAAGCAGATTTGTTGCCTTTTCTGCCTGACTTTAAGACTAGCACCTAGATGTGAGGCTTTCTCAAGGTTTCTAGCATCTTCCTAGAGCAGGTCATATTCATTGCTTTTTTTGTTGCTTCAGGCATGTTTGGTGAAGAAACTCCTGCTCCAGGATAGACTCAACTATCTAGTAAATGGAATAGTTTTGGATTTTTATGGCTAATGTCCCTAGCTTGATGGCCAACATGAGTTGATGTGAGAAGGCAAGAAGGTAGTGTTCATGCAACAAATCCACAGCCCCATTCCCAGCATTCCCTTCTTGCTGTGCCCACATTCCTGGCATTCCCCTATTTGCTGCACCCACTTTTTTCCTGTGCATCTCAGACATAGGTATACAGCAAGTCAGTTCCCTACAGCTGTCAGAACAGTTTTATGGCACTAAATTTTCAGCTTGCAAGAACATTAATCAGGGCTATCTTGAGTTGTCAGCATCTCTTCTACATTTCTTATAGCAGACTGTCTGAATCATTCTCTATGGGAGGAAGCTTTCTGTCTTGGTTCATCCATCAGGCTGAATCCATCCACTGATTCCACTGAATCCATCCATCCACTAACTCCTTCTTTCACTACTGTGTTAGTTCACAAGCTTTTAACTTGTGTTTGCCAATAGAGAGAACAGATATGAATCAAAGTAAGAGCAAATATTTTCTGACTATGAATCCTCTCTAAGTTCAGCAGCTCTCCCAACAGTTCCTAGTTGCTCTTTTGTTTGAGGCAGAGGCCCCTGGGCTCCAATTTAAGTTCTGATGGTTAGTTTCCAAAACCACCCTTGAAGCTGCATGTGTTGATGCTCTCAGCAAGCGGGAGTGAGAGGTCACTTCTTTATTTCCCTGAATGAAAAGAAACAGTCTAGAATATCTTCCTGCTTAGCATTTAGTTTCTTGCATCAGCCCAACAAGGAGGTACATTTACTGCATACAGTAGCACTAAAATGGTGACAAAAATTAGGAGCATGTACAAAGCACCTCTCAATACATGCCAGAGTCTGGAGAAGTATGTTATGAGAACATTAAGTTTGTGCATTTTCTGTGACAATACTGAAGTGAATCTTCGGATAACATACTGTGGGAGTTCTGAGTCCTAATAATGCAAAGGTTTCCACAGGAATTAAATTCTGTTGCAAGGACACAGATATTAATGGAGTATAGTTTAAAGACCATGTCAAGATAAGGCAAGTTATCACTATAGTTTGTTTTCAGTAACATTAGTACTCCTATAACTGCTGTTACTAATGTTAAAATTCATACCATCAATGTCTGTTGTCTTTAGTCAGTAACACAGCATAAATATGAATATTCCAAGCAGTGATTTTAAATCCTCAGTGGCTGCCTACACAAAAATACTGTTTTTACCAAATATTCCTCTGATGTATTCATAGCAAACCCCATACATTTATTTCCCCAGACTGCTCTGGGAACTTTAAAAAGGTATCCAAAAGAAATGTCAAACACCAAATTTTTTTCCTTACCCTTAGCTCTGACTATTTCAAGACTTACTAATCTTAGATTACATTTTATCGCCACAAACTGTCAGAGAAAATTCAAGCAATTCCTAGACTAACATTTGAAATTGATCTTCTAGCAAAACAATGTCTCTTGCCTGCTTCACCCTTGCTTCCAGCTCTGCCAGGATTTCGGCTTTCCCTGTAGGGAAGCTGCACTGTTTGCACAGTAAGTTGCATATTTTCCTAAAGCATTAACTTGTTTGCAAGCTAGAGGAACGTTCTACAGTAATTGGTTTGCAAGCAAGCATATCTCAGTGAGCCTTTTATCAGGAATATCTTTCTATAACACTTTGATCTCTGCTGTTTCTAAAATTTGTTGCTTGTTTGATTTTCTAGGGCTGCCCTTTTAAAGCCAGGCAGCTGCAGCCTCTTAAAGTAGCTATCGTTCAACTGGCAGCTGTTGGCTATGTCTGGGTTTTCAAGTCCAGCTAAAAGTAGCTGCTGTAACATTTCTGAGAAGATATTTCTGAGAAGATGTTACTTAACTTACAGAAAGCTTACTAAGAGTGTCTAAATCCTCATTTTGAGGTCATGCATGACACCAGAAATTCTGTAAGCCTGATCTAGACACAAGGCCTGGGGACTTGAGGGATCTTGCAATCTAGCTCCAATTTCATCAGTCTTTGTGTCATCCTAGATGAATTGCTTCTGCATCCTCATAAGGAACATCTGAAACATTTCTAGCATCCCCAAGTCCTATAGCTTCTCTTCTCCACCCTTTCCAATTTTTGAATGAAGTATTGGGAGAATTCACACCTTCCTCAACACCCAAATCTGGCAGTAAGTTAAACCCCCTTAAATATAGTGCTATTAGTATGAGAAAATGATCATGCTAAGGGTTTTAAACTGCAAACTTCATCCAAAAATTGACCTCTCAAAAATTTATCAAGCTGCTTAAGCATTATGAGAATGTCAGCAGGCAACGTTTGCAGAACAGGGTTTCTAAGCCAGATTGTATAAAGTAGCAATATATATTCTGAAGACACCACAAATGTCCCTGCAGAGTGCAGCCAAGGAGATAACCAGTGTGGGGGGTTATTTAAAAAAAGAAAGGCGTTTAATTGGAAGCTGAAAACATGCATCTCTCAAAGTATCAGTTTTCTGTGCCTAAATAAGATGTAATCTGGTCCAGAATAAGCCTAAATTTATGTAAGCCTAGATGTGAACTCTGCAGCTTGTGTCTTAAACGCTATGGTACACGCTGTGCTTAGACTCCTCACTTCCAGGCTCAGCATCTTTTTTAGGTGGAGGAATGGAGAGCAACCTGAGCTGGGGGAAGTAACCCCTATAGTATGCCTATAGTTGTCTCATCCTTTCAAGGGAGGAGTACAGTTGTAGAAAGGCTCTAGTTCAGAAACTAGCTTTCCTCTCCAGAGCCAGAGGGAAATTTGTTTTATTCAGTGGCTTTATCAGGGAATGGAGGCCTGATGTTTACCTGAGCCACTGTTTCACTGTATGTTGTAATTAAGTCTTTTCAAGCTAAAAGAATGTCAGGAAGGTCATAGAGTTAACTCTTGGAATTAGTCACCTGTGCAATCTGAATTTTGCCCTCTGTGCAGATTTTAATTGCAATGTGTGATCAGTGCTGTGTTTTGATTACAAAGCCTTAATCAGTGCTCAGAGGGGATGACAGTTGTCATGTAACGGCTCTACCAGGTGTATGCAGCTCTACGCTCCTTGGTGCCCACCCAAGGAATGCTTGCACAACGTTGGCTTTAACGCTGGTGTTTTCCCTGGTAGCTACAAGTAGCTTCCGAATTAGTTTCTCCCTGCTAGCTCCACGGTGAGGTAGACTCCCCTGTCTTACAGACAAGCGGAGACACAGATACATTAGGCACGTAAGTACTCAGTGCAAACCCTGAGCGGTTTCACCTCCAGAAACCTCTACTCATGGCCTCCTCGCCCGGTGGATTCACGCACTCAGTGCTGCACGGCCCGTACTGCTGCGGTGGTCGGGGAGGACTCGGTACCTCGGCTACTGCCGCTGCTCTCCTCCCGATCGCATCCACGCAGATCCCGCAGCGAGACTTGCCATGGAGCTCTGTGCCCGGGCAGTGAAGAGCCCGCCCCATGCCGGGCACTGTGTGCTCTCTGCTGCTGCCCATGCGCGGAGAGCACGCACCCTCCGCCTTGGGAGGGGAGCGCGCAGGCGCTGCTCCCGCGGCGGGCGGGGTGAAGTCGCGCAGGGCGGCTGACAAGGATGTTCTCGCGAGAGTTTCTGCGGGAACGGCAGCGGAGCAGGCGGTGGCGGTAGTGGTGGTGGGAGGGGGGGGTGGCGGCGGTGGCCGCGGGACGGGGCCGAAGCGGCAGCCGAGGCGGCACTGGAGGGACGGCCGGGCCACGTCGAGCCGGACAGGCGGCGAGCACCCTCGGGCGGGGCGGGGCCCCCCCAGTGTTACGCGGTGAGTTCAGGAGGTGTGTGTGAAGGAAGGGTGGGCCCGCCGACTCCCCCCAGCTCCCTTCCCGCTGTGGCGCGGGGAAGGCGCTTCACGGCGGGGCCCTGCCTACCAAGTCCACCTTGGGCCTCGCCGGGGTGGGGGACAGACTGAGTCCCGGCGGCGAGCGACCGCCAGTTGCCGCGGCCTGGGAGCCTGGGGTGTTCCGCCTCCCCCCACCGGGCTCTGCAGGAGCCGCCTCAGCGCAGTCCTTGCACCCCGGGGCTGTGGGCCTGCGTCCCGGCGGGCGCCGGCCTTCTTGAGGCGCTGGGCTCTCCTCGAGGGCGCGGGACTGGCGGCAGGGGGCTTGGGGTAAGGTCCTGGGCTGTAGAGGCGTTATCTGCCAGGCGAAATTCCCTGGCTCTCCGTACGGCTCTCCGTACAGCTCTCCGAGCCTGGGCCCTCCGGTCGAGTTTTACTCTTGGGTCACGTCCCTCTTTGCCGTTCGCCTGTTAAGTGTTGGTTGGTGTTAGTTTTTGGGGCTTATTTTTAATATTGCCCAGAAGAGTTCCATAACTGAAGGCTGCTTCCAAAGGTTAAAAGGTTGTGAATACCCTGTAGGCAGGTTAACATCCATACCATTCCTTCTCCAAAGACCTTTTGGATCATGCTTCAGACGGGAGTTTCTATGATAAAGACATTTTCTCTTAGCCTATTCTTTCTCTTCTGAACTTCCTGTTTGAGATTTCAGTGTACATTTTGTGGGATGAGGTTTAACGTGCCAGTATAGCTTCAAATAATCTGTAGAAGTCAAGGATGCAGTCTTGTTAACTCCCACAACATCTGACTCAGACATCTCTTTTATAACCTAAAGAAAAAAATGTTCTGTAGCACAGTTAATAACTAGGAGAGCAATTCCTAGATAAATACAGTGTTTAGGGAAGTTCATTCCTTGTTTTAAAAACCCTAAGTGTGTTCAAGGGCTAAAATTTGAAGGGTCACAGGTTGTTAACCTTCTTCAAACAGTGTTGTTTGTAATCCATTTCTGTGCAAACTTTGGATACAGATTTGTGCCAAAAAAACACGTTTCAATTGTTCTCATCTGTTAAGATGATTAAGTCATGTAGTGTTTTAAGTATTTCATAATCCCAAGTAAGCTTGTAACATTTAAAGCTGCTTTATATGGTTTAAAATAAGGGAAATAAAAAACAGTAAATAAATTCTGGCAGAGGTGAAGCTTTCTATTACCTGATAAAATGATTTGATCTGATAAATATTGTCTGTGCTTTGTCTTGTAGATTAGTTTTGTAAATGATGTCTTGAGTTGTCCTCTGACAAGAAGTGCTTAGGGAAGTTGAAACATATTAAGGTAGTAGGTCATGAGTATCATTTATGATCCTGTTCTGGGGTTTATATGTTGATAATTTAATTTACATTTTGCCTTGTTCATTTATGATGTTACACTTCCTTATATGGCTAATTTGAATTATTACTCTGCCCTTAAGATTTTTTTCTTTCTATTCTTTTGTCTAGAGCCTAACACTCAGCATTTCTGCATGTCTTCCAGATGATGTATCCACACATTTTTCTTTCCACCACCCTCAGCAGTGTTTTGTCCTGTAACAGCAGATGAAGTTTATGATCTGATTTTTTGCAAAATCTTGCAATGAATGTATCTTCTTTTCTTCCCTCGCTGTGGCTTTTCTAAACTGTCTGTTGTTCTATTCCTGCCCGTACCACTTTCCAGAACAGTAAAACAGTGGAAAGAACAATGTGAAAGTTCTTGCTTGCTAGAAAAAAAAATTGCTGTTTGTAAGACCAGTAGAAAAAGCCAGCCTTTGCCTCTGTGTTTTTTGAAATAGCTGTTGAAAAGAACGTGAGAATTGTTTCCTGTTGGCTACAACAGGGCGGTTTGTATTTATAACTATTTGTATCCTGAGCTACAGCACTGTGTTGCTAATAAGAACTTACTGTTAGCTGCATCTACTGCCTTTTATTCCTCTCCTCCTTCCCAGATTTTTTTAAGAGCAAGAGAAGTACCTTGCCAAATGACAGTAAGGTGAGAGATGTTGATATTCTGAGGTATCTTGGTCTCTTCTCTAGTAAGATCATCTGATCATTCTTGGAATGTGTATTTGTTGTGTTACATTTTGAATGTTACTCATTCATACCTGTCTCGTGCTACGTGAAGTTGGAACTGGGGTACACTCTAGTATTTCCAGTGTGTCCTTTTTCAGTGCTGGTTGCCCCTCAGTGGGCAGAGTCCTAGCACAAGCCCCTTCTCCAGTAAGCTTATTTCTGCCTTTTCTGTACAGTTGGTTTGTTTGTATTTTAATAATTATGTGGCTGTCTATAAGAGCTTATTTAATAAGATTAGTAACAGCAAATGCTTTAAGTGACTTTAAGAGATATTCTGAGTTTACCTGTTCTGATATTTGCTGTCCAAGTATCTTGTGGCTTAGTATTTTCAAAGCTCTTTGCTGATTTTACATGTAACTTCTGTGCTAAAACTTCGGCTACACGTTTGACCAAAGTCATGATGTTCAGATTTTGTTCTACACTGCAGCTGTTGTTAGCATTGTTACATAGAAACATCACTCTTTTATGTTCTGACAGAGTATGTGCTGATGGTAGTAATGTAAATGCATGTTTAAAGAAAATTGTGTGGTGAATCTCTTTCATCTTGAATTGTGCTGGAAAATTTCCCAACGTTGTGCTATTGCTAAGCTCAGGGAAATACCAGTGTAGTTCTTGGAAGTGCTGCATTGGTTTGTCTAGGACAGTTGTGTATTAACTCCTTTCAGTTAAAAAGATAAATCTTAGATGCTAGTGGAGTACTTTGTGTACCCCAAAGAAAGGAACATTTACTAATTGGCAGTAATGTCTTTCTTTTAATGTGCCTTGAGCCCATAATGTATTCTTTAAGTTGTGCAACTTGCTGTTACAGTCTGAGATTTGGAACTGGGGGTTTTCAAGCAGTGTTCCCTTAGCTGGTGGTGTTTGCATGCCCATGTAATGATGTACATCCCTCAATGTAGCACTGTGCTGTTTGAAACACCAAAACGTTGCTGCCAGGAGTATTTATCCTTTAAAAAGGAATAGAAACCAATAATGTTCATGGTGACAGGTATAGGACGTGAAGACAGTATGCTTGAACAAATGTTTGCATTTTCTGTTGCTTCATACACAGTCATTCATGCTGCTCACTCATATTGCTATAATAGTAGAAAACAATAAATCCAATCAGTGAGAAAACCCAAAGAGACCAGGTTAGAAAGGGGAGGAGAAGGTGAACTGAACACAGTAGAGCCTGGCAAGGGGAGAATGTTCCTGGTGAAGGAAAGTTGTTGCTGTTTGCATGAGTGTGCTAGTACAGTATAGAAGGCTGACTTCAGAGATATTTCTTATCAGCATTTAAACTAAAATGAAATATTTCAGAATCATCAAAATGTAGCTATGATATATTTCTTGGGTTTAGTTATGTGTGTTGGTGAAAGCTTGGATCCAGTATATTTCTTTCCAATAGCTTCAGCAGCCTAGGCAGATTGTTCAGTTATGATCTTCATGGCTGTTGACAGCTTTCAGTCTCACTGACATTTCAGTGGTGCTGCGTAGGAGTAAAAGAAAACCCTGAGCCCTGTCTGTGGGGACTTCACTAAGCTGGTCTCTTGCTCAAGGTAAATCCTGTAAATAACTCATCTCATTCTGCTGGTTTCCTGTGATGGAAACCTCAGCTCTGGTGTTTGCCTCAAGCTTCATTATTCTTCATGGGGAGCTGAAGTTTGGGTGAACATGGGACTCATAGCATATAAGCATGTTAATTGCTGAACTGCATTTATTGTAAGGCAGGTTTTTCTCTGAAGTGAGAAGATACTATTGCCATCTGCTGCCTTTACGTACAGCAGGGCTCCTCCTGGGCCAGAACCACAGAGACTGAATTAGCAGGTGCGTGGGTTCACTGGTGTTTGTCAGACCTCTTCTGTCTTGAATTGTCATTGACAAGTGCAGCTCTCTGCTGATTCTTCAGAGGGGCGTTCAGGATGAGTTTTAACTTAAAGACTCTCCACTGTTTTTTTGATCCTTTGCCTTCTTTACTATCAAGTGGAATTGAAGTTAGATTAAATCCTTCGTATTCTAATCTGAGATCAAGATTTCAGCCTTTGCAAAGGTTTTAGAGTGTCTACATATACCTTGCCAAGTTTGATGTCACTTCTCTGGGTTCATAAGATATACACAAACTTACTGGTTTTCTTGCTGTGCATGTGAAGATTCTTTAACACATTCTGCTGCTGAAGGTGCTGGAATTTCAGGATGATTACTTTGACTTTAGAGTGAGTGCAAACTTCTAATCTCTCTGCAATACTATTTTAGGACACTTTTTGATAGGGATTTCAATCCAAAAAAGTCCTGTTACAGAGGACCCACAGCAGTATTCTCTCTTGTCTGACTTACTGTATTTATTTGATGTGAGTCGTGTGCATAGATAAAAACAAATTATTGCTGTAAGCTGCGTCTCCAGACTGATCTTTCCCAGCGGGGGAGAGGAGTGCGTGGCCCTGTGGTGGCCCGGAGCCGAAAGGTTCAGCCCTGTGCCCCGTGAGTGGGCAGGGAATGGCCGGCCCGGCCCCGGTGCCCTCCCGCCCGTCGTTATCCGGCGGCAGCTCCCGATGGTGAGGAGCGGGTGGTTCCCGCGGGAGGCGGTGCCCTGCCCTCCCGGGGCCCGCCCGGCTCCTCCGCCCTCGGGGCTCTGCGGGGCCCTTGGCGGGGCCGCCTCCCGCCCCCGGGGGCCTCCGGGGAAGCCATTGGCCGCGGGACGTGTCACTCGGGCGAGCCGGGCCCCGGCGAGCGGCAGCGGGAGGAAGCGGCAGCCGCGGCGGGCGGAGGGAGCGGCCCTGGGCGCGGCCCCGGCCATCGATCCGTGCCACTTCCCCTAATGGCCCGTCTCTTCCTTCTCCTCCCCCTCCCCTAGGGCGGATCGTCCCCCGGCTTCCCTGTATGTGAGAGACGGGGCCGGCGTCTCGGACGGAGCCGGGCCGCGGCAGGGCTGAGCCGGCAGCCGCCGCGGGAGGAGCGGAGGCTTCGGGGAGCGCTTCCTTCCCACCGCCGTGCGCGGCAGCCCCAGCATGGAAGCCATCGCCAAGTACGACTTCAAAGCCACAGCAGACGACGAGCTGAGCTTCAAACGGGGAGACATCCTTAAGGTAAGGGTAGGGTTAAGGGCCCGGGAGCTCCCTTTTTCGCCCTGGGCTTTTCAGCTTCCCTCCGGAGTGTCTTCCTGTCGGTCAGACCTGACCCTCTTGTGTCCCTAGAGAACGCCATCTCCTTTCAACAGGGTACCTCAGGATTTCCTCAATCGCGGTCTGACTTCTTTAAGAGCCGGAGAGGTGGTTTTGTTGCTGTGATAAGCATGCATCACAGAGTCTCTCATTTCTCTCTTCTGAGACTGGAATATTTGAAAACTTAGTTGTAAACACGGTGGCAAATAAGCAGAAGTGGAAGATAATCTCTACACTGAATTCCCTTCTGTAGGAGGAAACCCCTTAAAGTAATCAAGATCAATTTGGTATTTCTTTTCTTTGCCTTCTGCCAAGGATTCCAATATCAAAGAACAGTGATTAGATTATTTCTCAGTAGATAATCTTTTAGCATCAGGCTGTCAAATATTGGTGCCGAGTTTTATCTTCAGTCCTGATGAACTCGAGTGATAAGCCTGTGGTTGAATATTTAATGGATCTGTGCAGATGTAAGTGGATGTTGGAGTGCATTAGAGAAATTTGGGTTTATAGTTCTTGCAATATGCCAAAGGCTTTTTAGGCTTCATCTTGACTATGTCAAAGGAATTTGAAAAACATTTGAGTTTCTAAAACTTTAAAGAACTGGACACACAGAAGAAGCCCCGCATTTTATTTTGGGGAGAGTAAAATAGAAAAATCTATTGTGATTTGGCCTTAGCGAGGCATAGTTGTGAGCTGTGTTGCTTTCAAGTCACAGGAGAGCTATATTGTGGAATGCTTTCTCCATTAAGTGCTAAGGTGGGCTTTACCTTCCTAGGGGCATGGATTTAGGATTGAAATATTTTAAGCTGCTGCTTTCTAAAATACTTTGAGTGGAAACTCTTTTGAGAGGAGGCTATCCTGCAGATGCAAGGCTGTAACTTTGTGTATGCTGACAAATTCAGTCCTGCAGACCTCAGTGGGATTACTCATCTGCTCAGAGGTTTTGCCAGGGAAGGGCTTGATTTTAACTGCTATTTTAAGACAAATTGGGAGGCACAACCTCTACATGTAAAATTAATGTGTGTCTTTTATAACTGATATTTCAATGTAACTGAATTTGTTAAAGGTGCAGTATTACCCTGTGGCCATCAACAGATAAAGGTTGCAAAAATAGATCCTGCTTTGAGACTGTTAGTTTTTAGAATAATTGCATGCTTGTATCCTGCACATCCTTGTCTCATAACTGGCCTAAGAATGCCTGCTAGACCCCAATAAACACCTCAATTCCAGTGTTTATGTAATTTACCAGAATATTTCCGTTTGCTCCTTTTAAACATAGGAGACTGTCAGAATTTTAGGAGTCTTCTGTGATAACCTTTGCATTTATTTTTTTCTTAACCTGAGCTGTATTATTCTGTTTGGTTTACTACTACCTACACCCAGCTTTTGTAGTGTATTTGAAGTAGAGCATAGCTGAAGTCAGCTCGTAGAAAATGCTGAACAGGAAGTAAAAATTACGTACAATGAAATGTAGCTTATTTTAAAGTGTAGTCTTAATTATTGTCATCTGTTTGGTATAGAAATTTGCTGAAATACATGAAAAATTACTTGTAAAATTTGCTTTCATTTACAAATTTTTTTTTCTCTAAGAATTAAAGGAAAAATAACTTTCTTTTTTTTATCCTTCTGAAAGTTTAATCTGTGCTAAAACTTACAGCTGCACACAGTGGGTGATAGTAAGATGACCTGAGTCCTAGCCACTTAATAGCGTCCCATAGATGCACATTTTGTCACAATAATAGAGATGTGGTGGTATATTTGCTGTTATACTGCACGAATCTCATTGTGTATTCACTGGAATATAGAGAGATTTTCCTACAGTACACAAAACTGAGGCTGAACACTTCCTCAAAGCACTGACAAACAGTTCTTCAAACTGTATTTCCTCTCAGCTCATAGTCTGCAAATGCTTACAAATTTTGCCTGTTTGCTTCATAGATGAGTAAACTGAGTCACAAAAATGGTAGATTGCTCAAGATTCTCACTAAAGTTCATGGAAACTCCAAGGGTTTCAGCAATTCTTCCTCAGCACGTAGTTGATGAGTTCTGTGCACCGTGCTAAGTTCACTGTCTAAAGCTGGCCAATTTCAGACAAAGAAGCCAAAAGCAATTAGAATTGTTACAGTTCACTTTGCTCCAACTCACCAACTTCCGTGATGCTCTGTCATTTTGAGAGTCAGGTTCACTTCAAATGTGTTTCAGATTGTGGATATTAATTTCCATCAGCCATGCCAGATCTGTTGTGTTAGTATTTCACCCATGACTGAGAAATCTCAGGGTATCCCATTCATGTGCCTCATGTGATCTGTTGTATTAATCAGGTCAGTCCTGCTGCCCTCAAATGAATGCACCCGCAGGCTTTGCTCTTTAGATCTCTTTTGCTGAAGGGCACATGTAACTTGAGGTGTAGTGAGCACTTCTTTAAATCTAGCCATTAGACACCTGTCCTGGTGCACTTTCAGAAAGCTGAGTTAGTTTCATGATGTATATGATGATGGCAAAAGATTGTTTTGTAGCAAAATGTTATGCCTTGACCACATGAAGGAAAGAAAAGGATCTTTTGATTCCTACTCCTTGAATGTTCTTGTTTCTCTTTGTAGGGATGGGAGGCAAAGATGCCCAGTCTGACTTGCTCTGATCTCAGCAGATAACTTGCCTATGATGTCATGGTGCCATTACTGCTGCATATCCACATATTCATGACTTGATTGAGTAGCATTTGAACTGTAGCCATTAAGCTGGTGGTTAGTAATCTTGTGGCTGGTTTCCAGAAGTGAGTGAAGATAGTTGACCTTTGGCTTGCAATTTTAAAACAGCTGAGTGAAGAGGAAAAGTGCTTGGCCTTTTCTTTGCAGGCACTATGTGGTAAAAGCTGCTTCTTTGATTTTTATAACCCTAACAGCACACTGGATCCCCTTACTCTTCTGTCTAGTGGTTCTGTAGCTGTGTGTGGTATTGCTGTTCAGGAGATGCAAGCTGACAGCTTTCTTTAAGCTTTTTAGATATGTGAAATGCTCCTTGCTGAGCCTTTTCCAGAGTAAGGAAGGGTTCCGGCTTCCTTCTGTGTCTTCTGTTTACACTACAGTGCTGTAGCTCTCAATATCATCATTCTTTTCATGTCCTGGTGGTTGCTTCACCAAAACTGGTTGGTGACTGGCATCCTATTTGGGATGTGAAGACAGACAGTCTGTCCTGTTATTTCAAAACACCCAGAAAAGGAAACTGAGAGATTCTGTCTTAAAATCTTGATTTATTACACTTTGAATGGCTGACAGTTGCTGTGATGCTTTTTCAGTCTTTTCCCCTTTCACTTATGTATTTATTGAAGTTGAGAAAAATTAACCTCAGTCTCTGTCTGTATTTGTTACTCAGGTTTTGGGCTCCTCAAAACTATTGTATTTCTAGCAGCTTCTGGGTTTGTTGGCCTTTGTGCTAACTGGCAAGTATCCAGACCTAACGTGTGCTAATGCTTGCCGGTGGTTTGGCAGGGGAGGGGATGAGAGAAGACAAATCATCATTCTTTCTCTCGTCATCATTTCTTTCCTCTATTCCTCCTACACCTAATCTGACGTGTACAGTTCCATGATGCTCTGATAACTGTTTCTGCATGGTTAATACAGAGGCACTAAACATGCTCACAAATATCTTGAATGTTAGAGTCATGGGGGTTTTAAAAGCAGTAGATCACTGCTCCATTTCCTCTTTCTCTTTCTGTCATAGAGTTAGGGCATAGCTGGAAAGTGATGTTCAGAAGAACTGAATAAGTTCCTGTTCCCAATACTTGTCAGCATAATTTATTCAGGGGCACTTGCAGATTGTTTTTGGGTAAAATTATTCAAGAGTTGTTTTAAGTAGACAGCTATTATCTTTAATTTTGAGACTTTCACTTTGTGTGGCACACAAGCAGGCTTCTCTGTACACTAAAAGAAGGTATCCCTTGATAGGATTTTGATCACTTGATGATTTTGTTCATCAAAGTCAAGATTTTTTTTTTCCTGCTCTGGTCATACACTGGACAGTCACTTTAGGTTCTCTTCACATGACTATTTACCACCAGACTTATTTTCTTTCTGTCAGCCTTTAAGAGGGTTGAGTGTTTGCAAACAGTTGATGCTGAGATGGCATTTTCAGTTCCTGCAAGAAAAACATTTTTTCTGTGTCTGGATTCAGTGAAACAGCTCTGAATAGAGGGAGGAGTATGTTAAAGGGGATCATTGGTCTCCCTTCTCTCTCATCCTTTGTCCCTGACCTCACCTGCTTTGGCTGTTGTGTTTTTATGTCTGTGCTAGAGAACAGAAATTCATGGCTTGCTGAGAGTAGAGCAAAGACTTAACCAGTTTTGAGTGAAAATGTCTTCACCCACATCCTTCCTTACACACCACCTTCATCTTTCCTGATTCTTTTGTAGGGAGATGGACTCAGTGTGCACCCAGAGAACTTGTGGAATCTCAACTCTTGGAGATACCCAGACAAGTCCCTGAGCACTCTTGATCTAATTAGGTTTGCTTTCAGCAGAAGAGTGGACAAGGTCCTTCCAGCTGACGTTATTCTCTGACTTAGCTGTGAGTGGCAACTCTGTTATATGTAGCAGCTGGTTTGTGAAGGTGCACTTAGATCATGCTCCTTGGCTGATGGCCTTGAATGAAGATATTTGTCATCAGTGTGTGATCAGTATTGCACTGTAAGAAGACACAACTGCCAGAACATGACAGACTTCTGAAGACAAGTACAATCATCTTGAATGTAGTTGATCTGGCATCCTGGCAGTTGGAGATCTGTGTTACAAAGAGATGCTGCTTTAAGATACTGCATTCTTCTGTCTACCCAACTATTCAGTGCTGATGATTTTAGTACAAACTTCTCCAATATTGTTCCTCTTATGTGTGATAACAATCTGAAGGTAGGATGTCTTGTATTAGTCAACTTCTCTAGGCATTGGAGGGAAGGGTTGTGGGAAGGAGCTATCTAACCTTCACAGGCTGCATGTGGCCGAACACTCAAGTTCTATATTTGTGAAAGAGCTTGGACTTGCTTAGAGCAAGATTGCATTGCTGAAGTTGTCTGTGCAAAAGGCATAAACATGGAGTATTCTAGACTGCACCTGTAAAGTGGTCTTTGCAAGTAGGAGCAAACACATGTCTCCTTAAAAATGACACCTTTGTTTAGTAGCGCATTTGTGATGATTATTTAAACTTGTTACTGGAAGTGGGGAAAAATTAGCTTTTGTGAGCTGTGTGCTGCCTGAAACCTACTGGAGTTTTGAATGTCAAACAAGACACTGATTAAAGCTAGCAGTCAGCTCAGCTACTTTTGTTTTATTGACTTAGCATATATTGCTTTCTGTTATAACCAGGGGAAATGATGCTAATTTGAAGCTCCAGCTGCTTTTTGCCAATTTAATGGAAGTATTATTGTTACAGCTTCTTTGTGAGGTCCAGCTTTTGATATGACTGCTGTGACAGACCTCTGAAGAGTATTAGCATAGACATATTGGCAGATCACAGTTTGGCTTGCTAAATTATGTATCCACTTTGTTCAGCATAGGTGTCAGACTGCAACTGATGGGATGTGCTGTTTGTTTTTGTTTACTGGCAGCATAAAACTGTTGCCTCTCCTTTTGGTTCAGGAATGTTTCTCTCATGATAACTGTATCTGTTATTCTGAGGGACATCCCAGGTGTTGATGGACTAACTTTGATTTAGATTTTTTTAAAATGAAAATGGTAAAAGCTTGATCACAGCTGGGGAAAGAAAAGAGGGACTGGCTTCTAGTCACATGTATAAAGTATTGAGTGTCATAAATGTGGTATTCAGAGTTTTCCAGTTTTCTGTGTAGAGTCTTGCTAATTGAGGAAGGAGCAGGGATCTTGTTTATAGTGAAATTGAGACTTTTCTGGTTTCTCACTATAATCAGGATCCAACGAAGTGAGGGTAGATAAGGCATCCAATTTGTCTGTGTACTCAGCTTAGCATAAACAGTGAACTGTATGACCCCTTGATAAAATCCCCTGTGCTTTAAAGTTGCCAGTGGCTATATATGAAAAATCAATAACGAAAGCCTAAACCTCAGGAAAGGATGTGCTGGGCAAAACTAAATCAATTTCTTTGAAAATGAAAGAAAATTAAGCATTAGTCCCCTAACAACAGTGGAGATAAAATATTTCAATCTCACATTGAGCAAAAAAGGAATGTGATTTACCAAACCTGGTTAATTTTACAATAGAAATCTAAACCAGAATAACTACTAAAGATAACATTAGGACATTTTCAGGATTGCTGTGAGATGGAGCTATTGTATTTATTTAAGGCTATTATACTAATGATGCCAGATTTCCATACTTAACTTGCTGGTTACCTCTGAATTAAAACCTCTGCTAAATTCTTAATTTTATTCATTTAGATCTTGAAAAGATTCAAAAATCAAAGCTAGTTCTAGAACCATCACAATAAACAACTTTAAAAAACACAAACACAAAATTCCCCCCAAATAAAGGCCATTTAAAGCCATTCACGTAATGAACATCAGCAAAGGATTTGGCAGTGTACATGAACAAGTGGAGTTTTTTTCTATGTGACTCTGTCTGTAGCATTTCTTTTACTCTCTGTGGTGTTGAATTGCAGAATGTCCTTTCCAGATTTGATAGCAGTGTTGTTCAAGCAGCAGCAGAACTGAGAGGGATCTGTCACACCTCTCTGCACAGAGGTGTGCAGGGATTTCTGCACCGTGTAGTCAAGAGGCAGGACTGCATCTTCTGTAGCTGTGTCCAAGCTAACTTTCAGGTAGCTGGAGTAATAATAACCACATTGTGGAATTCAGCATGAGTTACAAACCGTAGGTGGGACTCTTTGCCTGTGCTTAGTTCTGTGTTACAGGCAATGCGGTGCATTACTGTCTGATCTAGCTACTCTGGAGGTCTTCATTAGGAAGACGTGTAGCAGAGGGTAAGGCTACTTGCCTTCCTCCTCTGCCCTCACTCCTGTCTTTTAGTGCTGGTGGGGTAGGTGCTAACCAGAGATGAAGCTGTGACTTGCAGATGTAATGTTCAGGTAGAAAAATGACCAAGGAAATGCCTTTGTTCTTCCTCTGATGCTAACCTTACAGACTTTATGTAGTAATGAGTTTTGCTGGGGCACTAGTGGAAAGAGGTACTAGGTCTCAATGTTCTGTTAGTTTTTACTTGCTGTATCCAGCATTTTGTTAGGAAAGCTGCCTTTGATCTCTTGTCATTTCCAGTTTTCTCTGGAAGTTCTGTTACATTCAAAATGCAAATGAGTGGGTGACTTGTGCACATCTACCCAGATCAGCAGAGTGATACTGTGGTAGTTTGAGGCACAAGTTCTTATCTGCAGCCTCATCCCACAGCAGCTCTTGCTCTCTCATTTCCTTTGCTGGCCCTGCAGTGGCAATTAATGTTATCTCCTGAGCTGGGTAAACATCAGTGACTAGACTATATACAAGGAAGTAAAAACGTGGGTTTAGATGCTTAGGGAGAATAAAAAGGAGAATACTTTTCTATTATTTTGTGGTGGGTTGTTGTCATTGTTTTCTTTGTTTTTGCATTATCTCCAGCATGGGGAATGCTGTATAAACTTGTTCATTTCCTTCACATAGACATTTCTTTTTAGATGGAGCAGCTTTGTCGATCTCAATCTGTCAAGCTTTGAGCTGCACTTTGTCACGTTCTAGGCTCATGCCCTGTTGCTGAGTATTTAAAGCATTGCTCATGAGTGGCACATTGCCTTCAACTTTGAAGTCGTCTTGTAACACTTCGTAAGAGTAGGTGTTCAAATGAAACAGAAAAACGGTTGTGAAGCAGGCAGGCTGTCTGTGGTGGAGCCTGAACTTGTTCCCATGTCTTATATGCATGATTGGTGCCACCATCTGACAACTCAAGTGAGAATTGCTTTAACAGACTTTAGAATGTGTTTTTTCATGGTGACATGTGCTAAACACATAGGATTGTACAGCTGAACTCTACTAGATTAAAAAGTGGAACTGACAGTCTTCAAAACTGCTCATGATAATTATTTTTAGGATATTTGTTATTCCTGAAACCCAGATGCTACTCAACAATACTTCTGATTAGTTACTAGATGCATCTGAAATTTGCATTTGAAATGGTTGTGTTCATAATTTTCCTCAGCCTGTATTTCTCTCTTGACTGAAAGAGTAGTGTTTATTTATACTAAATAAAAATCCATTTTAAAAATGTCTTAAATGTCTTGAAGAGCATAAGGATTTTTTTCCCCTTAAGGAATGATTGTTTGCTTGACTTTCTGTGCCTGATCTTGGATCCTTTTGTCTCCAGTTGTTCAAGGTTGTGAAAACAAATAGACAGTCCTGTTGTTGAGGGCTCATCAGATCAGGATTTTTGATCCTGTTGGGTGCAGTTCAGGATGGTGACTGCAATAAGGCAAAAGTTAGGACATCTATTTTTGTCTAGGAATTAGATTGTCAGCCTCTGTAATTAATTTATAATTGTGATGTTCCAACATTACTGACCTTTATAAATAAAATATAGGAAGAGAATACTTAGCAGAGTAGATTTTTTCTGTTTGTACCTGCTGAACTTAGCTGCTTCACGTGTGTTCGTGTCAGGCTGCATGGGGTTGGCTCCACTGCTGCTGGACCTCATGATGAGAGGAGAAAGCATTTTTTTTTTTATTCCAGTTCAACTGAACTGTAATTATACTGTTAGTCTCTAAACCCTCTTATTTAAATAATTTGTCTCTGGAATTCATGCTTTCTTCATTGAGCCAACCTTGCTCTAACTTGTACTGAAACTCCACAGGTTTACATATGGAGGGGGGGGAAAAATGTTGCTGTTATGCAAAATTGTTTCCCCTGAGAGGAACGGGGGGAATTCTTCATGAGTTATGTATGAGCCAGCAGGTTCCACTAATCACAGCAGCTCTGCTAGTACAGAAGACTTGTGGTCCAAGCTAGTCAGCCCTCTGGTTTGTGAGAAATTGGCACAAAATGTTGAACTCTTGCAACTCTTGCTGAGCTTGAGTGGGTTTTTCTGTTACAAATCCTGATGTGCAGTCAAATTTGGAGTATTGTTTTGTTACTTACACCTCATAGCATAAATATGAAAATGATGTAACAATTTGAGCTGCCTTTTACTTTCTGCTGTTAACAGTAGATTATGGTTTACTTGGAAAGAGCCATGCTTAGATTCAGGTTTAAGTGAATTCATTTTGGAATACTAGGGAGGATTTTAAGCTCCAGAAGTCTGCATCTTTCACTAGTTCATCTGGAAAATCCAAGACTTTTTCTTAGGAGGTAACTTCCCTGAGCTCCTGTGTAGTTGAGATCTTGTGCTCTGATCTTCACTACTACTGACAGCCCAAGGAATCAGGGAAGACTCTCAAATTCTCAGAGGTGGGGAGAGGAGGAAAGGTAAACAAGTGCTCCAAGCGTGTCCTACAGTTGCAGAGGAAGGGAAGAAACAAATGCAAGGAGGCAAATGAAGTGGCAGCTGTAATGGAGACAAACACAATGCATATTTCTAAAGATGGAATGTGGCATTTAAACTGTTTTTTTCCAACCTTGAGTTTTGAGATGAACATCAACTTGACAAATATGCCTTGTTCAGACACTATTGGGAAAACCTGTTGTGCATGTGTTCCATTATCAGATTTTCTGTTCCTGCAGTGTTTTGCAAGTCCTTGAAGAGTGCTTTGTCAAAACATTGTTTGCCCTGTAAGTGATAAAGCATAGGCTAGCGGTTCAGGCTCTGTTCTGAATGCTGGAATGGAGGAGAGAGAAGTTGCTTCTTTATTCTCTATTCTGTCCTTATTTCTTAAAATGTATTTTGCACTGATGCCTCTGCCCAACATCTAATGAAGCTATAGTTTGTCAAAAATGAATGTGTGGAATTGTCTGCTTTGACCTTTTGTAGCAGGGTGTTTAAACTTTCTCCCAGCATCAAGCTGTCCTGACTGTTGCTTTCTCCTTAGCAGGAAGTGATAGTCCTCAATTTTTTCCTGAGAATTGCCTTTTAGTTTCAGAGTATAACTTGCTCTCTGCCAGAATGGATAGATGAAAAGTTTTGTGACTCTACCTAGGAAGACTATACCAGGTTGAAACTAAACTCTTTTTACAGGGTTGCAAAAACGTAAGAGATAACCAAAGTGATTATAGTTGACTCAGCTTTCCTGGCTTCCACTCCTTCCTTTACAGCATGTTATGTCTGGAAATCTTGCAAGCTGTTACCTTCACTCAGTTTATTTAGGTAATGTGAAAAGGAAGAGCACAGGTAAAAGGAGGCTTCCGATGTTTCTGTAAACTTGAGCTTTCTTTTCCTTGACAAGCTTGTGTTTTATTCCACCTGTCACTGTTTGGATTGCAAACGTGTGCATAATGCTGCAGTAGGATCAGAGACACTGGATATTTGCATTATGAGTGATAAGTTCCCCATAAAGCTTATTTGTTGGGAAGAAAAATTGATTTTCAACTTCCAGAAAAGCTGAAGTTCTTAAACCTAAGGCAGCATGTTGATGAAAGGGCTGCTCTGCTGTCTGATCAGCTCTTGAAATCTCCCTGTGGGTGACTCTCATGAGTTGCAGGTTAGCATTCTGGGGAAGCATCTGATCTGTCCCAGGAGGGTATAGTTCTAGACCCTTTGGGGGCTCCCTAGTTTGAAGTCCTCACGAAGCAAATAAAGCTACACTTTCTTAGGTTGCTTTGAACCTAACTGGATGTAACTGGTTTTGTTCAGGACTGCAGTCCAAAATGAGAATTGTGGCTATAGCTAATTAAATGCTTGTTAAACCTTTTAAAAAACTCCTGTTGTCCCTCAGGCACGGTTCCCAAAACTCCTAATTTACTAATTGGGAGGGGAAGGGGCATCATCCAAGTGAGTGGAGCTAGTTGTCATGCCCTGATGAAGGGGAAAGTAACACTACTGGAGTCTACTTGGGTTTGGCAAGGTTTATCAGCACTATTGTAGAGATTTGAGCTGACCCTTGTACTGTGTTGCCAACTACCTTTATTACTCAGCTTCCTCCTGCTTGCTCTTCGTTGCCACAGATAATCTTAAGTTTATTACACCTTTATAATGGATTGTGCTTTAGACTTGTCTCTTATGGAAGTAAATTGTACCCTTCATAATGCTAAAATACTGTGCTGTATCATTCTGGGAGCAGTTCCAATCTGAAGTGTATTATGTTCCATTTTCATGATTAAAAGTAATAGAAAACACTTCACATATGGAATGTTCCTCTGTTCTTCTCTGAATATCTGTATTTGCCATTAGAGACTGGGCTAGATGGACCCCTTGAGTGCTGGCTATATTGGGTGAGACATTTAGCACTGGACATCATCTTCCTCCATGTATAAGGTCTTGGCTTCCTGTATTCAAGCTTTAGGGACTTTTTAGCTGGAGACTGTTACCTGGACTAAGGTGTTGTAGCAGGTTACACACCTTCTATGCATGTTTCTGTGTTTCTATGGCCACACCTTCTATGCATGTTTCTAAACCTGTTTTGTGTCCATCTGTCCATTACAGCATTAAATCCTCATAACATAGACATACACTGTGTGGAAAAGAGTTATTTATTCCCTTTGTTAGTTTTTAAACATGCTCCCTAGTAATGTTATTGACTTGAAGGTTTTCCCCTCTTCTGTCCCTATTTCCTTGCAAGAGAAACAGGAAAATATCTCTCCCTTTAATAGATTGGCAAATGTCCTCTTATCTTGGTGGCTTTTCTCCTGAGGAAGAAATTGGGGAAGTCTCATCCCCTATAGTGCAAGAATCATACTTCAATTTGTCCTTACTCCTTTCCCAAATTTTTCAGTTCATTGCAGTATTTTTTTGAGAAGTGTAGGTACACCCAGTACCCATTTGTCACTTGGTCTTTTAGTATTAAAAGTTATTTGTGCAGCACATGTATATTAAGGTTTGAGTCTGTTTAATAATTGTCTTGGTGAACGTTGCCACTTCTCTTCTGCCACCTTCTGAGGTGAAGCTGTTGAACAGTGCAGCCCATCCTGGGATCCCTGTGGTAACAGCCTCTCCTCACCGTGGACACTGCCCCTTTGCTTTGTCTGTTCACCCTTCAGGGGGCTGTTCCTGTGATGTTAATGAGGACATTAGTGGAGATGAGTAGCTGAAGACATGAGCTGGTATGGTTTGGGGGGTTTTTTTGGTTTGGGTTTTTTGGTGGTGGTTTTTTAATGAAGCAACCCACATAAAACCTAGAAAAGCTGAGTCTTGGCCTTGCAGCCATTGTACTTTATCTCAATTAGTGATTCATCTGTCTTCTGTACGGAGTTATATTTTTGTTCTCTCTTGCCACTGATTAAATGGAGGTCTGAGGTGAAGACTGCTTTTTGCTTTTATAGCTTTGCCAAGAGCCCAGCTTCCAAACAGCTGCTTGAAAGTCAACTTAATTGGATAGTGTACTTCCAGGGAGACCTTATGGCTGCACACTAGCAATATTGCTGCAAAGCAGCTGGGACCAACTGGCATCTGTCATAGTGTAAGATATGTATTTAATATCCTTAGATAAGGACTGATCCTGGTTTGGGAGTCTGTTAGTGGGATGGCTTGCACTCACTGAGGTCTTCCCAGAACTCCAATTTTGGGAAAGTTTTTGAATGCAATCACACTAATGCATGGTCTCAAAATCCCATTTTGTTGTGTAGTAATGACTGATCTCTTGTCAGGGCCCTGGAGGGAGGCTTTTGTGGTCGAGTCATTGATCTTCTGTTTGGAATCTCGAAGTAAGGAAGAGTTATAGTGCCTTAGCTTGTTCTGAGCCTTACAATGGAGGTACTGTGCTACTGTAGCATACTTGGGACCTTAAAATTATTCTGTGGTCAAATAATATACCCTAGGGTGTCAGTGACCTGCATTATGATATCCCTTCCAGGTTATTGCAATGGAGCCATAACGAGTTCTATTCTTGTTTTTAATTTGTTCTTGACCTGGAACAGGTCTTCTAATTTGAGACACTAATTAGGAGATAGTTTTAGTTATCTCTGATATTTTTCCATGAAGAATTTAGTGCCTCAGCTGTCTTGACTTTAGGATTCTGGAGAAAGTTACTGCTTTTGGCATTTGGTATCTGCATTTCTGCATTATTCATGTAAAGTGACTCTTTGATTTTCTTTTTTGCCCATAAGCCAGGGAAGCAGCAATAAGCTTTTTCTTGTAGAGATTACTGGCGTTTCTAATAGTGTGTTACATTTAAACAAAACAAAGAAATAAACCCCTGTATACCAGTACTTACCACTTTCGTTCTTCTGTTCCTCTGACATATTTAGGTATCCTCTTAAATACACAAAGTTCTCAGTGTGAGAAAATTCCACTTAAATTTTTTATTTTCCTTTTATGGAGAGAATTGGACATGAACTAATGCTGTTTATTAGCTCTGAAGTGAAAGAGGAACTTCCTAACATAAGGGGAATTTTTTTAAAGCAGCGCTTTGACGTGTAGATGTTGCCCTTTTTTTGTGCTTCTCATTTTCCACTTTCCCCTCCCCTCCAGTGCATAATTCAGTAGTCTACTTTCAGTAAGCCCCCACAGCAGTGGGTTTGGACTTTTTTCTGAGATAGAATGCAAGTTACACTTACATTGGAGTTCTTGGGCCTTGCATTATCCCATTTTAAGTCAGAGTAGGAACACTGGTTTGGTACTGGAATGAGTATATGTTACAGACCACTGAGCAGGTCTCTGGTGGTCATCTTTCCTCTTCCTTATTCAGCAGAGGAGGTTATTGGTATCTTTCCGCTTTTTGCCATTCATAATGACTTCTGGCCTTCCACATGGACTTCCTTTTGGGGTTAGATAGAGGCCATTTATTTCTGATAGCTTTCCTTTTTTTTAAAGGAATGATCCTTATTCTTCAACAGCTGGTTCTTTGGTTTCGATTCAGACATCCTTCTCTCCAGCTCCTTGGTCTATCATTAGTTATCAAAGGATGTTCTTTCAGTCTACCAAGGAGTGCATATGTTTACAGGCCCTGTGTGTTAGTGTGTTTTTCCTTTCTTTTTGAAAGGTTAATGCTTCCTGTTTGGCAAGAAATTGTTGGACTTTTTATGGTTAAATTGAGGCCATTGTAGTTCTGACTTTTGTTACTCCAAACAGAATTGTATTTCATTATATATACACTATTGGTTCTCCAGAAATTGAATCATAATCTAGTGATGAGTTTGAAGAAGAAACAAAAGCTGATTAACGTTGGAGTGAATCAACACTTTAAACTTAAGGCCTGTTATGACTCAAAAATAGGCTAAAGTTAAATGTCATTAAAAGATTTCTGGGATATAATAGTTCATTATTCCATAGGAGGCTGAAAACAATCATACATTTCTCCTGAAAGATCAACATGAGATGTTGGTACACCAGCCCTGCTCTGTGTTTTTATAGACTCTGTTGCATTTGCCCTGTTGAGGTTTAGATATCCTAAAGGCTAAGTGGCTGTGAGAGCACTGAAGAAGCTTTGTGCAGAAAAGGCTGGGTTTGGCCATTCTGTAAGAGCTTGCTGGTGGACAGCTGTATTGCCCAAGTCTGGCTAATAAAATGACTGAGGATACAGTGTTAAGAACACTGACCTACAGGTTGTATCCCTCTTGATGGAAGAGCTATGGAAGCCTGGAAAAGAAATTTAAGAGTTTGTCTGAAACAAGTTCTTTTAGGAGCTTTGTAGCTTGAGAAGGATGACTGAACACAACCAGTTAGTGCAATTTGGTTTTACTGGCTTTTAAAATTTAGAACCATTTCTCAAAAGGACCTGTGAGGCAGAGTTGTGATGAAGTTTATTTTCACAGAGGCTATTTAGCTACAAATTCCACTGAAATAGGTTTTTTTCTGGATTTTTTTTTCATTCTAATGCCTTATTGACTGTTTTGAAACTTGTTTGCTTCCTGCATGCCCAGAAGTTTGAATTTGGAGTATACTTGATGTCTTTTGGCTAACAAGGGTTTTCCAGTACAATTGCTATTTGAAATCTTTCCACCTGGCTAAGTGGAAATGACCAAAGTTGCTGGGTGAAAGCTCTGTTGTATCTTGTAACAGCCTCCAGTGGTGGCTTGAAGAGTCTGAAAGAATAGACTGTTTGAAGTGTCTTTGAACTTCAGCTTATTAGTGCAACACCAACATGATCCTGATTGATTGTGAGGTTTTTTTTAAACCAGGCAAGCTTTTTGGGTTTTGCTGGCTGTTTTTTGGTTTTGTTCTTTGAAGGGTGGCTGTTGGCTGCTGGGAGCTGTGCCCATTCCTTGAAACACTGGTGCAAGAAAGTGGCAGTGTGCCATCTGAGGCCTTTAAAAGCAAGTTCCCTAAATCTTTTCTCCACTAATAGACCTGTGTATTATCCTCTCTTTCTCCTTCATTCAGTGTTCCATGGGCAGAGAACTGACTGGTGCTGATGTAATGTACAGTAAAGCTGCATGTCCTTTCTTCTTCTTTGGTTCTGTTTTATGAGATTGGAGACATTCTGCCACAAGTTTCTAAGTGTGTATAATGTTCTCAAGCCAGTTGTGCAAACTGCCTTCAGTTTGCCCTGTTTGCTATATACACTTAGGCCCTCAAAGATTTGCAAGATCTTGGTGTGCTTTGCATTATGCAAATGTGACAGGAATGAGTCAGATGATATTCAGTGTTCTGATCAGAAACCATTTGCAAGTGTCTTCCTCTTGTGTGTGCATGTCTCACTAGAGAGGAAGTCTGAGCAGCTTTGCAGTTACTGGAAAACAAGAGGAGTTCCTGTCTCTTAAATATTCTCTCTCTGAAGATCAGCCAGACCAAGTACCTGCACATTTCCTCTCCAGTTTGAGACATAAGTCAGTAGAAAAAGATTAAATAAACAGTCAAAACCCATGCTAATTAAAACTGTCACTCTGCAGCTGACAAATCTCTAATGTATGTAGCTGGAGTTCCTTAGTGACAAATTAGTGTGTTAGATGCCAAAAATGGTGCTTTTTACACTGTGGAAAACTGAGCTGTTTTGTCTTACTGAGCCAAAATACTGGCTGTGTGCAAAGAAACTGCCTTGATTTGTACAGGGAAAGAGAAGCTTCATTAATTTATCTCTATTGTAGTCAATGCTGATTTAAAACTGAATTTACAATTAGTTATGAAGGTGTCTTGTTTTAAGCAAAGCTTTATTTACATGCAGTTGGATTAAGATTCTGGATAGGGAGCAAAGTTCATCCCTGCCAGGAGGCTGAAGTTACAGTTACTGGTTTTGCTGTTCTTTTTATGTGGACAGGGGTGTCTGGCCAGCCCTGTGGAACTGATGCGATCATTGTGCCTCCTCTGCTAGCTTTTGGCAGTGAACCATCCCAAAATGAAATGGGTGACAAGTGCTTTTTGCAGATCTGCATGTCTTCCCCACAAAGTAGAGTTAAATCTAACATTCTAACTGCACAGATAAGAGGTGAGACAGCAAATTGTGCATGTGTGCAAACAGAGTCGAGGCAATGGGAAGAGCTTTGTACAGATACCAGACAAATAATTAATCATGGCTGTGTCTGTTCCCAAAGTCATGAGGGCTTCAAGGGTGTGAACAGGCTTTTTGTGGGCTGAATTAAGACATGTTGTGAAATTGTTGGCTAAGAGCAGATAGATACAAACTGCTAATGTACCCAGGACTTAGAGTAATTAGTCTGAACTGACAGGTGAACCTGCTTGGTAAGAGATTGGATCTTGTGGTATTTAGGGATTTGGTTTTTTCCCCTTTCTCAGGTCTTTGCATAACTAACTGACAGTACTGCTAAACTTCCCATGGAACCTCAAAGGTCTCATGTTGCAGGCTTTGATTTAGAGAGCCTGAGGCTTTTGCTGACCTACCAGGTAGGGCTTTTTTTTTTTCTGGAAAAAGTTAACTACTGTTAACTACTTGAAAAATAATTTTCCATGTATCTTACAAGCACCAGACTGTTCTTAATTCCTTGAATGATTTCTTGCTTACCTCTGCTTCCCTTAACAATGTTATTTTATCTCAAGGCATCCTCCTGATCCTATTTAGTGTTAGTGTAGCATGCTTTTATTCCTTTGTTTCCACCCCCATTACTGATTCTTGGCCAGATTCCATTGAGGTGGCCGGAGAGTGGCCACCATAATCACTCTCAGCTGTCTTGTGTGTCTGAGGTTATTTCATGCTTCCCCTCTCCCCCCCCCCAGTATTCATATCCTGCAGAATAGAAGAGTGAAGGGCTCACTCCATGCCGCATCTCTTTAATATGCTGTCTTAAACCAAGATTAAAACTGTCCCCTCCTGTGACTGCTTTGTGCCAAACTGGTCACAGATGCAAATTGCTGAGGGTGTTTATCCACCTTACAGTAAAAATCAATAAGCAGTCATGTGCAGGTTTAAGATCTTTGTTTTTCAAGTGATTGGCTCTTTACTCACTGTGTTTCCAGTTAAAGCATCTGGGAAGGGTATTGGGTAGTCAATTAGTCTCCCAGTTAGTCTTTAACATTCTGCAACATATTAAAATTATATTAGTGTATGACTTTATGTAGTTCAGATTTGGAGATGCCTGATTCTTCCTTCCGATATATTACATTAGAACTGGTTAAATAGGTACAAATCTAGCAAAATATTGACTTACAGCTATGGTGAACCTTGAAAAGCTGCCTATTCTAGGAAATTGGCCTCCTGTTATCTCTGATTTCATGCTTTTTCCATCTGTCTCAAAATGAAGAGATTAGGGTTGATCCTAGCTATGTGTGTGAGGCAGATTATGGTAATCTTATTATTCTGATCTCATTACACTTAGTCTCTAGATTTGAAAATGTCCTGGGTTTAACCCTTTCTTCAACAGCTACCAGAAATTCAGTGAAAAGGTTGCTGAGGTGTGTTCTGCAAACTTGTGATTAAAAGTTTGTCATCCTGAAATAATCAAGCTCTTCAGCAATTTCTGACTTAGAAATACATTTCTTTGAGTCTTGTTCGGTTGGTTGCTTGCTTTTGCCTAAACACACTGTCTAAAATAATGAGTGGGTCAACTCATTAAAGTTACAAAGGGTGAAATTCTCCCTATATTCTATGAAAACAAATAAGTAATGGTTCCTAAGAATTCCATTTTCAGTTTAATACTTTGGGGAGTCTAAAATAAGAGCACCCTCTGGAGATGCTTATTTCATGACAGGTCAGAGTTTTTCTTTTTTTTCCCCTAGCTTTTCTGAAAAGAAATGGGATTTTCCAGACTTTGGCCCAACATTGGACACACAAAAATAGAATACTTAATGGAGTGTCTCCTGATCTCTTTACAAGTACACAGAAGTTAGTGTAAGATGCAGGCAGCTATGTAGCTGTGTGTTTTAGATGAAGGGACAACTGAACTGGAGCACAGGATTCCCTAAGTTTTCAGTACCTATAGTACAACTTCATTATTCTTACTGGGAGGTCAATTTTGGTTGCAAAGGGTTAACTTTCTAGTCTGTGGTGGAGAAAGGGACTCTGCATTGTCAGGTGGACTTCAAGGATTGCAAGAGGTCTTTGTCTTAAACTTGTGGAGGAAGCTGTGTTCTTTCTGCAGGGTTTCAGGCACCACTTATGAAGCTAGTGTTACTGCTGCTTCAGGCGTGTAATTGAAACGAAAGCAAAATGACACTTGCTGATTCTGGAGTTAAAAAGCAAATATGATTCTCTGTCTTTAAGAGATCTGTATTTTATTATAACTCCTGCTGAAACATTCGTCTGGTGTTTGAGATTTTATTGTATTACACTGATGGCCTTCTAGATTAGATACTGCAGGGAACTCTTCTTAAAGCATTAGAGTATTTCTGTGTCTGTCCTACTGGTCATCTGTGAACATCAAGCATGTTTGCCAGTTGCCATCCTGAAGTTGTGTTTGGGGGACAGGGAAGAGGATTGGAAAGGAAGGGGAAAAGATGTGTTAGTACACCAAAGGTGGGATTGGGGAATCCAGTTGCTTCTTCTGTTTCTGTCATTTTTTTGGTTCATCCAAATTGGCCCTTTCTGTAGAATATAGAGAAGCATGCAATGCAGGAATATCACCTAAGCTGTTTCCCTAGCTGCCTAGAGTAGTTGGATGTGTTAGGCCTCATTAGGCCTCATTGTTTTGTAGTGCAGGGACCACTTGAGCTTTTCCTCTAGTTGCTAGTTCCTGTGCTCTATTGATAAAGTCACTAAGTGACTGAGCTCCACTGCAACTGAGCAAGTTGGCAAAAATAAGCCCTTGCAAATTATGTTTTCTTCACCCTGTTGGCCAGTCTTGACTAACTTCTGAAACGCTTGGGCCAGCACAGGGTGGGGATGGGAGTGCAGAGGTGAGAATGAATGGCTGGAGGAGGAAGTACGTACTTCGAGAAGCTTAACTTAGATCTCTCACAAACTTCAAGTGTGGAAACACTGCCTTGGGGATGTGTCTTTGCTTTACAAACAGGATATTGTTGTGTGTCACTCTTCTTGTGGTAGAGCAGCCATTTGTAGGGTTGCACTGTGAGCTGGCCAGGGAAGAGAGGCAACAGTGGAGAGGGATTTGTTGGAGGTTTTTTGGTGTGGTTTTATTTTTTTTTAACGAAGGTTGTCTTTGATTTGGTTTAAAGTGGTTGTGTTGCCTGCCCTGGGAAGAGACCAGCTTTGGCATGGCAGTTGGATCAGCATCCCCTAAGCTGGCACTGCTGCTGTCACACTGCAGTCTTCTTTCCTGCCCTTGGGCTATACATTTGGCCGAGTCTCCTGGCAGAGCAGCGTTCTCTTGGCGATTACAGAGCAGCCCTTTCTTTTACTAACTTGAATTATTATTCTTGCTGCCCTTAAGAACTCCTTAAAAATTTGCCTTACCAAAACCTCTGCTTCTATTGTGCATTCACACTGGGTGGTGGTGGTTGTTTTGCTTTAGTGCTGAGTTGCTGGCAATGTTTTAATATGTTTTTAGATAAGAGTGAAGTATTTGTTTTTCAAATGAGAGGTAGGAAATTGCAAAGAATAAAGAATTGCATGAGCTGGCTTAGTGATAGCATGTTCCATTTGGGGTAGTGGAAGAGGAAGGGGGAATACATGGTGATGTAAGGGCTGTTGCTGTGATACTCCCCCAGTAATAACTTCTGTCGGGAGCTGTAAAGGGTGGAAGGAAAAATAAAGATGCTGAGGGTTGGGTGGCTTTGACACTTGATATGAGTCACGTCTTTGTTGTGAGAGCAAGATAATTCAAATGAGCACAGTGAAGCCTTACTGCAAATGCAAAACTTGTCTGTTTTCTCCCCTGAATTTCATTGTTAATAAAGGAGGTGATAGGAAGATTACAGTCAGAATAAAAGGTTGCCTCTGTGAACAAGAACCATAAGACTGGCATAAGCAGGGTTATGGAAACTCTGCATTGATGAGGCAGGTCTTTAATTTGTGGTATCTGTTGGTTTAAGGCAACTGCAGTAAGCCTTAACATCTGAAAGGTTGACATAGCCTTGAGACTGGAGGCTGATTTTTAGTAGAAAAGTAGAGGGACTTTCTGCAGTGTTTTCAGTTCTATTTTCTGGTCTAATTATCACCAGTTAGTCTTTTCCATTTTGCCAGTGCGTGAAATCTGCTTAATAAAGATCTGTGTCTTCTGTCCCATGAGCACTTACATCATTTTCTTCTGCATCAGTATGCCTGGTAAATTTTTTGGCCAAAGCTAAATGATGCTTTCCCAAAGGTGCAGGTACAGTTGCTGTTGCCTGTCCTAACAACAATAGAAAATATGACTTATGTAGACTGGCTGTTATTTGTGGAGGGATTCTCCTGATCAGAAGAACTGATGTTGGTTTTCAAAGATTGCTTATAAAATTCTATGTGGACCTTTTAAAAGTAATTTTCATTTTTCATTTCCAAATGAGATTTCATTACTTTTAGGATAGGGATTGAAATGTGTGGATGGGGAGTTACAGATGGCTTTTGAAGTTGAGGAAAATGCTGTTCAAATAGATGGTGATAATGCTGTTCTTACATCACTAAGCCTGTAACCCCTTTTTGGTGCAAACAGGAAATGGCAGATTTTTGTTTCCTTGGCCAAAGTGATCAGTGTTTGCAGCTGGGGTCTGAACTGACTAGTGATGGTGTTTTGGGCAGCTGTCTCAAGGCAGTGGAAAGTCGGCTTGTCCTTCTGTGCTTTCAAATGCAAATTGCAGAGTATGCTCTAGGGACCGACAGAAGAGGAGATGTGTCTTAGGTGTTCAAGAAATTAGGAAAAATTGATTGTTCAGTTCTTGCAGAAGATAGTGCAGTTAACACTTGCTTGATATCCTGTGTCCAAAAGGTTTGAGCTTTATGTACTGGTATTAACATGTAATTTTGAACCATCTGGTCCTAAAGCCCTGCTCTTTCTCGTGTGCAGTTTGCAATATGTAGTTGTATGGGAGGAATGATTTCTGCTGTGCATGTCAGTGATGTAATCCATGAAGAATTAAACTTGTCAGAAGGACCAACAGCTGTCATTGTCAAAAGTATGGAGCAGAAAGACTTGATCAGCCCACTAGTATTTCTTTTAAGTGTTCCTGAACTTGATAGATGTTTCATGCATGAACTCTGTGTGTTTTCTGTTTATGCTGCAGAAATCTTCAGATGTCTTTTGCCAAGATCAGTGTGAGACTTAGTTTAGCCTGGCTAGCTGACCTGAAGGTAACTTTCCTTTCTCTCTTACCTGGTAAAGGTCCCAGCTTCAATTTGTACAAAGCTTGAAAAAAAAGCTGTCTTAACACTTGCCCAAATAAGCCTGTTATGAGAAGACATAAAAACCTCTGTAAGCTTCAGCTGAGTCCCTCACTCCTGCTTCCCCATTTCCCTTCCTCCTACTTGCAGTTAGTTGAGGCTTGGGTTTTTCCTGCCCCTTTGCAGAGCTACCAGCGTGCTCCTTCATAAACTCTTGTCCACCCCTTCCTACAAACTGCTCTGTTTGACTCTGCCTAGATAAAACTTGTGTAACTACTGGAATGAATAGTGGAGCTACTAATTCTTGCATATGTTACTTTTGGTGTTGTTTATTGCAAGAATTGTAGAGCAGGCCTTTTTTTGTCTCCTGAAACTGGAATGAAGGGTGTTTCCTTCGTGGCAGTGCTTGCTCAAGCAGTCCTGCCCTATTCCTTTCCTTCCTGTCTCCTCCGTCACTTGCTTCAGTTCCAGAGTTGCACCCTGCACTTGCTGGTGTAGCTCTGTGTGTAGCCAACCCATCAACTGAGACAGGTGAAAAATACACCACCTCCCTGAACTGTTTGGCACTCAGAGCAGTTCCCCAGTCTGTTGAAGTACACAAGGGCCTGTTGCTGCTGCAGGGAGTGCATGTGGGAGGGTGCATCCACACAACAGCAACTGCACAAACCGACTCAAACAGTGCTGCTGCCAACACCTAGCTGCTGCAGCCCGATGGTGTGACTTCTGAATTGTAGCTGGGTTGGGATTCACACTCAGAAGTATCAGTGTTAATTCTGTGGCCAAGGTGTATATGCAGGCTTAAGTCATCTGGATTTTGGTTTACAGCTTGGTGTTTAGTTGATTGTGTTCCACCTTTCAGGGCATAACTTGACAACTGTTTTGAGTAGCATCAATAACAACTGAAGTGTACAAAAGTTTGGTAATGTCAGGGTAACTAAAGTGTTGCATAGCTTTTCAAATACATTTTTAATGTGGCATACTTGGTGTTATTAACTAAGGGAACTTTGTTCTCTAGATAATTAGTTGCTAAATATTATTCCTGATATCTTTCAGGCAAAGAGCTGAGCAAGACTTTCACATTCTGTAACATTTACAATGCTAGAAAATATTAAGCAATCAATATTAAATGTAAGAATCTATGCTAGTAGAATCCTAAAGCTTTTAAAATTTAAAACCAGATTAAGCAAAGCTAAGGCTTTCATTGCTCTGTTAATTTGTCCACACTGTAAAATGAATGCATAATAAGGGCTGTATAAAACCTTTTAAACAACCATACATTGAAAGAAAAAAAGATTTTAATACTATCTATGTTGTAAATATGCCAATTTTGCTGGAAGCCTTTTTTTCTCTGCATGATGTTGCTAATACTCAACAGGAACCTGCCTCTTGTCTTGATCTTTGGAAGCATGGTGGACCCTTTGCTCATGTGGTTGTGATAGCTTTTTTACTGGAAGAAACAGAGCAGATGCAGGTCAAGTTAACTTACTTAACTGAAAAGCAAAAACTGAAAGTCTGTGTTTTGAACACTTCTGAAATTTTTCTTTAAGGGCTGTATCTTTTCATAGTGTGCTTTAAAATGGAGCAGTGTCATAATGTCTTTAGACATGTTAGTCATTTAAACTTGCCAGGGCATTCTGGAGTATCAAGCTAAGTAGTCCACTGGCCTTGGCAGCCTGTTTTGTAAGCAATGAGGGAGACCTCATTTAGGTGAAACCTACTGTAGGAGGGATGGGGAAGAAATTTAGAAAACCCCAACCATGCTTAGGTGGCAATAGTTCAGTGTTTCACTTGAGGGCTCTGAGGGTGTTTGCACAGTATAATCATGGATACTATCATGTTGCATCAATGACCTGGACAATAAAATAGAGCATATTTATAATATTTGTGGTGATGATTGGTCGAGTTTGGCTTATGCATGCTGAAGATAACAATTTAAAACTATCTTGATGGTTTGAAGAAATGTATTCTAAAAGCAGGTGGATGTTTAGCAAGGGTTGATGTACTGTCATACACATGGGCAGAAATAGTCACCAATAATAACATTGGGGGAATAACCAGCTAGGTGTCAGTTCCTCTGAAAATACCCAAACATTATAGTGGAAAATTGATTGCAATCAAGATGGTGTCACTCTCCAGGACAAGCAAAACTCATAAAGAGATGTATAGACAGGGCTGTAATAGTGCTACAACATGGAAAGGAATTCTTCCACTCTGAGCATGTAAGGCCTTGGATGTTGAACAGTATCATTGGAAATCCACAAGACTACTATAAAACTGCTCTCTAGTCACATACCCTAAATTTCTGATCAAAGTCCAAGTTGTTCCACTAGTAATCATCTTTGTTCCTGCCCAGCTTTTCCAGCACAGGGCTGGAGTAGCCTTACGTGGTGTGGTGTTTTTGCAGGATGCCAAGTGAACTGAGCAGTGTTCTGTGTTGGTGGCTGCAGGCAGCTGTTGTGAAGGCTTGCATTGCACAGCAGTTCATAAGCCATTCATCTTCCTTAACACTTCCTTTTAGACTTTAACCTGCTGTTACTAATATACATCATAGCCACTGTTGTGTACAGGCATTAGGCTGGTTGCAGTAGAGAACCTTTTCCATGGAGCAGTTGCTTGATGTCACCCCACAAGTAACTGTTCCTATCTGGTTAAAAGTGATAGGGGAATTGCTCAAGTTTGGGTGCTAGGAAAAGCAGTAATTAAGACTGAAAGTACAGGAGTGGAGTGTTGGGACTTGGTTTCCTGGGCAGTGAAGGATAGCAGAGCTAATGCTACATGTCCTCCATTTGGAATAAAAAGCACAACTGTCTTAATTTTGGTAATTCTTATCTTTCATTCTTGATGTAGGAGTTTGGAGGATTTTATGTCTGTGGAGGTTTGGAGTACCAAGGGTGAGGTGACTAAAGGCTAGTTGTTACTGTTGGAATATCTTGTTCTTCAGTGAAATCCAAGGACAGTCCTTGTCCTCTGCTGTGTGTTTCAGTCATATTGACTGCTGTAGTGTGTTTAAAGGAAAACAATGTGGGACAGCTAATGCTGCCTTCTGGTCCTAGAGGAATCAGAGTTGTCCCTGTCTGAGAAACAAGTGCCTAGCCTTCCTCAGAGATGGTGACAAATGCAATCTATAGCAGTGCTTTGAAGTGAGAGAGGTGAGGACCAAGCAGGACACATGCAAGTAGAAATAGGAACTATAGGGTATTCAAGTGAAATGGTTATGCAAAGCAGATTAAGAATGGATTTCACAACCTGTAAATCTAGTCTGGTTTATGGACTGTCATGCATCTGTATTTCCCCAGGGTATTTTTCACTTTCACTGTACGTGACCAGCTTCATTTGTATTGCAAAGCCCTAAAAGGGCAAGCACAGCTGGAAAGACAAGCACATGTTATCCTTGCTGGTTCTGCAGTATCCTTCTGTTTGATGCACACCATGAAGTCATGGCTCACAACAGAGCCAGCACGATGAGAGTGGTTGTGTGACTGAGGAATGTATGATTTTGGTATACTCACAAACTGCCACACCACCACTGATATTTCTGCAGTGTTTCACAGTAAGCTGGAGAGCAGCCCTGAAATCCTCTCAGTGGAATGCTTGAGAGCTGTTTTTATGACTGTTTTCTAGTGGAGTGACTTTCGACCTTCTTCCCTCAGAGCTTGTGCCAAGAGCTCTCACTAAAGCCTTATGATTTCATTGAAGGCCTGAAAAGTTGTAGTTGATAGTACTTGGATAAATAGAGCATATGATAACAGATGTGTTTTATTCTTGCTAGCCATGCTGCTAAACCTGAGGGGACAGCTAGAAAGAGCTCCTCTTTTGAGAGGGCCTGGAATTTATAGTATTTGTGTTAGCAGCAGATACAGGAATAGAAACTGGGAGACATTACTTTGACCTCTAGGTAAAAGTAGTTCATTCAGACTTTTTGTTCTCAAAGTTCAGGGTTCATTTAGGTGCTGAAGGCAATGTGTACTCTGTTCTTTATGTACAGATGTGCTTACATGCATTTCAGTTACTTTGGGAATGCTTTTCAATTTTTGAACCTTTCCCAAAGAGGGCAGTTTTTGTGGGGGTGGGTTTTTTTTCCCCCTCAGAATTCAAGGCCATTTTCTTTCCTCAGTAAAAAAGAGGAGAGGATGGCATAGAGCTCACAAGGCTTCACAGCTTTACCTGCTCTCTGGTTTGTGTGGTTCACTGCTGGTTCTTCGTTTGGGACCCTACTTAAACCTAATTAAACAGTGCTACTCTGTTTACTTTTAAGTAAAACCTCAGTGAGGAAAGACACTCATTTGTAAGCAAATTCCCCACTAGTACCTGAGTAAACTCATCTCTCCTGCTCAGCAGAAAACTGACAAAATGCTGTGCTCTTCAGTGCTTCCAAATTCAATGTGGGTTGGGTTTGGGATTAGGGAAGGATGTTTTGTCTTCTGTTCTGTGATAACATCCTGAGCATCCAGCTAGTTATAAAGGGTGACTGGTTCTGGTCTTCTAGTCACTGTGAAGTAACCCTTGGTCTGTTAGGGAAAAACAACACTCCTCTTCCTGTCTTTCAGAAGGTGATCTTGTGAATCCCATAGCATTCTGCTCTACATGAGCAAGCCAAGCTGTGGAGCTTCAGCTCTGATAGCAATGTTTTCCCTTTTTTTGCACTCCATTCTTATCAAACACTAAAACAAGGCAGTGCATTCACTGCAACATCCAAATCTTCAGCAGTCACCCTCGTTATGAAGTTCATCAGAATTAGTGTTCGTTTAAGCACCATAAAACATAAAATGAATCTCACTTCTGAGAGTCCCTGCTGTTACTGAAACACTTGGGGGGCCTTTTAGATGAGGGAAGTCTAATTAAAACACTAGCTGTAGCTACTCCTAGCTCTGTAAAGCTATTTTTGTTTGTGTTGTAAAATCACCAGTACTGATTTTTACTGCAGGCTGCCGTTCTTCCTCTAATGAAGATTTTGCATTAAGCTTCTTGAAAACAGACAATTTGTGGTGTCTCTAGTGTAACCTTTATACAGGTGCTGATAGTGGAAGGACTAATTTGAAGAGAATTCTGTAATTGCTCAGGCTGACAACTTGCTACCCTTCACAAGCAGCACAGGCAAAACTGGTCAAGTTGTTACCATTTTACCTCTCTGTTTGTGCTAGTGGAAACTTCTATGCAGAAGGAAATGTGCTTGAAGATGAGACCTGTGACCAAGTTCCTTGAGCCTTATTGGCTCTTCCCAGGCTCTCCATTAGTGAGTTTGGAGGTCACTGTGGTACACTTTAAAATACTGGGTTTTTTCTTCTATCTCCTTGTGCCATGTAAACCTAAAACAGGTGAGTCACAGGGAAAGAGTTGTCTAGATTGTTCATTTCTTACTTTTTTCCTGTTGTTAAATATATAAATAAGTCTTCATAATTGAAGGCTTTTGCTGGAGGAGAGGTAGTACAAGACTTGCAAGGCCTGAGAGGCAGGGTAAGTTAGTCTGTGCTGAGTTCTCTCCTTGTGGCTGGACTTCATTGCACCTCAGCTAACTTAAAGTTGCCTCAAGCATTTTTTTGTTATCCTGAATGCTAATTCCTTGCTGCATTCCTCTCTTTGGACTTTGCTTTCTTACAGCATTCTTTCCCGAGCTTACCAGCCAGTGCTACTGTGGATTTCTTGACCACTCTCTCTCCAGCGTTTTACATAGTGAAATACTGCATGGAATTGTGATTGCAACTTGCCTTTATCTCACATAGTTAAAGGTAATAGCCTTTCCTGTAATCCTACCCAGCTACTTCTCCCCCTCAGCCCTTTCTGAAGGTTAGGCAAATACTGGATTTACCTAAAAATGTTTGTGGAACAAGTCTCCAGTGATTAAAGGATTTGTGCAATAGACTTGGAGGACACTATTACTTAGGTCCTAGAGTGGCTGTGTGCTGTGACTTTCATTGTCATTTTTGCTTTGCCATCTTTCAGCTTGGTATTTTACTTTGGACTGGGTTGCCAGGTTCCTTCAAGACAAATGGAAATAACTTTGTTTCTTTAAGAAGAAAATAGGTCTAGAGAGAGCAGCACATAACCCAGAACACTAGTGTTTTGATTTGCACAGCTTCAGGAGTTATTCTCTTTGATTCCTGCTCCCAGCTGTCAGTGTGAAAAGGCAGTGTGTGCTGAGCTGAAGTAACAGTCCTCACTTCAGATAAGGCTTCTGATAAAAGCACTGCTTCAGGAGTAGGAAGAAAGGTCCTTGTGCTTTGTGTGTGTTGTGGTTGTGTTGTGGGTTTGGAGTTTGTATTTTGTGCTCTTCCTGTGCCTTTAAAAAGGCACACCACCATTTCAACCTGGGATGAGTAATTTCTGGGCTTAAAAATTCAGTTACAGAGTTGCTGCCTTGGAGTCATTTGTTCACTTTTAAAATTGTAATTCCTGCCCTAGTTTGCCTGTCAAGAGCATTCCCCTTGGATTCCTGAGGCTCTGGGAGTGGTTTTAATGTACTGTGGTGTTTTTGTCATGGCAGTGTCAGGGCAACTTTGCTGAGGGGAAAACCCACATTGGCAGCTAACAGATGGCACTTGAGTAGTTGTGCTGTGTGTGTTAGTAGAGCAAGAATCCTGAAACCTTACAGTTCAGGGAGAAGAGGAGGTTCAGCCAAAGCTCAGAGCTTCTCTGCACAAGTTTATTGGGTTATGTGTCTCCAAACTCCAAACATTCTGATGAACTTGGCTAAATTTGCAAGCACATAAGTATATTTGAGTCCTTAGGTTTAGTTTGTTTGCATCTGGGAGTCAGCCTGAGAATTGAGGTGCCAGATCTGCTTGTTACATTCCAGTTCAGTGTGTTCCTGAAAGTAGTTTGGTTTTAAGAGGATCAAGACCTGTGTGCAACAAGTCAAAAGGGTGGAAAAGCTGTCCTTAGAAATATTTGCTACATGTGGAATTGAAAATGGCTGGGGATGCTTACTGTGTGTGAACTGCTCTAGCTGCCACTTGGGAACTGCCGTGTTGTGTGGCTTTTGAGCAGTGCCTCTTTTCTCCTTCCATGGGAAGAGAGGGGCTTTTGTTGATGAGAGATCTATTATCAAACGAGGAAACTGACAGGCAGCAGTGGATCACTCTTACTGTAAAGCAGGGCTGACTGCAGACTTGAGGACATCACATGGCAGTATGTGTTTAAATATAGTGGCTAAAAATAATCCTTCCTTCTTCCTCCTCTCAAGCACAGATGCCCTAGTGTGAAAGGAAGAGTCGCTCTGGCGTAGACTTGATTAGATCTCTAGCAGACAAGGGGGTTGGCTGCAGAGGAATGCTTTATGTTCTGACCTATACAAAGAGCAGCAGTTTTGAACAGTTTGAGATAAGTGTTTGTGCCTTTTAGATATTTTTCTTGCAGACTTTGAAGGCTGTCGTGGTTTGGAGAAGCAAATCTAAGGTTCATTTGGTTGCTTTATTTATCTGTATTTATTTGTGCTTGGGGAAATTTTCAAAGCAAAATCCAGTGATGCATGCAGTACTTACACTAAATTTTATAGCTTTTGTAAGGCTGGGAAAATCTTACCATACTGCAGTTAAGAATCTGTATTTTTCTTAGACACATAGCACTGATAAATTTTAATCTTAATTATTATCTGGAAATCACTGGGAGGCCAGTTGGAAGTTTTGGATGAATGGATTTACTGGGTGCTTTTCTTCAAATGTTTTGCAGCAAAATGGTTTTATTACTTAAAGTCAGTTCTTTCATTTCAGTAGGTTTGTGATTTAAACAGAGCAATGTCAGAAGTAAACATCTAAGCCAGATACACCAGTGCAGAGAGTTCTTACATGTGTTCCTGACTTTTTAGTTGTGTTTCACTGATGGATGTTAGTGGTAAATGTTTTTTGAAAGCTAGAATTTTGCATGACTGTTCTGCAGTTGTAATAATGATTAATAGCTGTGTAAGTTCATAGCAGCCACTAGAATTCCAGCCTCCTACATGTGACTGCAAAGTTGTCCTGAATTCAAGGTGGTTAGTGTTTGAGACACTGTCAGGAAAAATTCTGGAGCTGTGGAGGTGACTCCTCTTTAAATGGTATGTGAACGCAGGGCTTTGCAAAGAAAACACTGTTCTGTTGCCTCTGCACCCTGAAAGACCCCAAAAGGGGAAAGCAGAGCTGTTCTCAGGGTGACTCTGTGTATATAAGCTCCCTAGTATATAATATAGGGCATGGATAGTTTGGGTGTCTGCCAGGGTGTGAGTGCTAGCAGTGACAGCTAGTTAAAATGATCCTACAAAGGACAATTGGCTATGAAGATGCATCAGTCTGGGTGTGAAGCACAAAACAGCCCTTGGTGCCAACAAAACTACTGAAGAGGGAAGCTGTGGAGGGTTCATTACTCCAGCTGATGTCTCCTGAGCAGGTTGTACATGCATATGCGTAGGCAGTTCACCTCACTGTGCCTTTTATCCAGCCATGGTTTTTTTCCTGGTCACAAAGCTTAGTGTATGCCTCAGCAATGCTCCCTTACTGGTATTTGGCTTCTGGCCAAGCATTAATGAGTACCCCAAGCCCTATGTGAATTGGCTCCTCCAATTCTATTAGCATATCTTCAGAGCAAGATAAAACTCATTAAAGTCATTTACATTTGGGCATTCGAAAGTCTGATAATTTTTTAATAGCCACTGCCAAAAGCACAAGCATGTGCTTGATGTCCCTTCTGTGAAGCTACAACTTAGCTGTTTTTTGAATTCTGGGGGAAAGAACAGACTGCCATATCCCTTAACTGCTCTCTGCTGGTAATGAAATGAATTTGTAGTACACAGTCTTGTCAAAGGTTTGATCTGTGCTGTCTTTGATAAAGGAATGCATAAGATTTGGCTTATTAGAAATCACATCAAAATGTGACATCTTTGTGTTCTGTGATAATGTAAATGGCTCTAGTGCTGAAGGCTGAGGCATATATCAACCAGGCTTCCTGGTCATTCAAGCTATGTGCCAAAATCTCTGCATGACTGACTTGTAGATTTGGGCTTCAGCCTGTGCCCTCTTGTCTCCCTAGTCTCTATACAATGCACTTTATGTTCCTGTTTTTAACCTCCATCTCCCCTGCTGACTGTCCCAGAGCTGCCTGCTGGTGTCACCTACCTGGGGTTGAATGGGTTTCTGCACAGAACACTCTCTCAACCACTGTCCTGACTGAGATGTGAACTGTTTTCTTGCTTGAAGGCAATTCAGCAGACATCAGCTGATCAGCATCAACTCTCCATGTGCAAGAGTTTACCTCAGAGCCTGGAACAGAGCCACACTTGAACTGCTCATGACCTGTGGTCAGATTATCCTTGCTAAATGACTGAACTGTAGTGCATGCTGAAACAGTGCTAGTAAATAAATAAAGAGAAGCCTGAAGTAGTGACTGCACAAAAGAAAGCTTGAATATTTTTATCCATTTAAAAGTACTTAGGATCTCTTCAGTAACTGCTAAAGTCTCTTCAACTGAAAGTATTTTAAATGGGCCATAAAGGTGCATATCATTGCTCAGCTAAAGGTTTCTAGTGACCCTGCTACTGTGTTAGTTCCCCAGTGGAAGTACTGATGCCTGGAGGATGCTGTACATCCTACCATCAGCCTCTTCAGCTGGGAGTTAAGAAGCAGCCAGGTAACTATTAGCTGCTGTAATTCACTGAGGGGGTTCAAATTCTAGTCTCTTTTCAGTTCACTGAATTTCATTTTGGTGGATGTTGAGGTTTTTCTTTTCTATGTAGCAGTCAGCAGTGAAGCAGATCACAGTGGTGATATGTCACATTTTGGAAAGGCATTTAATTTTCTGAAGCCTTCCTGTCAGCTGTAAGAAATTTAAGGCCTGCACCTGTGAATTCTTGGCTGCTTTTCCCTTTAGGTGTGGTGGGTTTTTGGGTTGATTGTTTTTATTTGCTTGCTTTGTTTTCTTTATTTTCTTTCATCACCCTTGCAAAAAAATAAAAATAGTGAGATAGCAGAATAACCCAAAAGTTGGAAACAGCAATAATTGCTTTTGAAGATTTTTTTTTGGGGGGGGGGAGGTTGAGGAAGATCTTGACCATAACTGTGTGTTTATGTAGTATGTGATCTCTGGATCTGCCTTCATTTTGTCTTTCTCTTTGCATTTCCTCGTCTTCCCACATTCAGGCAATGCTAATCATGTGATGTTTTTATGACTTGAGGCTTTAAGTATATCTTGTTTTTTAAACTCATACTTTATTTTTTTGGCAGTTGCTGCCTCAGAAAGCTGAGAAGGAATGAGAGTGCTCAGGGAGAAGTGTGGTTGTGGGGCTTCATTTTAAAGGGGGAGCAGGTTCTGTGCAATGTTTACTTCAACACCAAATAAAACCTTTCTGAAGAGAGGTAGCTTCAAACAATAGCATGGCTTTATTGACAGAACATGATACTTTTTATTCAAGAGACTGCTTTGAGTCAGTGTACCAGGCTTGTCACTGTACCAGGTGGCAGAAGTTCAATGGAAAATAAAACCCTGTGAAGCTAGTCTGCTTTAAAGTATCAATTTGTGCTTTTGAAAGCTGCCTGTTCACGTGGCTTCTCTTGTGACTCCTCATTTTCACCAAACTTTCATTTTCATTTGAAATAATTTTCAAATGATTTCTTCAGTTTAGAACAGAGTTGTAATAAGAAAAGTATCCCTTTCAAAGGAAAGGAAAAAAGGAACCTTTCTTTATCTGTATTGGCTGTTTGTATGTGTTTAACTTGCTTTATTAACATTAAAAAATGTTCAGTAGGCAAGTTACTGTTTCTGCCACCTGATTTAACATGGGGTTAACTTCATTAGCCAAAGCAGCTGAAGCTGCCAGTTGGATCTGCAGCTGAGCCCATGCTAATGTTGTCATGAGGGGGGGGGGTTGTAAAATTCTCTTTAATAGAGATGTTGCCTAGAATCTTTAACATATCCAGTGTGCAAGCAGTGCAGATGCAGAAAAGCTGGATGAAATCTTGTTTGTGCTGACAGCACCAGGTTTGTTTCAGGGAAACAAACTTTCAGGGAAGGCGATGACTAGAAATGGTAAAGGATCAGAGTTTCTTGGCTTGCAAATTATGGGCAGATTTTTTTTTTTTGATGATGGCAGCGAACCTAATTTATGTTGTTAAAAGTACTTGTGGCCTTACAGTGACTTTCTTCTGAAGCATGTAGGATTGGTACCAAAACCTCTTGGCAATCCTCAGTTCCACATCCCCCTCCTTGCTCAGCACTGTTCTGAACGCTCATGAGAAGGCAACAGAGCCGGATGACTTAGCACAGTTTTTCACAGGTTCATCTTAATGAGCAGTCTTCAAAAGAAGAATGGGAAGCATGAGCTAGTACCATTATCAGCTTGGCTATATCTTGAAGTGTGCTAAGCTTTTTTTGTTTGCTTCCTCTAGGTTTTGAATGAAGAATGCGATCAGAACTGGTACAAGGCAGAGCTCAATGGCAAAGATGGCTTCATCCCCAAGAACTACATAGAAATGAAACCACACCCGTAAGTAGAGCTTCGATAGGCTCCCTTGCTCTTGCTTCTCTGCATCCTCTCAAACCAAAGCAAGGCTTTCTGCTGAACACTTTGCAAAATTTACCTTACCTTGCCTTCATCTACCAGAATGCATAGACAGGTAAAGGATGGCTATTGAGTTGTACCTCTGGCTCTAGTGTTTAACTCTTTTCTCAGGTAGCCCTTCAGCAAGGTAGCTTTGGAACCTGCTCTGGTGTTTTGCTGTGGGGTCAGTGAAATTCATCTTGAGGGTAGCAGACACAGACCAGCAGAAAGCTCTTTAGCAGGGGTTTGGCACCACCATTGTCCCAGGAAAACGAGTGACTCTGTTCTTGTGGTGATTCTCTATTTCACATGGTGTAAAAACTGTGGCATTCCCAGCTCACCAGAAATATGTTTAAGGATATTTGGAGCTGAACTCTTAGTGTGTCCCATCCTGAGCATAGAGTGACAGAATTGTTGAGGTCAGACTGGTGGTTGATTTGTAAATTGTTGGCTGTAATTACATCATGAATATGTTGCAGTTAAATCCAATTAAGAATTATTTTTCTAAGAGCTCTTTTGAAATAGCAGAAGGAAGGTTCGGAGGAACTGTTCTACCAGAAGGAGAGGAGGTATGCTAGTGTAGTGCAGCCAAGTGGGAAGTGCAGCAAGGATGCACAAGAATACCTCAAAATTGGTTAAAGCCTTTTCTCCTATAGTAACACGTTTAGTTTACCCTGACCTTGTTAGTCCACTGGGGATTGCAAGTGTACATTGCAATTTCTCTGTCATTTGACTAATCATACATCTTCTCATAATAGTTTTGCATGCATTTGAGTTACACTGCAGGGATGTCTCCTGTGATGATGATGATCAGTTTGTTCTGTAATCTTCCATGATGTGATGTTTTAGAGGGAGAGTGCTGGCTGGTTTTCACCTTTTTTTGATATCAAAAGGGAGCAAACACTATCTTGAGCCCACAAGGGGGTGAAGTTGGTAGTGGTTTTTAAGCATAGTTAGTTTGACCTTTTCTGAAACTGTTTAAAGTGCTTATGGCAGCTGGATGGAATTAGCTCCATGTGTCAGCAGTGCTGGGAGTCTTAACTAGTGCATTAACAACCCTGGGAAATTATGCAAAAGTTTTTATAGCATAATGTTTGCTTAGCTGTCAGGCAGAGCTCTCCAAGCAGTTACAGAGATCATACAAAAAGCAAATTGCATGCAGCCAACCAGAGTGAGAAAGAGAATGTTGCTTTTCTCAGACTAGTATCAAATTGTGTTGTGGGAAGGTGGCACAAGAGCTTTTCAAGAGGATTTGAAAAGAAAGCAACTGAAAATGGCTTTAAGTCTTGTCCTAGTATCTGAGATTTAAATTCTCCAGTTAATCTTTAAGTTAGTCTTAAATGCAGTGTTTCTTCTTGCCTGCATTGTACACATCTGAAACAGTTTGCTGTGTAACTAGTAGCAGATGAAGCCAAAGGGAGATTGTGGTGCATCAGCTGAGTCACCTGGGTTCTGAAGGGTTAATCTGACTTGCCCCATCAATTAACAAAGCGAAGATGTAAGACCTCGGGCATGATACTGGAGAAGAGCTGCAGGAAGCCCTAGCAGGGAGGCTTCCTGTGAAGGCCCAGCAGCACAGTTCAGGGCAGGATTGCCATCCTCTCTTTGAGGGGGCAGGAAAAGAATCTGCTGGTTATGAATCGGCCTAGATCAGACTCATGGTGTGTGTTCCTCAAGTGTTTGTGCTCCTAATCAGCTGCTCTTGAAGATACTGCTGAAGTTTCACTTTACAGTGTTGTAACTGAGGTGGAGGAACTTGGCCAAGGTAAATGGTTGTGCAAAGGAAAGCCAAAAGAATTGCCAAACTGCCAGTTGAAGTGAGTCTGAAAGCCATGTGAGCTTCGTGTTATAGCAGTCAGTTCCATCTCCCTCGGGCTGTACAGCATCAGCCATAACTCCTGGGTTTGGTTTTGCAGTGCTGACTGGATGAGTTTCACCTGCTTTACAAAGCTAGTAGGAGACAAGTGTTACCAAGCTTAGCCCTTCAGCAGGAAGGCTGTGGGAATGCTGGGGTCCTTCTCTTTGGCCTAATTCTGTGTTATTTTTCCTTAATTTTTTCGGTCATTCTGTAGTAAAGTTTGACATGTGCACAACACTTCTGATGCTTTCCAAGTCTCTTCTTAAATAGTATGTCAGAATAATTGTTTCTTTCATCTTCATGGGGTTTCTTTTCAGTTTTTGTATTTAGAATGCAAGCTTCTTTTACTCTGAATGGCTAAAGTGGTAGTAAAGTCATAAAACTGCAAGGGAATTGAAGAATTATGGAAGATTTTTAGTCTATTGGAACAGCTGGCAGAAGACTTTAAGGGTTTAATACTGTTCCTTTGGAAGTGTTACTTCCTTTAATAACAAAGTACACTGCCACTTTGGAGTGATTCAGTAGAATTTAGAAGGGAAAATAGGGTAGACTTCTGAGGCTTCAGGAAGGATTGTAGAAGTTTTGTTGAGCTCTTCGACTCTTTCCTTCTGTTTTACCAGAGATGGGTGAGGTGGCTTTAGGACTTCGTGAAAGCTTCAGCTTCTCATAAGAATGACTGTTTCAGGAAGGATTCTGCAGCTTCTTTTTGCTGACCCCAAACCTTCACTGTACAAAGTGAACTTTGAGTGGAGCTCTTGTTATTAAGTGCTCTCCTCTAAGGTCAGTCATCTGCATGGTTATAGGCTGTGGTTAAGTGCTGCTATCCTGTGTGATCTGCTACTCAGAACTGAAAGCTATATTTTTTTGGTTGTGAAGATGCTTCTACTTTTCTCACACCATGTGATCTACCACTAAGCCCTTGATTGCCTTTAATCTTGGATTAGTCTGGAAATACAAATGCAAATGTGGGTAAGAATCCTGTGACCAGGGGCTGTTGGTCAGTGTTGATAATCTGATTGCCTGAGGTAGATTCACCCTTGGTGTCATGGAGATGGTCAGCCTGTGGCTTTGGCTTCTGTGCAGTTGCCAAGAATCTCAGATGTGGCTTCCACGGTGCAGCTATTTCATGTGACTGCTTCTGTGAAAGCTGTAAGATTGTCCTGACTGTAGAAGAAAGCAAGAAAATAGGCTACTGACACAAGTATGATTAGCATCTTTCCTAGAACCAAGTTGCATGCTCAGCTCAGCACTCCTCTGCAATAAAGCAGAGACACCTTGAGGGAACTTTTCTTGCTTGGTCTGCATGTAACAGCACTGGCAGCACCTGCCTTAGCTTTCTAGCATATGATACCTTTCTCTGACTGGATTGCTCTGGTAGGGGTCAGAGAAGTTGAGCTCTAAGCTGCAGGAACAACCAACTAGTGAATGAAGCTACTCATTCCCTTCTGAAGCAGTCATGTTTTACCACCCAATCTGAAAGAGACTAGAAATTGGTTTGGTTGTAAAATGTATTTTGCATTTGTGCAGAAAGAGTCAATCCATAGTCAGGATCTTGTTTCTACAGCTGTGATGTTTGTTTCTGAAGAGAAACCTGTGGGTGAACTCTCCCAGTGTTTTCCTTGGATTTTGCATAAACTACTCTTTTTTGTTGTTAAATATTTCTACCTGCTAAAATAGTGATGTTTCTGTGCTTCATCTTTAGTAACTTCAATTTGCTATATTTTCTGCTCTGCAGATCTGGATAAGGCATGGGTGGCTTCTCCTTAGGAGGAATAAGTAATAAAGGAGACTGTGCAGTTACCTCCCTACTGATTATATTTAGGTACTAATAGTGGAGTAAATGCTGCTGTATCACAGGGAAGTTCAGTGGTGACCAGCCACCTGTGCAGGACTTCTTTGTCTCAAGTTGATGGCATCATATGGCTTGGACAATTAAAACTTTGCATGTAGAGACATGAGGCTTTATTCTCTAGTGATAGAGGAAGGAAGTTGAGTTGTTTGCTTGAGCTAGGCATTTAATCTGTGTGACTTCAGATTATGAGGCCTGATTACAAAGGTATCAGTGCAGACCACAGCAGACATTTTAACTTTGTCCAAGGCTGCAGCCACTTGCCATGGTAGTCATCTTAGTCTCATAAAGCAGGACTTTGCTGTGAAGCAGTTGTGTCCATTAGGTTCTTGTTGTGATGTTTTGTATGCAAAACCACAGATCCAGTAGGGTACAGAACAGTGTGAATACTGCATTGCATTTTGAGCTTGCTTTTTTCTACCTCTGAAAAGAAATTCTGGAATTTGAGAATTTCATCTTTGCTTTGCTGAATTAGGTGGAATAGGGCTATTGCAGGCACCTGCTTATCAAGTCATGGTTTCCTCATTGGCAGGATGAAACACTATGAAAAGCTGTGTTGTTCAGTAGACTGTATTGGAGAGGCTGCAAGTGCAGTGTAGTTTTTTCTGTTAGGAATCATTTCATCTGTGTGAACGTCTCACCTGTCTCTTCCATGAAAAGATTACAGTTTTCACCTTTCCATATTGTTTTCTTGTCCTCACTATCCAGGTGGTTTTTTGGAAAGATTCCTCGAGCAAAGGCTGAAGAGATGTTAGGCAAACAGAGACACGATGGTGCCTTCCTCATCAGGGAGAGTGAGAGTGCTCCTGGAGACTTCTCCCTCTCAGTCAAGTAAGTAATGCCCAGAAGCAGTCCTGTGGTAATCAGGCCATCTACTGCTCATTTCAACTTGAGAGTAAAGAGCTGGTGATTGTCAATGCTGAGGAGCAGGAATAATCTTCCAGGTGCCCTAGAGCATTCCTGTTTTCCTAGTGATACTTACTTATTCCCTCTCAAATAGCACAAGTACATATGCTCTGGTTTGTCATGTGCTGGCAGGGCTGACCTGGTGATGTGTTGCTGTATCATAACCATTTTTGAGTATTCCTGCCCCATTCCTAGATTGCCATGTTTCCTGTGCCTGTCAGTGACCTGTCTTGACAGGATTGTTGGGTTTCTTATGGTTATCTTTGGTCTGTAACCAAATTTTTGTCCTTTTATACAGCAGCACTGAGTTATGCAAACTAGCTGGATTAAAGCTGCTGATTTTAGAGATGTTTATATTTCTGTCGTGGATGCAGTCATCTCAGCTGGAATACTAGATGGGAGCAGAAGCTTCAATCCAGAAAGTGCATTCCTTGAAGCAAAGTTAGGCTGGCACAGCCCTGCATGCCAGTTAGCTTAGTGCTGCCATCTGGTGGTAATTTCTCCATTGATTCTTTTCCTCCTTTTATGTTTAATTTAGAGAAGTCTTTTTCCTAAACAGTCGCCTGCAGGATTTGAAATGGTGAAGAAACTCTCAGGCTGAAGAAGGGGAAGCAGAGGCAGTACTCAGGAGCTGTTTTGTCTGAGCTTCATACTGTGTATGCCAAGTAGGGAACTGTTGTCTTCTGAGTGTTTTAGAGTGAAATAAAAATACCAATGTGCCCTTCATCTGGAAAATCCCAATGGACCTCTTCAGAGTTCATCTTTATTCAGGATAAAATTGTTGGAAAAGTAGTTTTAAATGAATGCCATCAGGGTCTAGAGCACAAGTTTTCTGAGGAGTGATGAATAATGTGTTGGTTTTTCTGTTCTTCATTCTTTCTGTACAGGTTTGGAAATGATGTGCAGCACTTCAAAGTGCTTAGGGATGGGGCTGGCAAGTATTTCCTCTGGGTGGTGAAGTTCAATTCTTTGAACGAGCTGGTAGATTATCACAGATCCACATCTGTCTCCAGGAACCAGCAGATATTTCTCCGGGACATTGAACAGGTGCCACAGGTAGGAGAAGTGTCCTTGTGGAGTGCACTCTTTAGACTATTCCAACCACAGTCTGAAGAGGGATTGTATCTTAGAGTGAATTAATAGGGATAGAAAAAAGCTGACTGTTTTCCTTAGCTGTGGAAGTGCATCTTTAGATTCTGCAGCCAGAATCACAAGACTGTTAGAGATTGGAAGGGACCTCCGGGGATCATCCAGTCCAACTCCCCTGCTAAAGCAGTCACCCAGAGCAGGATGCCCAGGATTGCATCCAGGCAGGTTTGGAATCTCTCCAGAGAAGGAGACTCCACAAGCTCTCTGGGCAGCCTGGACCAGGGCTCTGCCACCCTCACAGGAAATAACTTTTTTCCTTTTGTACAGATGGAACCTCCTGGGTTCCAGTTTGTGCCCAGTGCTCCTTGTCCTATCACTAGGCACCACTGACAAGAGTCTGGCCCAGTCCTCTTGTCCCAACCCTTTAGATACTGATAAGCATTGTTCACATCCCCTTTGGGTCTCCTCTTCTCCACTAGAAAATAAGCTGGATGTTGGTGCAAAGCTACCTGCTAATTCCCTGCTCTCCCCTTCAGTTCTGGCGAAGTGTTATGGCTGCTGCTTGAACACTTGGCTTGTCTCAGTGTTTACAGATACTATTGCAGGAAGGTCGTCTGATTCCTGTCAATTAAAAGAGTTTACTCATGTTCAGGGACATAGTAAGAAAGGATAATTCTAATTACAGTGGTTCACAGCCAGAACTGTACCCCTCAGTAGCCAGTGAAGTTTCAGTACTGGTCTTTCCTGAAGAGATGGTTACAGGTAGTAGCATATGGAACATCTCAAGCCTTCTGCTTTGGATCAGTGTTAAGAGACACCAAAAACTGCTGCTGTGTTCCAGCAGAACAGCTTGTGTATATCTATCTCTGTTTTGTTCAATTTCCCAGAGCAGGCAGAATGTTAGGTTGCATGTAACTGGATATTTTTTGTCAGCTTTGCCTGAATCCTTTTGCTTCCATGTGCAGCATTCTGGTTCTAGCTTGAAGACAAAGGAGTGTGGAATTCCTACTGCTCTTCAGGTGCCACAGGTGCCTTTTGCTCCAGTTTCTCTGAACTGGCATAGGGTCAGTGATAAACAGGATGAGAAAACAGCTGGCTGAAGATGACAACCACAAAGATACTCCCTAGCCTCACACTTTTAGGAGTGCAAATGTGTTTTAAGTGAATGGTAGCTTTTCCATGGGCATGGAAACGTTTGCTGACCAGGAAGAATGATTCTGCAACAGAATTTCTTGATATTGGAGAGTTTTAAGGAAAATGTGTAAAATGCCAGCATTAAGTTTTTAGGGGGAACTTTGTATCAGAGTGTTCTATTGATTAGCAATATTCATGCTGTCAGTTGGTGAAGAAGGATGAATGGGTAAAGAGACTCATTGTATTGCTGTGGAGTACAAATTTACAGTAGGCCATGAAGACTGGAAAATACTAGGCAAACATCTGAGTCATCTGCTGGGGGGTTTTTTTTTTGGCTTTTCCCCAGAAACATGACTTCTTTCTGAAGTCTTCTGTTCTCTGATGAGATGTTCAAACAGGAAAGCACAGTGATGCTGGAAGCTGGCGTGCAGGGAAATGAAACAGCCCGAATGTTTGTTGAACTCCTGCCTGAGGGAGAAGGTATCTGGAGTCCTGTGGATGCTTCTCACTTTGTGTATCTTTCTCTTTCAGCAACCAACATACGTTCAGGCCCTGTTTGACTTTGATCCCCAGGAGGAAGGAGAGCTGGGTTTCCGCCGCGGAGACTTTATCCAAGTCCTTGACAATTCTGACCCCAACTGGTGGAAGGGAGCGTGCCACGGACAGACGGGCATGTTCCCACGCAACTACGTGACCCCAGTGAACCGGAACATCTAGAGAGAAATATTAGAGATTATTTAAAGAAGCCAGAGAACCAGTAATTACACATACAGAGCCTAACTGCAGCCAGTGACCTAAGATCACACGGCGAGAAACCCCGAGGCACCTTTCAGCGGGAGGTGCTCCTCCTTCCCTCAGTGCGGAACTTCAGGGGCGGGGGGAGGGTGGGGGGAACAGTTCAAGTTACACACCAAAACTTACCTTAAAACAAAAAGAGAAAAGTGAAAATAACCAATTTCCTCAGCTGCTCCTGGGTTACCCCCTTTCATTCGCTCTTCTTGTTTCCCCCTCCTCCTCTGTCCATCAGTGCATGAAGTTTTAATGCCATATAAAGTCCTAGCCGTGCAGTTAAAGGAAAAGGGAGAAACTCTGCTGGTATTTTCTCTCTCTGCAAACGGGCTTCATTTGAGATGAAGGGACATGAGAGAAGAACCAAATCCACAGTCCTGCCTTTAGAAAGAAATAACAAAAATCATCAGTCTCTGCTTTTGCCTTCAACATTCAGCTCTTCTTGCCTGGGAAAGATAAGGTGTTAATCTAATTTTTATTGTCTCTTCTCCTTTGGCACTTTCTTCAGAAGCTCAGCAGCTTCCAAGCAGGGGAAGGGAGAAGAGTTGTGTGGCTTTTTTTTGTTCAGGTTTTGGTTGGTAGTTTTGTTTGTTTTGTCTTTTTTTTTGAGTCACAGAGCTGCTTTGAGAAACTCCAACATACAACTGAAGTCTGTTAATGCTGTGCTGACAGCTTCTTGGGTTTTTCTTCAAGGTGTATGGTTGAGCACATTCTGTAATTTTTTCCATAGTGCCTTTCCCTTCATTTCTTTTTTTATTATTTTTTAAGTTAAAAGGACAGTCCAGAGCTTTTCACAGGGTTTTTTTTCTGCCTATGTGTAAATAAATACTGTTGGGGGAAGGGTGGAAAGGAGAGTGGTTTTATCTATGGATATCTGAGAAAAAGCCACAAATGGAGATGGAGCTTTAATCTTAAGATTTGTCTTACTGTTCAACTTCCTTTATTCCAAGGAAAATCAGATCAAGGCATTCAAGTGGCAGCTTAGGCTTCTCCGAGGAGGGGAGCTGCAAGCAGGAACTTCAAAAGAAGTAAGAGAAAAGGGGGAGTTATGACCAGGGAATATGAGGAAGAATATTTTGGGGAGGGGAGGGTTCAGGGGGGAATTTGAGAAATAATAGCCCTGAGATGTCCTATAAAATGTACATTCCTTTGATGGAAAACTTTACAATGCAGAGAAACCTCAAGAAATAGTGCTTGAATAAACTATGCTATTAGTGAATGTTTCTACGTGATGCATGTAATCAGCCTGTCTCTTTGGCCTGGATAGGGAATATTTGCAGTCGTGTTGCTCTTGAGAAGTGGGGTTGGCATCACTGTTCTCCAGTTTCTCCTCCCTCCTCAGGTCAGTGTTACTGTTGAAGTAGATTCCCCCCCACCCTTCTCCCCATTCACAGCAGGCTGTGTGATGACTGTAACCCCCACCCTGCACCATAATGGCATTTCTTGTGGCCACGTGCTCCTCCACCAGAGCTGTGTGACGTTAAATTGGACAGAAAGGAAAGCAATGGAGCCACACTGCTCTCTGTGCCAATCTTCAGTTGCGTTGTTTTTCCTTTTGGTGCCCATATGGGATCCCTTCACCCCACCAACGATCCAAAACCTGCAGCAGAGATGATCTCCTGCCCTGCCCGAGCACGGGCAAGCTTTGGTTGGAGGGTGCCTTTTTTTTGTACTAAGTGTTACAAACGTTTTATTCCTGAGATGGACTCTGCCTTACACTTTAATTTTCCAGCAGATGAAAGAGAGAGCTATCCTGTAGAGTATTACTTTCTCCCCCTCTCCTTGCTAGCTGTCACTTACTTACTTTCTTCTTTGTAAAGTGATTGGAAAAGGAATCTATGGCATTCTACACCTGGACCATTTGATTGTTTCCTTATTTTGGAATTGGTGTATATCATGCAGCCTTGCAGACATATGTCTTGTGTGTGTATATATATTAAAAAAGAAAAAAAAATCAGTGTTTAAATAAAAAAGGCCTATGTACTTAATCCTTTAACTCTGCAGCAGCATTTGGTAGATAGTAATTAACTGTGAATAATAAATATACATTGAATTCTTCACTTGAGCATCTGTCTGTTCTTTCAGTTAACTGGCCAAAATATGACTGGCCAAGCTCATTTATGGGATGTTTTAATTGCTGTGGGAGGGGAAAAGCTGTAGGATATGCTCTGGCCTGAAGTGCTCAGGCTCTTTAGCATCATCGTTCAGTCTTGGCATGCTTGGCCGAACTCATTACTTGTTAAAGCTAAGTCAGTGGAGAGCCATGTCACTTGGCACAGGTGGCATTGTGAATAGTGAGGAGAGAAAGGAAAGGAATGATTATGTCACTTCTGGGATTGAAGAGCATGGATCTGTCAGCTGAGCAGGAGGGTGGCTCTTTGGTATTTTCTTCCCTTGCTGCTTTCTAGCCTTTTTACCAAACTACTGGAGTGTCCTTGTGGTGCAGACTGTGATGTCATAAGGAGCCAGTGATGGAGAAGGGAACACCGGTGTCTTCTGGAGTGTGTTGCTGAAGGACAGAGGAGAAGATGGGTGTATGACTATGTAAGCACTTTTACTCTGCTCTATCAGTGCCTTTGCAGATCGTTTACCTGAAGAAAGAGAACTGTTCCCTTGCACTAAGGAGGAGTGGTGGGGGCAGGTTACCTGTCAGGAGCTGCCAGTCTGTAGGCTCTGCAGCTTCTCCCCAACCCTCGCTGGTGTTTGAGTGCCTCTGAATTTTGTAGCCAGTGTAAATATGCGGTAGGAAAAGGCCTACCAGAGGGCTTTGGAGGTTCTTTTAACGGTTGCTCTTAGGTGGTATACGCAAATAGAGATGTAGTCAAGGAGTTTGGTTGCTCAGAAATGTCTGGATGTTATGATCAGTTCTTTATTTTTCAGTGTGCAAAGTTAGTACAGAAATGTCAGTGTGGTTCGGAGCTCTTGGTGGTTTTGTAATGCTTGTAACCGCATGTTGATCAAAATCGTCTGCTCTTTGTACCGTCAGTATCCACTGCAAAGTTTCAAAAACCCTCCCTTTCCTCGTGCTTTGTAAAGGAAGAAAATTCTGTTGTGACTGTGTAATGCCAAGACCACGGTGGCAGAACTACTCTCGGGCACTTTGTGGGTGCTTTCCTTTACCGTTTGCTTGGACGGGGGGGTGCAGCTGCAGGAAAAGCCTTGGTCCCTTCTCAATGACTGCCAGCCGCCTGGCCCTGCACAGGAGCGTCCCCGCCGACCTAGAGCGGGGTGCCCGGTGCAGGCCCCTGCCCTCAGCCGCAGCCCCCCCCGGGCCCAGCCCCGGCCATTTCAGGGCCGCGCTGCTGCACTACATCTCCCAGTGCTCCTCCCGCCGCGCAGGCGCAGTGCGGCCCGGAGCAGCCGGCGGCAGTGGGTGAGGCGGGCCCGCACCCTCCTCCGGTGCCTACCGGGGGGGCTTTGGGGCCCGGGGGGAGAGGGAGGGCTGCTAGTGGCTGAGGGTGTTGTGCTGAAGGTGGAAGGGGTGTCTGTGAGGGTGCGGAAAGGGTTGGGAGTGTGTGCGCGTTCTTCGTGGCCCTAAGGGGAGGAAACGGTTTGGGTTGAGGGGAGTTGTCTCCGTGAGGAAGGTGCTGGGGGTGAGAGGAGGAGACCTGTGAGCCTTAGGAGTGACGGGGACTTCAGAATAGGGAGTGAGGGTCTGTGGGATGAGGGAGTGGTGAGGCTATCGGCTCATGCTGTGGGAGGGAAGGGCTCACTGGTGTCTGTCTTCCTGCCCAGGCTGCAGGGACGCCGGGCAGGCATGGTGGGCTATGACCCTGAAGCCAAGTGTGTCTCAACGGTGGAAGCAGCTATAGCAGGATCAGCATCTGGCTTGGTCACTCGGGTCCTTATTAGCCCCTTGGATGTCATCAAGATCCGCTTTCAGGTACCTTGCTCGGGGACAGGGTGAAAGAGCCTGTTACAGAGCAGAGTTGTTCTTGTCCTGGGTGAACAGGTCACTTGTACAAGCAGAGAGCAGTAAATCTGCTCATCAGCCCCCACCTACATTGTGTACATATTGTGCAAGGTAGTAGGGCTGTCTTGCATCCATTGCTTCTGTCTACAGGACTTAACTTGTGTGTTTGAGTGGGATCTTGTGTTTTTCATAGTTTGTTCTTTCTCTGGTTTTCTGAATGATCTCCACTATCTAACTGAATTTCATCATCATCCCTGCTGATTACCTTTGTGTGGCATGCCTGTTTTTATTCTTTTAGAGCCCTGTGTAAATAACATCCAAATCAGTTCCAGATGTGGTTCTGTGGGAAGGCAGAATGTCTTCTCCTAGCATTGATTGACTGTTAGGGTTATGAATTCCTGAATTGGATATTTGAATCTTGTTGAAACATACACAGAATTGAAAATATTTCCTCTGTTTTCCTCCAGCTTCAAATCGAGCAGCTCTCTTCCAGAAACCCAGAGGCTAAGTATCATGGCATCTTGCAAGCTGTACAGCGCATCTTCCAGGAGGAGGGGTTGGTAGCCTTCTGGAAGGGCCATGTCCCTGCTCAGTTCCTTTCAGTTGGCTATGGAGCTGTTCAGGTAAGGTGGCCAGATTGATATTAATATAATTCTGAGCCAAATGTACGTACACAGGACTCTGCTTTGCTTCTCTTCATACTGGCAGCATGGGCAGATGCAGGAGGGTCCAGGTTTACACTGTGCCAATGCGAGGCATCTCCAGTCTCAAAGATGTAGAGTTGTATAATGCTGATGTATAATTCCTAAGTTAATATTCCTGAGCTTGCTGATTGGCCTGGCTGGCCAGCCTGGAGCACAGCTGGAGTAATCCCAGTTCAGGCTGTGTCAGGTGTCACAGACAAGCCCTGTTTGTTCCTGACGCTCAGCTTAGCTGTGTGTGTTCCAAGGCTGTGTAGTTTTTTTGCTTTAGTTTACCCTCTCACCCTATAACAGTAAGTAAACAAATAAATGAAGCCAACGATGGTGTTTTACACAGTATTATTTGGCTTAATTTGTAACTATTAACAACATGGTTTACGAGCTGTGGTGAAAAGAATAATGGACAGCATGTGTGTGTATGGCAAATACTCTTCAGGACACATAGAGCATTAACATAAGGTTTTCACAATTCTAAAAGCAAGATTTAGCAGAAGTGTCAGATCAGAATATCCTCAGCATTCCTTGGGCTGCTGAGTGATTTCTACAAGGTGCCCTTTGAGCACACGCTCCAACAGGTTGCAGGCTGGGGAGGGCTGTTGAAGGACAGAGAGAGGAGGTGGTTACAAGCGGTGGGTGGAGCTCTTCTGGTGAGAGGAGAGAGGAGTGGGAGATGCCTGTTAGTGGTAAGGGTTGACTCCTTGACCTCTCTATGTCTGTTTCCATAAGTTCATGGCGTTTGAAAGCTTGACAAAACTGGTGCACAACTTCACCTCGTACAGTGCCCGCGATTCCTTTGTGCACTTCGTCTGCGGAGGACTGGCTGCTTGCACAGCCACTGTTGCAGTGCAGCCTGTTGACACGCTGCGCACCCGCTTTGCTGCTCAGGGGGAGCCCAAGGTATGCTTAGGATTCAGTGTTTGGAGCTATCATCCATAGCAGTGTTTCATGTGTGTGAATACAGGAGGGTTGCAAAGTACCTAACAGCCTGTGGGTTAGCATAAAGGAGCAGGTGCTGTTACTGGGCAGTGTTTGCACTGTTGCCGAGTTGTCCTGTGCACTGTTGACACAGCTTCCTTCATGACGTCCTGCTACTCCTGACAGGTGATCCAGAAAGGAGACACTGTCCATACCAGGATAACTCAGTTTTCATTTCAGCTGTTGTTCACTTACAGATTGTACTCCCCAGGCTCTCAAACATTGCATGTTTGAAACTTTTCACTTACACAGAGGCATGTTTAGATAATGATGGGGATAATACTTAAAACTTGTCACCTTTCACTTCTATTTCATGCTCTTGTTTATGCAAGAGTTGGTCTGTGCTCATTAGGTCTGTAATAACTAGACTGACATGGGTTTGTCTCAGAGCTGTTTCTGGTTTTTGACTTAGCCTGCAGTAGAATCACGATACATATTACATGAATTTTGTTGTAGGAACAAGCAGAACTGATAAGAGAAAACTGCATGATCACATCTGCGATACAAATGCTTTCAGGCCACAGCCTTCAGCTCTGTGCTTTGTTTCTTCCCCTCAGAAGCACAGCTTGAATGTGGGATACAATGTCAGCCCAGGCACAGCTAACAATCCTATATGTAGTTACTCTCTTGTGGCTCAGAGGTGGGGCTGGGTTTGTCAGCTTACTTGTGAGAGTCACAAGGGCTCAGCTGAGAATACTGCATGAAGATGTGCAGAATCACTTTGTTCATCACTTGGTGCAGAAAATCACTCAGTTGTGTTTTGGGCCATGGGAAATGCCTGTCCATGTTACTGGAAGTAACCTGACCATTGGTTTGCTGGGCTTGAGCCTGTTTCACTAGCATCAGCCTCTCGTTTGTTGCCTAGGTCTATCGCAGCCTTCGCCATGCAGTGGTGACCATGTACCAGACAGAAGGGCCCCTGACTTTCTACAGAGGTCTGACCCCCACAATCGTTGCTGTCTTTCCATATGCTGGTCTCCAGTTCTCCTTCTACAACATCCTGCAACAATTTTCTGAATGGGTGGTTCCAGGTGAAGGAAGGAAAGGAGGTAGGCACTTGGGAGAGTGATGTCTGTGATCTGGAGAGAAAGAAAGGGTGAATGCTTGTTCGGGAGGCTGACATAAGCTCACTTTTCTGGCCTGTCACTCTTTTCAGTGCAACATTTGAAAAGTATCTCAATTTCCCATGTCACTTCTGCACAGATAATGTGAAAGTAAGTACAGTGAAGTTTACAAGCATCCCCAGTTATGGAATAACCACGATGGAAATGTGGGTGGATGGCAAACTGAAGTGTCACAGGCCAGGGCATCTTTTCTTGAGCTGTGTCGTACTGTGGAAAGCCAGCGCTCTGTTTCATTTGTGGGGGCAGGACTTGGGGATTTCCTTGGGCAATCTGCCTGCAGATTCCAGCACAGCTGTTAGAGAAGAGGATTCATTTGGCCTAATTTAAAATTGCCAAGCTCTTGATTTGGTATTTTTACATTGATTTTCAGCTCCATTAAAAGAGAACCTTATCCTGATGGGACCTTTCACCTTGACAGTTGTAGATCCTAGTGCCTCCCTGAGGAGCGGGTGTGTGCAGCATCAGCATGGTTTTGTTCCTCAGTGGAATTTCTTTGATAAAGGAACTAGACTTTCAATATCATGTCTGCATGTTTGTTTTTAGATGGCAGAGGCTGATAGTTTTGTTCTGGGAGGAGCTCGTTTGTCAAGAACAAGTCTTAATACCACAAAACCCATTTCCCACAAGCCTCTGAAATTATCAGGCCGTGTCAACTTGTGACTTATTCCAATCCAGCATAAGTCAGTTTGAGCAGTCAGGAGTGCAAGATTTCCAGTAACTGGGCCTTTACTGGGGGGCATGAAAACTTTTCCATCCACTAGTGGCAGGTTCTCTGGTGACTGGGTTGTTTTGTGCAGTGCCACTTGGCAGTACACAAGCACGAATCAGTGTAATGGACCCAGATGAGCTCTGGCTCCAACCAACATTGTGAGCCAGGTGCAGAAGATACAGATGGAGGTTCTGTGGCCCAAATTATGCAGAAGAGGGGATATGTCAAAGGATCTTTTTGGCCTTTGTTCTTGTGAAAAGTGATTTTTTTAACTTGCCTCTCAAGATCTTGAATCAGAACTCCCTACTTAATCCTCTTCTTTCCCCTCCCCTTTCTAATTGTCAGGTAATGTTACAAACCTTGTCTGTGGAAGCTGTGCTGGCATCATCAGCAAAACCCTCACGTACCCCTTCGACGTGTTCAAAAAGCGACTGCAAGTGGGGGGCTTTGAGCAGGCCCGGGCAGCCTTTGGGCAGGTGAGAAATGTTGGAATTGACTTGTTTTGCATCAGGATTTGCATCTGGATAATCCAGAGCCAGTCCATTGTACCAGAATGTAGCAGTGATTCTCCAGTGGCACCTGTTGTGTTTATATTTGGCTTGGGAGCTCCTGGGAAACTTCTGGGAGCTGAGCATTGGTCTCACTTAGTAATGGGAATAGCTGCATGAGTAAACTGGGATCATTGTATGACACTGGCCAACATACCTGTGCTCTGCCTTCTCAGCCATCTCCATGGCTGGTTATTCCAGAGTTGGCAGCAAACTAGGCAGGCAAAGGGGTTTTGGTTTGCTTTGCTTGCCTGGTTGCAGCTTGGTATTTCTGATTCTGGACCAAATGACTAACAGGGGACGACACTGACCTTATGCTGGGATCATCTGGCTGCCAAGATGTTTTTCTGCAATTAATGTTTTGATAGAAGGGTTGGGTACCAAGTGTTAAGCATGTGTTTTATGTACCAGAACATCCTGAAATTCAAAGCAAATTAAATACTTCCAGTGTTCTTCAGTTCCATCCTTACCACCTTGAAGGACACTGTAAGACAAATACAGATCCTTCAAGGAACAATCTCTTTTTTTTTTCTGTGAAATGTGGAAATTTTTGATCTGAGAAGCAAAGCAGTCCATACCTCAAGAAACTCTGGGAGAGGAATTTGAAGTCTTAACCCCTTGCATTAGATACTTGTCCTTTTCATGAGGTACAGAATTTGTTCTTCACGTTGGTGTGTCACAAGGTGTCACACCTCCCCTGTGTGACACAGCAACAGGCAGGTAGCTCACTAGTGGCTTCTAAGTACTGTAGCTGTGTTTTCTTTCTGTCAGAAAACTGGAAAGTTGTCCCTCCTTGGAGAGCAAAGGGGATGGCAGAGAAAAGCACCCCAACCTGAAATAATGATTTCACAAGGTTGTGCCATCAGTCATACATGCTGTGGGAGCATAAAGATTTTACGGGCAGTCAGTCAGAATGATTTACAGAAGCCATTGCTGGTGGCTTCTCCTCTACCCTTCTTTCTACAAGGTGACCCTCTGAAACTTTTGGCTAGTTCCATTAATAGCCAGAAAGGCATCTCCAGGCTGCCCATCTAGATGATGTTTCATGCTGTAGTTTGGGTCTCTCTGCTCTTTTCCAGGTAAGTTGTCCTGGAGTTTCTTGTTTAACTTTGTCACTGTTTCTCTCCCAGGTACGGACGTACAGGGGGCTCCTGGACTGCATAAGGCACATCCTGCGAGAGGAGGGCCCCAGTGGCTTTTTCAAGGGCCTTTCACCCAGCTTGCTGAAGGCTGCTGCCTCTACTGGCCTTGTCTTTTTTTGGTATGAGCTGTTCTGCAGCCTCCTGTGTGCCCTGAAGAGCACCGATAGCGCTACGAGGAAGGAAGGGGAAGGCCCTGGAGGAGGGGAAACTGATGGCTTTGCTGTGTCATGAGCATGTTGGAAACGTCAGAGCTCCCAGAGCTCCACCAGCCTGTCGGAAATCACCTCCTGGAACCAAGCAGAAGGAGAAGGCAATTGCAGTTCTGCTGAGAACACTGAGCTGTTTTGCTGGAAGCTGTTTGACTCAGCACTTCATTCTCTGTCTCCTCTAATATCAGCACACATTCAGTGGGAAGAGGGGGAAGCCAAACAGACAACTACCTAGCAGAGACTGTGCTCTGACAGGGTGCCAGATCAAGTGGGTGAATTCCTGTGCTTGCCCTGGATTACAGAGAGGGCTCCTGGCCTAGCTAGTGCTGCTTAGCCAACATACAGTCACTGCCTATCGCTGCATCCGCACAGGTTGGTTTCCTTGCTCTGTGACCTGCTGTTTGCACCGTATTCTTTCCTTGGTGTTGCACAAGGAGCTCTGTCCTGCTGTTGTGAAGTCACTTAAAGCCTCTTTCTTGTGCACAGACCCTCAGTTTTCCTTTTCTTTGCTGCCAGCTGCTGCTTCTTGATCACCACTCGCTGGCTGCACGTTCTCAGCCACCTTAAACTGAATCTTCTAGTGGATCATGCTGACCTGAACTGTCTTTAACTCTGGGGAGCTCCATCGTGTCCTAAGTGCCCATTTCTCTTCTTGTGTGTCTTGCCATACATCTCTTAGGGTTCTCTGTTGCCTCAGTCACTTCTTACAAGGAGACCTGCAGATTAAGAACCCCTCTCTAAGGGGATTCAGCGCACAAGCCCAGTTCTTACCTCAGGGTTCTTTGCTTCAATGCAGTGAGTAAATAAATACTGTGTAGAGTTTTAGAACTATTTAATCTAAGTTGGAATAATGAAGGAAAAGTCCTGTGGAAATTGTAAATACCTTTTTTTTTAATACCACTTTTGAATGTTTCTAGCAAGTATTTCTGTAGTGGCCCCAAAACACTTTTGAACCTCAGTGCTACAGTGATGTTAGCAGATGAAAGTGTTTTGACAGGATTAGCTGAAGTGAGAGGCCTGAACATGGAATCAGAATTGGTTGGCTTAGCATGGTGTTTGACAATGGGAAAGATGATTAAGTTGGAGTTGGAGAAGTGTGTTTGATGAAGGTTTTTTGAATGGTTGAAAAAAACAAGACAGCAACTCTGATTTTACATAACAGGGGAAAAGGGAAAATTACTTTCTTCCTCCTCTTTTACTCTGTTTTTTCAAGCTGAGCAGGGTGTGGTTGACCCAGCCTGGGGAAGGCAGATTTGGAGGGAGAGCCGCTGGGATGCAGAAGCATGTTAGTCATCTGGGTAGGGAAGAGCACTGCAGTATTTAGAGGATGGTTTGACAGTTCTTTTAGTGCAGAGCTTTTCGTGGCTCTTTTGCAATATTCAGGGTGTTCATCCCAAATGATTTGGCCGAATTCCAACCTGACCAATTCCATTCTGGTGATTCAGCTTCGTGTGGCAGTTTTGAGCACATCAGCATTGCTTACTTATCCTGAGCTATTGGGAGAGGCTGTTTAAAGAGCAGCTGCTTCACTGGTGGCAGGGGTATCTAGAGAGATTCCTTGTAAGCCCAGGCCAAATAACTGTGTGTGCTGTGGTTTGAGATCTTAGAGTGCAAAGAGGCTGTTGTACTGCAGGTGACTTTGACAGCAGCAGCGTCAGTGGCAGGAAGCTAATACATGAGCCTCGAAGAGATAGTGGTAGCTGCAAGTGCTGCAAAGGGCAGTTTTGCTTAGAGGAGAAAATGCAATGAATGTGGAGAAAAGTTTCTCAAAGCACCTCAGTCTTGTTGGCATTCTCCTGTGTTACCTAGGTTCTTGTGAGATTCTCCCAAAATCTTCTTAACAGTATTTTTGCCTTTGTTTATTGTTTATCTGTTGTTCTTGGAAGGACTTCACAACCAATACTGAACTTAGCCTTATCACATCCTTCTGAGGAAGAGGAATATATTGTTTCAAAACAGACACAAACAGGTGAAGATTGTTGCTGTCTTTTGGTTGCTGGTAGAGAGAAACGCTCTCATGGTTAGCAGGGACAGGACTGGCCACAGCAGAACATTTTCTGTGCTGACTTATGAGTCCCTAGGAAATGGAAGGTTGTAGCAATTTCTCTTTCCCCTCTATTCTGCCCTAGTGAGGCCACATCTGAAGTATTGTGTCCAGTTCTGGGCTCCCCAGTTCAAGAGAGAGAAGGAACTGCTGGAGAGAGTCCAGCAGAGGCTCCAAAACTGCTCAGGGGATTGGAGCATCTCTGTGAGGAGGAAAGGCTGAGAGCCCTGGGGCTGCTTAGCCTGGAGAAGAGCAGACCCAGAGGGGATCTGATCAATACTTAGCAATATTTAAGGGGCAAGAGGATGGGACCAAATTCTTCTCAGTGGTGTTCAATGATAGGGCAATGAGCACAAACTGGAACCCAGGAGGTTTCATCTGAGTAAAAGGAAAAAAGTTACTTCCCGTGAGTGTGCCAGAGCCCTGGTCCAGGCTGCCCAGAGATGCTGTGCAGTCTCCTTCTCTGGACAGATTCCAAACCCACCTGGAGGTGATCCTGAGAAAACTGCTCTGAGTGACCCTGCTTTAGCAGGGGGGTTGGACTAGCTGATTTCCAGAAGTCCCTTCCAGCCCCCACCAGTCTGTGATTCTATGAAATCAGGACTTGTCCATCCTGTCTTAAACTTCACAAGTCTCATTTGTCACTTTATGTCAAAGAGCTGCTGTTAAACTGCACAAAATAGGGGGAAACTGGTTAGGAGCTCAGCAGCCTCTGGAAAAGGGGATGAGTTGATTTGGTTGTCACAGACATAAAGCGTAAAGAACAGAAAACTGTCCTCTGCTAAGATCATGTTCCTCAAGCATGCTGTGGAGCATGAGGTGGTGCAGGCCAACAGCTTTTAGGGGTATGCAGCAACACTGGAGAATATAGAGCAGCTTTTTCTCTCTGGGAGTGTTTATTCCTCCACTCAGCATTAAGTGAGTTTGCCTCCATCTAACAGTTGGCAAAGTCAGTTTAAGTTGTGCCAGTTTGGCCCAGGCTGTGGAAGTGACACAGGTCACAGGGCTTTGGCACTCAGCCTGGCTTGTATATCCCTTGGGGCTGTTAGCCTTAAATTTTGGAGGCCTGTAAAGGCACCTGGTCTTAAGGAGTGAAGAAAAAAGAAGTGATGACCTCAACAATACAGTATTAGAACCTGCATCTAACAGTTGCTTCATCCCTCACCTCTGGTCAGCAGCATCTGTCTCATGAATTTCCAGTGTGCACTTGGCTATCTGGGAGTTGCTGCTGGGGAAACAACTGTAGCAGGAATCTTGTTTTCTCTTTGGGAATGAGCCTGGTTTAGTGCAAAATGCTAGGAGGTCAGGCCTTATTTATGATGCTGCTCTGGCAAAACACTGTTTGAAGCTGAATTTCATAGAATTAGAGGAGTGGGAGACAGGAGAGATCTGTAGTCAGCTTGTTCTCATATGCTGGGTCAGATTTGCTTTCAGAAGCTACACCACCAGCTCAGTTTCAAGTGACTCAATGTGGTGAGTGACTCACTGTGAGGCTGTGCTGGAGTTCTCCCTTTGGGATGGCTGGGATTTCACTCTGGTGTAATCCTATCAGCAGGGATTTGCATTGCCTGAAGTTCACCTCACAAGCTGCTCAGCAGTTGTGTGTGTTTTCTTCTAGTGCCTTTTACTATCAGAATGTCCAAAAGCACTTTAGCAGGCAGAGTGTTTCAGAGCAGTTGTGCTGTGGTTGTTGGGGGATCTACCATCACTCTTAGCTGGCCTTGGACAGCAGGAGGTGGCCAATGATAGGACCTGAGGGAATGGCATAGAGATGTGCCAGGGGATGGTTAAGTTAGGTGTTAGGAAAAGGTTCTTCGCCTGTAGGGCGATGCAGTGTTGGAACAGACTCCCCAGGGAAGTAGTCACAGCACCCAGCCTGAGGAGTCCCAGCAGCATTTAGACAAGGCCCTCAGGCACATGGTGTGGTTTTGGTGGTTGCCCTGTATAGAGACAGGAGTTGAACTTGATGATCCTTGTGGATCTTTTCCAACTCAGGAGATTCTGTGATTCTGTGGTAGCACTGATGCACGGGTTCATGGTGAACACACTGTCCTGCAGCACGGACTGGCTGAGTCCCTACGACAGCCCTGTCCTCAGGATGCTCATCCAGAGCTTGCAGAGCATCTTACTTTAAAAGGAACAAATGTTTTACAGTTGGGCTTGGAGTCGATTGTATTTAATTTGGGTTCAAGTTTGTCTTGTGATGTAGAACTGTCATTCTCTGTGGTGTTTTGCTGTGTTGCCTGAGTGGATCTTCTGCAGCCGCTGTTGTCTGAAAGCACCCGAGCACATTGTGCACAAGACCTGCCTACCTTTGGGAAGAGGTACATTAAATGTTATGTTGTGTTCCTGTCTGGCTGCAGCTTGTTTATTCCTTTCCTCCTAGTGTGCAGGCTCAGCTGGAGCCTGCAGGACCCCCGTGGCCCTCCTGCTGCCCAGAAGGGAAGAGAATCAGGGCCCAGAGTGTGAGGCGGCAAGAGCTGTCTGGTTTTCCCTTCCTGTCGCTGGCTCCTGGGTGCTGGTCACCAGCAGGCAGAGCTCACCCGTTTCCTGTGCGGGACGAGATGACGCTTTGGATATGGCTGTTGAGAACCCCACCAAGCGGGATCGGCCGAGGGGGATTGTGGAGCCTTGTCCCCCCACACTACTGTGCCCACTACTGGAGGGATTGTTAGAGTCGCGCTGGTCCTGAGCCACACGGCCCTGGGGGATGGGTTCAGGCTTTATTTGTAGCCGGTCAGGCGACAGCGATGCAGAAAATGTTTCCAAACTGCTCGGTCTGCGTTTCCTCTGGCTGTTCTTTGGTTTCATAGCCTGGCAGCGCTGCTCCCATGTCTAAACCCTGCGAAGACTTCACCCCCCTCAGGGGTCTGCACTGCCAAATGGTTGGGACTTCAGAGAAAAAACGTGAAGTGTGTTACACCACGCTGGACTCTTGTTGCAGTGAGTTGGCTGAGTGCATCTCCTCTTTCCGAATTATTTTTCTACTGATTTTTAAAAACTATTATTTTACTCCGCTGCAGCCTGCCCTGGCCTGGAGGAAAGGGTGGGGTCACGCCGGCTTTTATCCGGAAAGCAGCAGCTCAAGGAAACCCCGAGGGGGCCGTGACAGAGGGTGAGTCCTTAGCGACGGGGACCGGGGAGCAGGTAGCCGTGCCTGGGAGGCTCCCTGGGGGTGTCCAGGGGACAGGGGAGCAGCCGGGGAGCGCCCAGGGCGCAGGTGAGGATGCCCGGGGTAGTCGGGAGGCAGCTGGCCATGCCTCGGGAGGGCTTCTCGGCGGTGCCCGGGGGAGGGAGCAGGCGAGGTCGCCGGGAACGAGCCCCGCGGGCCGCCGTGGCCCTGCGCTCGCAGGCGGTGGCGCTGCGGCGGCTGCCGCCGCTCTCCCGCCCCGGCCCGGCCCGCCCCCGGCTCGGGCGAGGAAATGACCTAAGAGGAAACCTGGGCCGTGCCGGGAGGGAGCGGGGCCGGGGCTGCGGGGCCCGGGACGCTGCGGCGATGTCCCGGCCGCCAGAGGACCCAGCGGGGGCGGTCGGCAGGTCGGTGGGGCTGCGCCCGGCTCCCCCCTGCCCTGTTCTGCACTGCCCAGGGGGCACCGGGGGCGCTGCTTTCCCCGGGATCCGTCGCTGCCTCCGTCCCGTGCTGTCTGCGGCTCTGGGACCGGGCCGGGGCGGGGGATCCAGGGGGGCGCCGGTGGTCCAGGTGCCGCGGGCAGGAGGCGGCTCGGTGGGGATGGGACGGGAGGTCCCGGGGGGCCGGTGGTGCCCCTCGGGCGGTTGGTGAGGAGACTCGCTGCTCTTCTCCCATCTCCTTGCGATGGCCACGGGCACGTCCAGCCCGTCCCAGCGGGTATGACCCTGCAGGATAGGGCCCTGGCACACGGGCAGCTGACCGTAGAGGGTGCTAACCCCAACAAGGCAGTCCCCAGGACAGCTTGTTTAGTCCCCACGGGAGATGCTGTGCCTGCTGTCACCCACTGCCACCAGCCCTCCAGGCAAAGGCAGTCCTGGCATCAGGATCTCTGGTGCAGATGAGGCCTGGCTGGTTTTACACCCACAAGCTGCACTGTGGTCTGGGCAGGGTTACTTGGCACAGCAGTTCAAAGCAGTCATGCACATCCCCGTGGAGCCATAAGGAAGGATGCTCCAGGAGAGGTGCTAGATGGTGGTGGCAGAGACGCTGCCAGACAGGCTTGGGCACTTCCAGCTTTGCTGTGTGTGGTGCTGAGCTCTCTCCAGGCTCCTTCTGTGTGGAGATGCTGCCAGTGGGACGCAGGGCTGCTCCTCTGGCACTGCAGAATGGTGTGAATGCAGGAAGGGTCAGAGGGGAAGGTGTTTGCCGACCAGCCACAGCACAGAGGGCACCCAGCTCCTTGTGAATCCGTTTGGGAGAGAAATCTTCGTGCAGGTCCCAGGGCAGGTAGCCCTGTGCAGGTGAGAGAGTTGGCTATGAGAGCGTTGTGGGCAGGTTGTCACCCAAGTGGGGCAAGGTCTATCCTGGTCCTCACAGGGAGAGCAGAGGTGGGTCTCTACCCACGATAGAGCTCTATGCTCTGCTCTGAGTTACTACATGCTTTGCCATGACTTCATGGCAGGTAGTGTGTCCAAGGGGTCAGGCTGCCTGTGACACGTGTCAAATGCTTCTAAGAGGTGATGGGCTGTCAGCTGTAATACCAGTAGGGACCTCTTTGCAGAGAGGAGTGAGTAATGGCCCAGGAATTTCGATGAGCTGGCAAAACTCCTTTGGATGGTTGCCTTCTCCTGTTTGTGTTTTGTGTCTGGCCAGCCCAGCATTTTGGATGTAGCAGATTTATCTTCTGTGCGTGTCAAAAGCCCTTCCTCTCTGTGCCATGAGAACCCTCTTGCTGTCTTCACTGTATCATGAAGCAGAAGAAAATTAATCTAGAGGCTATTTAGGAGCATCACTGGCACTGCAGAGAGGTCTGCTTGACTGCAGGGGGATGAGGTGGAAGCTGCTGTTGTTCGGGATTTGGCTGCAGAACTTGTTGTGTCTCACTGGGAGTTGAGGATTGCTGCTCCAGGGCAGGAGAGGTGGTCTGCTCACTCTAGTTGGGTGTGTGTTGGATGCTTAGGGGCCAGCTTTCACTCTTCTCAGGCTTTTGTGTGAAACCAGCTGAACTAGTGTTTCAAAAGCAGGAGAGAGAGGCTGCACTGGGTGTTCCTGCATGTACTTCCCTGTGTTACAGCCCCAGGGAAGCCTTCTGAGAAGAGATTGTATATTTTGTGGCTGCCTTGCTGTGCTGTCCACTGCAGATCAACAGTCTGAAGCACATTTTTCTTATCAGAAAAATGGTAAAGGCTCTGAAGAGGGAGTTCTATCATATGCTGGTGGGAAACAAGGCTTAAAAAGATGTGAGAGTGAAACTTTACTCTGATCTAGGGCCAGAGTTGAGTGCCCTAGTAACAGAGGAATTTCCTTGGGATGGGGTTTTGTCAGGATAACAGCCAGTGCTCCAGCACTAGGTGGGATTTGGCATGGCTGGGTGAAGGTCTGCCTCTCTGTCCAACTAAGGTCTGTGTGCTCTCTTGCCAGGGGTTGTCACTAGCCCATCTGTTGCCCTGACTCTTGCCCTTGGAGAAAGCCAGTCATGGGGGAAACAGGCAAAGAAGAGTATAAAATAAAGTCTTTTGATGCTGAGACTCAGAAGCTGCTGAAAACAGCCCTCAAAGGTCAGTAGACTTTTTACTGGCTCTTCTGCCATGTGCAGCTTGGCTGGCAGGTGATGCTGGATGCTTGGACTCCTTTAAGGAATACTGGTTGCTAAGTGCAGAAAAGCTGTCTTATAAAAGGTGTTCATCTCTGACTGGGTTCCATTGGTGAATCTTCTCAGGAAGGTCTTTGCTCCCTGCCTTTTCTTTCCCCCTCAACTTCTTCCCAATGTTTAATGGTGCAGCTCTTCAAACTCAGCCCCTAGTTCTCATCACTGGGATTTTCTCCTGTTTTGGGATACTCTCCCCTCCTGCTCTATCTCACTGTCTCTACCCAGACCTGGCCTCTCACCCTGCTCCAGTGCCTAGTTTCCTGCTCTCTGCCCCTCCCCACTGTGGGGCTGTCATGTCCTCCCAAACTCTAGGCTCTAAGTCATGTCTCTGTTCAAAGCCCAGCAAGGGTTTGTGTGTCTGGCTCTTGCTAACTCGACTTTGAAGCAGTGCTGGGATTTCACATTCAGATCAGCTTCTTACTTCCTGTATTGTCTGCTTTCCTCCATTGCTTTCCCATGGTGATGGCTTTGTCTCCAGCCTGGCAGGACCGTTCACCACTGGAGATGGTATCTCCAAAGCAGCTGATGTGCAAGAGGGGCTGTGATTCTTGATGTGAGAGCGAGCATGAGGTTTTGCACCACATAACATGGTTGCACCAGGCCCTGTGCTGACCTTGATTGCTTTCCAGGTACCCCAAAGCAAGCAGAGCACAAAGGGTGCTGGGTCCTGACACTGTTTCTCTTCTCTGCAGACCCCAGCAACGTAGACCTAGAGAAAGTAGCCAATATCATAGTGGACCAGTCCCTCAAAGACTCTGTGTTCAGCAAGGAGGCAGGGCGCATCTGCTACACCATCATCCAGGTGAGAACTCCTTGTGTCCACACCATGAAACACTTCAGCTGTGAGGGTTGTCTCTTGGCTGGGCCACAAGAGGCTTTGCCCCAGCCCTGTGCTCTGACCCCTCTCAGCCAGCTTTCCTCTTCTGCCACTTTGTCCTGTGCAGTGGCAGCATCCCAACGAGCAGCTGGCAAGCACGGGCAGTTAGCTGCAGCTTTCCTGCCTCTCTGGGCAATCACAGGAAGGCTTTTGGATGATCCTGCATAACTCACATAGCAGCATGTACCTGCCCCTCTCACAGCCCCATTTCATCTCTCCATCCTGTTTTTTGTGGCCTCGTAGGCAGAGAGCAAACAAGTTGGGCAGAGCATTTTCCGGAGGAGCCTGCTGAACCGGCTGCAGCAGGAGTACAAGGACAGGGAGGAGCTGCGCACCCGCTCGCTCCAGGCCTGGATCTGCTACGTCACCTTCATCTGCAACATCTTTGACTACCTGAGGGTAAGGAGCTGGAGCAGTAGCAGCCTGCTACTGCTGCCCAGGGGTCTGTAGGCAGCAGAGGTTGGATGGGTGCTGTATGGAGCCCCAGGGCTATGGCTTGGCAGTGAGCAGAGCTGCTTCTCATCATGCGGTTGATGTCAGGGCTGGTGCTATCTACAGGCAAGCAAAGGATTGGAGAGGCAGAGCCGTCTCTGGGACAATCACAAAGTCAGAGCTTCCTCATTTTGGACCTGGTGTTTGAAATCCCCTGATTTGCCTGCTCTCAGATGTCCTAGGCTGAACTAATTGAGTTGCTGTAATGTGCCTGTGAGGTCTCTCCACCCATGGTGTTCACAATTTCTAGCCTGTGTGCTGATGGAGTTTGTCTGCAAGCCTGCACTGCAGTGTGCGTGTATCTGGATGCCTGCTTGGGGTAGATGTAAAAATGATGCAAGCAGAGCTGCAGGCAGGAACAACACTGTTGCCACAAGTGTATTTCCCATGATTACCTGCTTACATTTAAAAATAGATGTTTTTTACATCATTTGTTCAGTTTCTCTGGCTCCTGGAGACTTGAATGTCTCCTACATAAATCCCACCAATGTAGCAGTTGGCAGCACTATTAAATTCTGCTCCTTTCTCATTTGAAGAGTAGCAAGGGAACAACTATTTTAAGTAACTGCAGACTCTTCCCTTTCTGACCCTGAGCTGACAATGGCTCCTGCCTCCTTACAGGTGAACAACATGCCCATGATGGCTCTGGTGAACCCTGTTTACGACTGCCTGTTCAGGCTGGCACAGCCTGACAGCCTGCAGAAGGAGGAAGAGGTAAGTGCAGGGAAGAGGACTGCAAATGCTCCTGCTGTCCTGCCAAGGACCTGAAAAAGCACAGCCCAGGAGGGGGGATGCAGAGGATTCTGGTGCAGAGGAGGAAGAGCTGCCTCCCTGCTACTTCTGGAAGGAGACCAGCCGGGCAGGAGGGTTTGCAGCCCAGAAGGAAGCAGGATAGAGGTGCTGGCTGTGACTCCTTTGCTCAGGCTGCTTGTCCTCCCTCAGGGCACAGGACTTTCTAAGAGCTTTAGTGCATGCACTTCTCTCTCTTCTTGGAGACACCTCCTTGCTCTGGCCTTGGCTTCAGCCTTGCCCCCATCTCTGGAATCCTGCAGGAAATGAATGTTTTCCCACCTGTTGTGGGTGTGTTTCTCTGGCAATTCTGTTTGAGAGACAGGAGAGTTCAGGATGTGCTTTTCCAGTGCTTTTGCCAGCAGACACATTCAGCCTCTCCTGCCTCCTGTCACAGTGACTTGTTGCCTGTTGGAAGTGCAGAAGAGAGGGAACAGGATGAGTTGGTCCATACGTGGCTGCTGAGGACCTCTACGGGGATGTGCCAGAGCGCCCCCATCCTTTGTACTCAGCATCTCCTTCTCTCCTGCAGGTGGACTGCTTAGTCCTGCAGCTCCATCGCATCGGCGAACAGCTGGAGAAGATGAATTCCCAGCGGATGGATGAGCTCTTCTCCCTCCTCCGAGACGGCTTCCTCCTGCAGGAGGGGCTCAGCTCCCTGTCCCAGCTCCTGCTGCTGGAGATCATCGAGTTTCGGGCTGCTGACTGGAAGATGACAGACGCTGCCCAGAAGTACTATTACAGCGAAGTGACAGATTAACCTCTCTGCAGCAGAGGTGGAGAGGTGTCCCCAGCACTTTCACCAGCAAGCTTCAGAAGTTTGAATTTCTTTTTCACACTGATGTTTTTCTAGCACTTCCTGTAAATAGGATTTATACTGGCTAGAGCCTCTGGGCACGTGAACTGTCAGGCTGCAGCTGGTGCTAACGTGACTCTGGAGGTTTGGGGAGGTGGAAAGGGCAGGGCACGTACAACCCAGCAAGTTCTTCCACTGATTTTGTCCAATATTGGTCTGCTGCCAGCAAAGGATAAGGAAGGCTTCTAGCTTGAGCCAGCATTTTATATGGGTGTTAAGGGGAGCACAGTTTAGGATGAGCACATTTTGGTTCACCCAAGGGCCAGCGGAGCTGTGGGAGGCAGAGTGGAAACCTATTCAGAGTGCAGGTTGTACCTGGTTCTCTGGGACAAGTCCCAGAAGTCAGTGTGGCCTCATAAACAACTCAACCAAGTGCTGTTTTTCCCAGACTCCTAGCACACTGGCTGCAGCTGCATGTACACAGCCTCCCCCACGGGTCACAAGCCACCAGTACCTGCCACAGGGCAGCCTACAGCAGGACATGACCAGGAGGACATGTAGCTAGGATCAGGTTTTGTAAGATTTATACAACTGTCACATTTTTTCAGAATTAGCAGGTTTCAATTATGGTCTGTTTCTTACAGGAAGGAGAGAGGAAGGAAACAAAATAGTCTATTGAAGGGGTTTTTCTAATAAAAGTTTTCCACTAATATGTGTTCTGCTTTTCTCTACACAGCTGCTGAGCTAGGAACAATACTTAAAGGTTGATCCTGACTGAAGCCTAAAGGCTGTGATACTTGTTTTCCCCTCTGGTGTTAGTGTGGCTTTACACAACCAGGGTAGCTGGAAGGAGCAGTGTGAGAGTCAAGCAACAGAGACAAAGGTTTGGAGTTGAGAAACCTTCCCTGTAAAACTCGTTTTATTTTGTCCATTAACATTCCCATCAAGTCTGTGCAGACAGTGTTGCTGATGAGAGGAACCAGAAATCACAAAGGGCCTGTTACTGCCCTTTGTACCAATCCTGCTGAGGCTGGTTACGGTGTGGACAAAATCCAGCTTTGCTCTCAGCTCTATAGCCAAAAACATTGCTGATTACAGGAGCAGAGAGACTTAGAAGTCCCCAGGAAAACAGGTAAGTGGAAGATGATTTTGTACAGCATTGCTATAAGAGAAACATCTAAGGCTTTTTCTTCCCAGGAAAGTGACTGTGAAATAACTAGAGCATCCCTGCAGGGGTTGGCAACTTCCAGATTCCTCCTTCCCCCATCCAAATGAACCTTGTGGGGATCACACTGCCTGTCCTTGGCTTAGTTCAGAACCTGCCTGGAAGGGATCTTCCACCTTTCCCTCCTCTCCCCAGCCTCCCCCAGGCAGGTGTCCCAGGGGCTCAGCTCGTGAGGCCGTGGGGCTGGTGGCATCGTGTCCTGCGCGCAGAGTCTCTACCACCAGCGGAAGTGGGCGTAAGCCCGGTTGGCCTCTGCCATCTTGTGCAGTGTGTGCTTCTTCTTGATGATGGGCCCCTCGTTGTTGAAGGCCTGGAGCAGCTCCTGGGACAGCTTTTCAGGCATAAACATCCTGCGGTGCTTGTTCTCCCTGCACTCGGTGATTAACCACTTCATGGCCAGGAAGCGCTTCCGATTGTCCTTCAGCGGCACTGGGACCTGGGAAGGGTTCAAACCATAACAGTTATTACACTGGGTGCAGGAACCTGCTTTTCTCCAGCAGTCATACAGGGCCAGCTGGACACATGGAGATTTAAGATGCTGCAACTCCAGGGGTAGCAACACTGCTCTCTGCAGAAAGACCAGCTCCCAACAGCTAACCTGTGCCAATTCACGTCCTCTGTCCACAGACACTGGCTGCTCTGTGCCAATCCACCTCCTCTGTCCATAGAAACTGGCTGATCTGTGCCAGTTCATCTCCTCTGTCCATAGAAACTGGCCATTGCTACCAAAGCAGATGTTCTGATTAGCCTTGGGTACCTCTGGTAGACACTGGCCTTTGTAAGGACTTCTGTCCTACCTGGAAACTGGGTCCAGGGTGGTTTGTCCTAGCACAGATGGGAGATGGTTACCACTCCCCTGCGCTGAATGACAGAGAAATGCCTCCACATCTCATTTCCCCATCAGGTCTCATGGGTTGCAGAGCCCATGCCAGGACAGAGAGGTTCTGCTCCTGTTTTAAATGCCACACTGTCTAGCTGACCTTTTCTGTGACACTGACCTGCCCCCAGGGCCATGGGACCTCTACCCCAGTGATGTGATGCAGCAGAGGATAGGACTGGTAGTCCTGGGACTGCCAATTCTTTTGTTTTGCATCACTAATCTTTCTTTCCCTAGACAGCACTTGCTGCACATTCCTCCTCTCATCTAGTCTGCTGCTAGGGCAACTGCCATGCTCACAGGCTAGGGTCCTGATCTTGGACAGAGTTTCTAGGTGCTGTTTTAATCCAGATTGCAAAGTGGCTCCCTTTCCAAGGAGAGGAAGGCTTGAGCTGAAGGGGTGGAAACCAGTTCATCTGCTTCCCCAGCTAATTCTCTCCTGACCAGATGTGCTCCCAGGCCCTCCCTTTCACCTGGTAGGTTTTGCCTCCTTTTGTGATGCTGCAGAGCCCAATGATGGGCTGGCAGTTTTTCAGAGCCTGGTGGAAAATGATGTAAGGGTTGCATTCAATTGTCTCCTTCTCTTCTTCTGGAGCTTTGTGGTACTTCTCCAGCTGCTTCCTCTTAATGGTCTCTAGAGTCTTGGGAGAAAGACAAGAGATGAGAGGAAATGGATTATCCCACTCCATGAAGTTACATCACTTTTCCAAGCACCCCATTTTCACTTGAGCAGTTGGTTTTCTAGCCCTACAGGCAACAGGGAAGCCAGGATTTTACTTCACCCTCTTCCAGCTCCTCAGTCTCTTTATCAGACATTGCACTTGAGGTGATAAGGTTGAATAACACAAACCTAGGGCAGGGCAGGGACAAACTGGGAGACAGGAATACAGGTTTGTGTGCCCTAAGCATTCTCCCCTCCAAAGCCTGGACTCAAGAGTCCAGAGCCTGCATATTCTGTCACAAGGAATCAGCAGCTCCTTGGGGAACATTTGGGCAATGTGTCCTCATTAAGCTATCACCCCCTGGTCTGTCAAAATGTCTTATCACATAGTAGTGAGATAATATATGTGCAGAGGGAAGTGCATCAGGACTGCAGAGATGAGTACTGATAGTTCCTAATTCCAGTGGGCTTGGCATGCCAGCCTTCCCTTTCAGACAGGTTTAACATAATAATGAGAAGAAAGACGAGTTCTCACCTGAGCCATGAGGCTTCTGGCCAGCACTTTATTTCCATCCTTCATCATCATATTGGTGAATTTGCTGTAAATACAAGCCAAATGCAATCCAGTTTAAATTCTGATTGGATCACTCACAGAAATCAGCTTCCCTGCCTTGTGGTGTTCCCAGGGTTAAGTCTGGGTGCTGCTAGATCTGCTGCAATTATCACTGTTAGTGGATTTGCTTTGTGGGAAAAGATTAACCCAAATAAAGGGATTGTGCTGTAACAGAAGGCAACAGGCAGTGCAGCAAGTGAAGGCTGAGGCAGACAGCACAGCTCCCAAGCATTTTGGCTCCACAGGACCTCGCTGTAACAGAGGAGATGATGCTTTCTCTGACCTGATCATAGGGTCGCTGAACACAGAGCTGGAGAGAGTGGGAGGAGCAGCTTTAATGGGTCGGACAGTCTTAAGCTCCACTTTTTCCTTCTCCTCCTCAGACAGCTCCTCCAAAGGTTTGTTGTATAATTCCTTGTTCACTTCTGGCTCTAGGAAGCTGGGGTTGTAGCGACTCCATCTCACCTGCATCAGCCTGCAAAGAACAAGAGGAGGAGGACTGCTGTAAGCTGACCCACATGGTATGTTGTGACAGAGATGCAGATGGATGGTACCACATCTCAGGAGGGACATGTTCAACGTGAGAGGCATCTCTACCTTCCTCTCCATCGCTGCTTCTCTACTGCAGCAGAGCTAGAGGCACAACAAAGCCATAGTTTTGCTGCAAAACTATCAGGTAATAGCTGGATGGGTCTGAATGGGAGTCCCAAGCCACAGCTGTGCTGAGCTCTCCTCCCTTCCAGAGCCTGCCCATACTCGGGGCCATGTGGCCTCAGGTTCCACCGTCACGTCTCTGTTCTGGGTGGCCTGAACACACACTGCTCTGTACGAGGCGAGTACCTGGAACTCGCAGCAGGAGGCAGCGTTTGGGTTTGGTTTGGAAAAGGAGCAAGGGAGATAGCGAGATCCCTGCGCCCCTCTGACACGGCGAGCCCAGCGCCCGCCCACATGCAGGGCCCTGGTTCCCCGCGCCCCGCTCACACCCCACGGTCCTTTCTCCGCTAGCCCACCGGACAGCTCAGCCAGAAGCAGCCCCGCGGGTCCCCGGGTTGCAGCGCAGCCCCCGCCCGTCCCTCGACTTCGCTCACCGGGGCACCCAGGCCCGCAGCCGCCGGCACAGCCCCGTTGCGCTGGGCGCCGCCATCTTTCCTCCGCGGCCGGGGCGGGGCTGGGCGGGGCCAGGCTCTGGGGCGGGGCCGAGGCGGTCCCGGGGCCTGGCCGCGCCCTCCTGGCTCGGTCTCGCGCGGCGGGGCGGGGCCGCGGGCCGGCAACATGGCGGAGGCGGAGGGGGAGAGTCTGGAGTCGTGGCTGAGTGAGTATCCTCCGGCCCCCAGCTCCGTTCCCCTCGGTCTCTCAGCCTCCCCGGCCGGGACCCATTAGCCTTCTGGCCCCACGGTTGTCTGCTAGGGTCTCCCTGAGCCCCCTCCCCTCCATTCGGGCCCTTCCCATCGCTTCACCGTCGCCCTCCTCCCACCCTTCCTCGCATCTCCCTCAGCGAGTCGGGAGCCCCGGAGATGGCTGAGACCGAGGCCAGAGCGGTGTCGTCAAGGGGAGGGCGTGCGCGGCCTTGGGACGGTCTCCCGGAGCAGAGCCCTCCGCCTGCGCGGGGACGCGCTCTCCTGAGGGGAGAGGGCTGAGGCCTCCCCTCCTCCCTTCCCGGTGGTCACTCGCCCGCTCCCTGTGCCTTCTGCATTAGCGGAGGAGAGAGAGATGGAGAGGCGCAGCAGGGGTTTGTGTCCGTTTATCAATTGGCTTGTCGGGGACTATGAGGAACGGGCAGGTCTGTACCTCACCTTGCCCGGCATCTGCAAGGCTGTTCCTTTCTTTTGACAGTAAGAGCTCAAGGTAGGCGTCTGTCCCTGCTGTCTCTTCCCTTCCCTGGAGTTGGGTTATCTAAGCCTACAGCCTCATTGCTGTTTGTGAGGTTGAGAACTGGAGGGATTTTTCCCAGAGAAATTACATTCGTGTGTTATACAACTGTGATTTCCAAGCAGACAAATTCTGCTTTGTGCTTAGCTGCAGTTTTAGGGCAGGAGTTAGGAATGGTCATTCTGTGCAGACACAGAGAAGATAAGGCATTTTTTAAACTACTGAATCTTAAACATTAGAGGCAGAAATAAACCCTTACCATGGCTTTTTCACCCACAACCCTTCCTGAGTGCCTCCTCCCTGTCTGTGCTGCCTGCCAGCCGGCTGTGTGTGTCCATGCTGCCTGTCAGCCAGCTAGGTTTGAGGCTGCAGGATCCCAACACAGCACTAGTGGGTCAGGAGGTGATTCGTGAATGAATCAGTCCTAACAGTAACTATTTTCCATCTCTTCCATGCACGGGGACTCCTGCTGCTGTCCCTGGGAGGCTGTCCTGTGCATGACTAGCTTCTTGCAGAGGTGGTTTTTTTTTAATAGTTGTTTGATTACAGCAGTGAGAGAAGTTCATAATTGTTGGGCACTAGGCAAACAGCAGAAGATGGTCATTACTCTAACTATTTCGGAGTCTAAAACCTGCTACCCTTCTGGAGTTATTCTTCTGTAAACAAGATGGAGTAATTTCCACTTAAACACGAGAAAAACTTCCTTGCTGTGAGGGTGCCAGAGCCCTGGCCCAGGCTGCCCAGAGAAGCTGTGGAGTCTCCTTCTCTGGAGAGATTCCAAACCTGCCTGGATGTGATCCTGGACAACCTGCTCTGGGTGACCCTGCTTTAGCAGGGGGCTTGGACTGGATGATTCCCAGAGGTCCCTTCCAGCCCCCACCATGCTGGGATTCTGTGACTCTGTAATTCTTGTTCTTTCTTGGTATTTTTATATGAAATTCAAGCACATACATGGTATCATCATCTGTTACAGGAGTTACTGGCTACATGATGTTTTCAGCTCCTAGCTCTCATTTTAGATCAATCCCTTCTGTCCCCTTGCCATTTTCGCTCCTCCTCTGAACTCCCACAGTTTGTCAATATCCTTTATTGTAGCCAGTGAGACACCCACATCCCTTCCTTTTAATCTTTCTCGGAGGAGAACTGACTCACCAAGTTCAGTGTGTGTGTGAAAATATCTCTAGTAGGAAGGATATTTTGGGTTGTATAGCCTGGAAAGCTTCCTGACTGTTTTCTGGGGTTGTTTTTTAATGGTGGACATGAAGAGGGAGGTTGCCTCTTCTTGGCCAAGCAGTAGGATACTCTGCACAGGAAAACATATGCTAAAAGGTGGTGTTGCAAAGGCCTTACTCACTGTGAGAAGTATTGCAGTGAGCCTGACTGCAGAGGTGTGCACATATTTCAAGGCTTGGGTGTTGCTCTCTCATTGAAGAGGATGCATTTATGCCAGGTCACTGCTCCAGTGGTTTGTGCTGGTGTGGCTGTATCGCTCCTCCCATCGCAGGGGAGCACGGAGCAGTTAGTGGACAGGAATTGCTGGAGGAGTCCTGCAGGCCAGGAAAGCAGAGTGCAAAGGCTGCTGCATCCGAGAGCTTTCAGCAGGCCTCCTGAGGGCTTGCTTCTTGCAACCAGCACAAAGCTGTGCTTTGTCTGGTGCTAACCTTGAGAGTGTGCACTAAAGGGAAGGGCCAGCGTTGCTCAACAGCACAGTCATGAAGAGATGGAACGTTTCTTACTGCTGATGACTTGGTTTTGTACCAGTGATATGCAGCCTTCCATGCTGCCCTACCTCTGTCATCAGGTGGAGTCATAGACCCATGAAGTAACATCATCCTCGTGTCCTACTGCTGCAGCAAGATCTGCACTTCAGCCAGGGATGATCTAGCATCTTCATGTCTCCTGCCTCACTTCAGGCAGCTGCTATGAGAGAAAGTGATCCTTCCTGTTCTCTTCTTGCCATCAGGGTCATCTTCTGCTCTTAGGTGAAACAGAAGAGGGGTTAGAAAATGATCCTTTGACTTCAGTGGTGCTTTTTCTACTGCATCCAAAAGGAAGCTTATGGTATCATGCTTCTGTCAGGCTTAGGCAGTGTCAATCTGTGTCATAGATGCAGGTGGATAAAATACTGTCATTGTCTTCATTTCTTTTTCCCTTGTATTGTCATGGGTCTGCATTCTTCTTCTCCTCCTGGGGATACAAACAGAATCTGTTAGACTCCACCTGCTTGGGTTGGGGATTCCCAATTCATATGCTAAGCCTGACCTGGGAAACCATTTGTTGGGATGGCTTTTGGCTCTTCTTTTTCTGCTTTTCAGGATGTGCAACCAACAAAGAGTTCATTTAGTTGAGTGTCTTTGCTTCTTTGTGCTCTTGCTGCATTTATTAGATAAATTCCATTAACTCCAGCCAAGAACTGCCTGTCTCTCAGCTGGGCCTGCAGAGCAGCAGAGGTGCTTTGGAGCACCCAACCATGTACAATGCCATTTGACTTGCATGAAAAGTCTTTGGATTGTTTTGAGTGCAGTTTCATGATGCTTCCAGGGTGCTCAGCAGTTGTGAGGCTGGTAATAAGGTTTAAGTGCCACATATGTTTTAACAGTTGCTTGGCTCTGCAGCAGCTGCATTTTACACTAAGCCTCCCTTGAATCTCATCAGTTCAAAGTATCTTGGGAGCTCAGCTTGTACAAGAAGATGGGCTCCTGGAGTTAGTCCTCTCTGTCTGCAGCCTTTTGCTTGCCCAGGAACACTTGAAAGTCAGCACTGGGCACAGGGGGTCACCTCTGCAGATGCAATCTGTGCAACAAAGTGGCTTTACAGCTGTGCTTCTGGGAGGAGGAAAATACCAGCAAAGCTTGTAGGACTGCCACAGTAGGAGGACTAAGGTGCACTGTGAAAGTGAGGTTTTGGAGTAGATGTTTGACAGCTTCTTTCATCTGCCTGAGAAAATAAAAGGATGTGTTTTGATGGTGGTAAAACATGCCACTTTGTAGTGTAGCATGTGTTTATTTCCTTACACTTCCCTCTGGGATGAAAGTACAGGGATGTGTGCTGATTTTCTTCCTGTTCTTCATCCTCTGCTCTCTATTATCTGGCTAAGCAATATGTATTTTTTCTGTCTCTCTTTCCATTGTGTTCAATTTGAGGAAGGCTTCTTAAGTGCCAGCCCCTAGGTATGTAGCTCCAGTGTGTTGTTTCTTCCCCTACAAGAAAGAAGAATCATCATGTTTGGTCATCTTGGCTGGAAAATTAGGTTAAAGGAGGAATCTTGTCTGCTGTAAAAGCAGTGCTCCAGCAGTTAAGCAGAGCACATGGAGAAGATGCATTCAGAACACCAAGAGATGCTGATAGCCTCACTCTTCTGCAGTCAGGACAGTAAGCAAGGCCCTGGTACCTGAGGGAGGATCCTTCAGGAGCCTGAAATAACTCAGTCAGTAGAGCATCAGTGTCTCACTTGGAGCATGCAGGGTTTGAATTCCTGATCAGGTGCAGGCTGTGGTGTTTATTACTTGCAAGAACAACTGAATGTGTAACAGTAAATTTCAGTTGGTGATTCCCAGGTGAAATGCTCAGGCATCTAACAAATCAGCTGGCACTCTAAAAGCAAGTGTCAATGCTACATGACTTCATCCAACATCTGATGTTCCAGCTCACACTGCTCCAGCACTCCCAGGGAGTACAGAAATAATGTCTGATGTAGCAAGTGTGGTGGTTTGGCCTTTAAGGAATTGAATGTTATAGCCAAATAGAGAGTGTTTCCTGCAGAGGGAAACTGTGTGAGCGCTAATATTTTATCTTGTGCTCTCATACAGTGCATGGAAATAGCAAGTTCCCAAGTGCTGAGAGCTGGCACCTGTGCTTTTTGGAAAGCAGTAGTTCTTGCTGGCTATTTGGATGTCTCCATTTGGACACACCCTTTTCCCTGAGCAGCCACACCAGCTGTGAACTTCTTCCTCCTTTTTTCTAGTTGGCAGTGGGTATCAGATGCTTTTCTCTAGGAAGTGCATGACCTTTTACACTGTTTTTTACTTGCCTGGTAATATGTTCTCTTTCCCTTACCAAAGATAAAGCCACTAACCCATCTAACAGGCAAGAAGACTGGGAATATATCATTGGATTCTGTGACCAGATCAACAAAGAACTGGAAGGGTAGGTGTCCCAAACTGCTCTGGGCTTAATAAATCAACATTCACACTGTACATTATGTCATCTGATCTTCAGACTTCCACATTTGCTTTTGTGTATGGTGATACCACAGGGAAAGTCTGGCTGCAAAAGGAACAAGGTGCTGCAAGGTGTGGTTTCTCTCTTGTGAAAGGCAGCATGGCTCGTACACAGGCTGAGCACTAGGAAAAAGGGAATTCTGAACCTGCCTCTGGTGTCAGCTCCTGCAGCTGCAGGGCTCTCACCTAGCCAAGCTATCAGCCTGCCAGTCTGTAACATGGGCTGGTAACTCTAGGTGCCTGATGGGGCTTCATGCCATGAAAATCTTCACAGGGCTCAGCTGAGGAAATCTCCTGGGTCACAGCATTCCTGGGAGCTAAGAAGTGTTTTCTTCTGGGAGAAAGAAACTAATGCAAGAAAAATGAAGTGATTTCCTGGGCTGGAGACTGCACTGGGAGTTGTTTGGCCCCTCCCAAGCAGGAATCTGGGATTGCTGGCTCAGACTGCCAGCCCTCCCTTCTTAGGCTTATAGAGGTGCCCAGAAGATTTCTTGTGAGCAGTTTGTACACCAGTGGAAAGAGGAAAAGTATTAAATGACATTTCCTTTTAGTTATGTGAAAGGCATCTCATTTAAAGTCTGAAAATCCTTCAGCATGTTCACCTGCTTGGTTTGTAATCAGGATCTGCTTCATTTCAGGCCACAGATAGCTGTGAGACTCCTGGCCCATAAAATCCAGTCTCCACAGGAATGGGAGGCAGTCCAAGCCTTGACAGTAGGTAGTCTGTACCCCTCCTCTTCAATCTGCTTATATATCATTCCACCTCCTCTGTGCAGAGCGTGAGGGGACACAGTGTGTGTCACTGGAGTTTGCTGGGGCTAGTTGGGAGGCTGAATGCTGTTTCCCCTTTACTGAGGGGAGGTGACAGTGAGAAGGGGACACAGTGTGTGTCACTGGAGTTTGCTGGGGCTAGTTCTGAGGCTGAATGCTCTGTTTCCCTTTGCTGAGGGGAGGTGACAGGGAGAGGGGGCACAGTTTTGTAAGTGGAGGCTCCCAATTGCTCATTAGCAATAGAGCAGTCAGAAATAACTCTGGTTTAGTTTCAGCTGCTTTTGTTTGTCACCTTCAGGCAAGGTTTGCATTCATTGTTATGAGACCTAGTGGTGAGAGAGCTGAGCCAGGTGTATGGCTGGGGGTAGGAGAGCAGCTTCTCTTGCTGTGTCACCCCTGAAGATGGGAGATTGGTGCCTGTATCGCAGAGTGGGAATACAAGTCTCACTGACATGGGCCCCTCAGTCCCCTAGAAGCAGAACACAGCTCTGCTCTTACTGAAGGTTTTGGTGTTCATTTCAGCCCCTGTTTTTCTTCCTTGAATGCAGGTGCTGGAGGCTTGCATGAAGAACTGTGGAAGAAGATTTCATAATGAAGTAGGGAAGTTTCGCTTTTTAAACGAGCTAATAAAGGTTGTGTCTCCAAAGGTTAGTCCCTCAGCCTTAGGGCTCTATTTACCTTTCTTCTTGGCCTCCAAAAGCTACAGGAACAAACAGAATGTTTTCAGTGCTTTATCTGGCTCATTGTGTTTGTTAGCTTATATTCCAGAGCTAAGTTTTAGGGGTTTGGAATGCTTTCCTAGTTATTTTTCTCAGTAAGCTGAACTTCTTTGCCATCAGTACACAGGCCCTGCACTGCTCTAAGTATTCATGGAACTCAAGGGCTTCTAAAGCTTAGGCTGTGTTTGTTAACAAACCAAACAATAAAAACTCCAGGATCAGGGGGAAGAGAAGAATGGTGCAGAGGTTAGGAGACTGTAGAGTTCTAGTCCTCGTTCTGCTGCCGACCTGCTGGCTGAAGAGTGCCTGGCTGAGTCTCTCAGCATTCCTGAGCATTCAGTGTGCTGAACACCAGACAGAGACACCCCCTGGTGTGACTGATGCAGCAAAGTGTTCCCAGACTCTTTCCTGTAAGGCAAGGGAAGGGGTGGCTGTCTGTACTGCTGGGATTGTTAAACAGCAAAATCCTGAAACCCAGAGAATAGCTGCTTTTCCTTTTGCTGAAGAGAATCACAAAGCTTCCCTTCACTGTTAGTTCAAACGTGCTAGAGGAGCATGTTTTCCTCTTAAGATATATCTTAGATCATCTTGGAACTTGGACTATGCACCTTTTAAGGTGTATCACTGAGCTTCCATTCTCTGGGTGTGGGCTTTACTTTACAAAAGAAATGAAGAATGGGGAGGATTGAAATCTTCTTTCCACTCAGTACCTGGGAGACCGAGTCTCAGAGAAGGTGAAGACCAAGGTCATTGAGTTGTTGTACAGCTGGACAGTGGCACTGCCAGAGGAATCCAAAATCAAGGATGCCTACTACATGCTGAAGAGACAAGGTAGGAAGCCAGCTGCTTGCTCATGCATTCTCTCCAGCCTGTGCTTTAAGCAGCAGTGTCACAAATATCCTTGGGGAACTTCCATGGCTTCAGGGCAAACTCTGAGAGGGGACAGAACAAGGGAGGAATTCCCTGAAAAGCTTCTTATCATCTTTTAATGCTCTGGGCTGGGTCTAGTTGTTTGGAGGTTTTTTAACTAATTAATTAAATACCTTGCAAATACTTTTGGTTTGCAAGGCCTTTTTTTTCTGGAACTAGTTATTAAATGATTTGAACAAGTCTAAGAAAGCTTCGGTGTAGCCTTTTGTGTTCTTAACTAGGTTGCTTTACAACTGCACTTTCAGTTCAGCTGCTACAAATGGCTTGTGTAGGCATAGTGAAAAAAGCTCAGCTGAGAAGCATGCAGCTTCAACACAAGAAAAATTGGTTCCAGGAAAGCTCTTGAGGTAGAGCACAAATCTAAGGATTGGACAGTGGAACCAGCACTTGTGGTTAGGAGTCTGCCCCCACCCCAAACAGATGTCGTGCCCTTGAGATTACACAGTGCTAGCTTGTCTGGGGCTTCACTGGGTGGTTCAGCAGCTAAAGTGAAAGGGGAAAGACATATAGTGAAGAGCTGTTGATTATACTGAGCTATGAGAGGAGCAATATGGACATGGCAATACATGTGCTGGGATTTTGGCCCTTGTCAAAGAAAACTCCCTTTGTTTTTCCAGCTAGCATGCTCAGTGATTTTGATCCTGTGTTGTTTATTAGAGCAGTGTGCTGGTACTGATGGACAGACTGACTGTATGCTCACTGTGACAGCAGCCTGGTGTGCTCTGCCTGGTGTGACTGCAGGTGCAAACCCATGTTTCTGCTTCCAGGGATTGTTATGTTTGATCCTGTGATTCCTGCAGACAGAACCCTGATTCCTTCTCCACCACCTCGCCCCAAGAACCCTGTGTTTGATGATGAGGAGAAATCCAAGGTACAGTGGAGACTTGTATTGCAATCACTAGATCACTAGTGAAAAGTCATTACTCAATGCACCTTTAGAAGAAGGAAGTAAAGGAAACTAATTCAGCTTTTCCTTTTGGGGGGAATGGGGCTGTTTTCCTAGGATTCATTGCTTTGTCCACTCACCTAACCTCAAGTTCCACTTAAGGCCTTGTCTGTGTTACCATTCTGAGGTTATTTCTGGTTAAAGTACCATCCTGCTGCAGTACTAGAGGGCAGAGAACATTTCACATACAGGACCAAAATTCTATATGGGAGGAATAATTATCTAGTGTCAGAAGTCTCTTGAGGTTTCACAGTCTATGTCCTGTCTTGCAAGAATGCAGCAGCTCAAAAGAATAAACCAAAAATGACTCCTGCTGCAGTCACTGTGCCTGTGAAAGCAGTGTAAGCTCTGTAACAGTGAGCTGCAGCTCTTTTTCTCTCAATTGTTCACTTGGATTCCTTTTGCTGCTTCCATTTGCTTAAGGCTCTTTGTTTCCTGACTGTCCTCTTCTCATCTTACAGCTTCTAGCCAAGCTGCTGAAAAGCAAAAACCCAGATGATTTACAAGAGGCCAACAAGCTTATAAAATCCATGGTAAAAGAGGTAAGAAATTCCAGAAGCATTGGTCCCAGTCAGCAGTCTGCTTTCCAAGTTTTAAGCAGTTAGACTTCAAAGTGGTGGAGAACTTTAGGATAATGTGAATGGCAGAACCTGGGTTTTTCAGCCTCTGGGAGCATTGTGTTAGCACATTCCTTAGGTAGGTGGTGGGGACCAGATGAGGCTGACCAGCAGCAGCATCCAGCTCTATTTCTCTTTAAAACCTCTGAGAGTCCCTGTGGTTTCTGCTGTAAAGAGGGTGCCATCTGATGGCTTAGTAGGGTTCTCTGTGATATGAATGTAATTTAGACTCTAGCATGCAACTGGGAGATGTTTGTATCACGAAAATGTTTACAGTTGGTGTCTCTGGTGGAGGACAGGGCAAAGATTGAATGCCCTTTCCTGCAATTAACTACCTTCCCGTTGCTCAGGATGGTATTATTGCATGTCAGGGTTTGGTGGGAGCATCACAGTACCACCCTGGATACTGGGGAGTCACTGGACTGGGTCCTCTCACAAGCAGGCTTCAAGGCAACAGTTTCCTGTTGGAAGAGCTGGGCTGCATCCACCCATGGCCATCATTAGAAACCCTGGAGTCTAGCAAAGGACTCCTGGTGATTCAGGCCAAAAGCAAAAGTATAGCTTCTAGACTGAGGGGGATGTGTAGGGTGTATGCTGAAACATTTCCATTCAAGCTTCCCTCATCCCCAGGACAGACTCTCCTACAGCTTTATTTGGGATCCTAAATCAGAGATGGGTGCACATTTCCTACCAGAGTCTGCTTGTTTCTAGTGCATGTTTTGCTTCCAGTACATCCTTATTGTCAAATGGCATCAAGTGGCCAAAACAAAACAAATCTGAAAAGCTCAGAAGGAACTTAGAAGTGCTTTTCTGGTTTTGGAGGTATAACTTATACACTAAGGTCTATTTCATGAGACTTTTTGGACATACAAGCTTTTCTCTGGCTTCAGACTGGTTGGGAAAAGATAATGAAGTGATCAGTGCTTCACATGGAGAGGGTGTTGTTGGGTTGTCTTGGTTGTTTGGTCTTTGTTTTGTTCATTTTTTCTAGCTTAACCTTAAACAGACAATGCTTGACATGATTTCCAGCTGCTGCCTGCTGTTGGGACACCAGGGACCTTTAGAAGGCTGCTCACTTTTCCTCTCTGTGTTTTACACCCTGCAGGATGAGGCTCGGATTCAGAAAGTGACCAAACGCATGCACACCCTGGAGGAAGTGAATAACAACGTGAAGCTGCTGAACGAGATGTTGGTCCATTACAGCAAAGAGGAGTCATCAGAGGCTGACAGGGAGCTCATGAAGGTGGGTGTGAGCTGCTCCTGATTCCCAGAAATCCTGCAGTCAGTCCTTTCTTCTTACAGAGAAGAGAGCAATGGGGAGAAACAGGAGCAGCTGCTGGAAATAGCAGGGAAGAAAAGATGTCCTCCCTTTCAAAGGAAGAGCTTCAGCTTGTCTTATAAGGTTGGGAGAACATCAGGAGGGTAAAAAGCAGAACAGCTGTCAGGGGTGGTTCAGTAGACCCAGGGCCTTCCAGAGCTGCACCTTATCTAGTTAGAAAAGTTAAAACTACTGATTTTTAACAGCAAGCTCCTTCAGCAGTGGCAAGAAGCTGAAGAAACTGGTTTGTTTCTGGGAAACATTTCCTTCTTGCTACCTTTCTTCTGTGGGGTTGCAGGTTCTCTGAGTAGTGGTTGCAGCACAATTGAAGCATAATAGTTGAAGCACAGCTCTGTTCTTTCTCTGGCTCTTAGGGACTGTGATACAAGGAATGAAAATCTCTTTTGGACTGGAGCTGGTCAGAAGTGCTGATGTGAGGGAGGGCTGAGAGATGTTCTGTTGAAAATGCAGGTTGTGTTTAGACTCCCAGGCTCATGTCATGCTTCAGAACTCTGTTAATAGGGCAGGGACAGGGGACCTTGGCTGTCCAGCTGCACTGGGATGGTCAGCACAGGGAGACTGGTTTCTCTGTTCTGGGCTTTCCAGTGCATGCCTGGGGAGTCATTCTGTGCTGACTGGTATTGCTGGCAGTGGCTCCTGGCTGATGAAATCCTTTGTCCTAATCTGTCTTCCTAGGAGCTCTATGAAAGGTGTGAAACCAAAAGAAGGACTTTATTCAAGCTGGCCAGTGAGACAGAAGATAATGACAGCAGTTTGGGTAAACTAAGCTGCACTTCTCCTTTTCTAATTGCTTTTGTGACCTGTGACTGTGCAAGGGCTCAGCAAGGCCATGGCTGCTGTACAGATGCCTCTTCACTGTGGATGCACTTTGCTCTCAGCAAACAGATAAAAGACAATATCCTTGCCTCTCTATGCTTATCATTTCAATTCAGGCAAGGAGCTGACAGTAGAGCTGGTGGTTAGAGGGGCTGGGGTGGATAATGGGGGACAGCTGCTGCTGCTTTGGAAGGGGAAGGGAGTTGCTGTGGGGAAGCAAACCTTGGACTCCTTTCTTTTTTGTTCCATTGTTACTGTAAAATGCATGTACCCAGAAAGGTCAGAGTATTGCTTAGGGAAGCATGGCAGAGACCAAGAGTAATGGAGCTCATAACCAAATAATTGGGTTTTTCTTGCTGATTATTTAATTGATAACTGAGTGCTCTCAGCATTAATGGAGCAAAGTGACTGAAGCCCTGGAGGTTGTTTCTGTCTCTCTTGCATGCAGGGGATATCCTCCAGGCCAGTGACAATTTATCCCGGGTGATCAATTCCTATAAGAAGATAATTGAGGGGCAAGTGGTGAATGGGGAAGTGGATCTCCCTGGGATGCCTCTAGTGGAAGGTGAGTTCCTGGGGAACCAGTTGTTACTTCTTGGAATCCTGCAATCCTAAGTCTTTGGAGTTGTTATCAATTGTGGTTAAGTAAGCTGTTGACAGTTCTTGTGGCCAGCAGTTTGTGAATCAGAGGGGGGCAAGACAGCTCCTAAGCAGTGGATAAACAGCTCTGGACATGAGCAACAGCACTGCAGCTTTGTATTTTCCATTGCTCATTCTCTATTATCACAGCTTTGATAACATCAGGAGCCAAGCTGCATCTGAACAGTGTGTGTGGCTGGAAGTTCTCAGGCATTTACCTGCCCTGTTTCTTGGTGGTGACACCTAAGATGATTTTAACAGAAGGACAAAGGCAGGAGAGAGAGAGCCAGGCCAGGGGTCCTCTTCCTGGCTTTGCCAGCAATTCCATTTGTGAATGAGGCTAGCTGCCCACTTCACACTTGAGCTTCACCCTTGAAAGCTCTGGACATGTGTGTTGCATAGTCACCATGAGAGTCACTTAAACGTTTTTGCGTGGAGAGCAGCAGAGGAATGTGTGGTGCTCCCTGACAGCATCTCACTGGGCAGGACTGTCCTAAACATGAAGATCCAGACACTATGAACTTTCCTCTCTATTTATTGTAATTCTGTAGGATCTCCAAAAGCCTCATCTGAGCTGAAAAATGATGAATTATGCTCCAAGGAGCAGTGGTTGGAGCAGGGGTGGCTTTTCATGTAGAAAGGTCTTAAGTATTGTGGGATAACTGGAGTAGCCTGGGGACAGCAGACAGTTAGGTGGGAAGCATGTGGGCTTTCTCTGTTCTAAAGAACCACAAGCCCTGGTGGAATGAGGAGCTGTGAGACCTAAACCGTCTCTGGTACGTTGGCTTTGCTCTGAGCCCTTTGCCTTCTTTCCTAGTCGTGCTCTTCTCCTGTCCGCTACAGGGAGCAACTCCACAAGTAATCTCAACACCCTCATTGACCTCGCTGGCCCAGACGTCCCCAGCACCCCGCCACCTCCACTGCAAGCCACCACCCTGCCGCCAGCGCCCCCAGCGGCCCCAGCCCCGGCCGAAATCCCCATTCTGCCGCCCCCTCCCCAGACGCTGCGGAGCAGCTCCTCCAGCCACGTGGAAGCCGCACCCGCTCAGCAGAGCAGCGCGGCCAACTCCCTCTCCTTGCTGGATGAGGAGCTTCTGTGCTTAGGTAAGATACTGAGGGGCCCAGACAAGGGCTGCTCAATCCATGCCTAACAAAGGCTGCTTTCTTCCTGCAGCATGAGTGAGAGGGCTGGCTGTGTGTGGTGTGTCTGAAAGGAGCGTGAGATTCCCTTGGTTTCTAGAGGAGACCAGGGGACACTGCCTTGCATCTTGCATATCAGACCTGGTCAGTGAGTCAGCATGAACAATTCAGATCTCCCTAGTGTAGACTGCAAGTGAAGTAACAGTTGAATGCAATTGCAGTCTGATCTCTGTAGGCACTGGGACATGCAGGCTGCAGTTTGGTTCACACTTTGCCCCTGACTTTTCACCTCTTTGCTAAAGAGCAAGGTGCCTTAGAGGGCTGGCATGTAGAAGCCTGCAGAATGCCTGCCTGTGGAGCCCAGACATGAACAGCAAAAGGCACCTGCAAATCAGGAAGGGTTAGAAGATCTGTGAGCAGAGTGTGATTGTCAGGTACGGCTGCTGTCAGTCTCTTTTTCTTCAGCATAGCCTTGCAGCCCATTTCAGTCTTTCATCAGGTTCTTGGTTTCTGGCAGAGCTGAATGAAGTAGTTTGATGGTACTGAAACAGTTGCCAAGGGATGACACCCAGCTCGTTTTGTCCTCCAGTCACCTACTTGTTATTTTTCCATTAAGGCCTGAATGACCCAGCCCCTGCAGCAGCGAAGGAGACATCAGAAAACAACCAGTGGAGCATGTTTGAGGTACAGAGGAGGGTTTTGGGGGAAGGGGAGGGAGAGGTTGTCACTGTGGGAGGTCTCAGGACACACTGTCACCTTGGAGAAACCTGATTACACAGGCAGAGGGGCAGCTGTTCCTGAGGGCTTAGCCCTAAAATCAGGAGTAGCTGTATCTAAACAGAGTAGAGATCCCTGAACCTGGCTTTCTCAGTTTCCCATCTGTCCCCCCATGTTAGCACTTCCTTTGCTTAAGTTACAGATCAGATGTAGCCCTGACATAGGCCACAGACTTTGCTGCTTGCCACCCAGCACCTCTTTTTGCGGTAAATCTCTCTCCCTCTGTAACAGTGCCACCTCTACAGCAGGGGGAGCAGTGAGTTAGAGCATCTGCTTGTCCTCTCTTTCAGAATGACCAGTTGGACCTGGATTTCTTTAACCCGAAGATGGTGACTGTTGCTTGCAACCCTGCAGGGAACCCTCTTCTTCATCACCCCTCACAGACAACATGTGGAACATCAGTGACGCTGCCCTCTGCTTTCCCAGCCTCTCAGACTGCTCCCGGCATCCCAGCAGCAAACTCAGCACCATTTGTATTCTCTGCTGGACCAGCTGCCCCTGTAGGGCCTCCTAAGACTATTCCAGCTGCTCCTGGGTACTTCAGCTCATCTGTAGGGAGCAATATGCCACAGAAGATGGACACGTTGGGACAACTCCTTGAAGAAGCCAAAGGGTAACTAAAAGCTCTGGCCTCTCCTCTGTCTATGCAGTTAGAAAGCCAAGCTTGCTGCAGCATAAGGTTCAGAGCCAGACTTTCACCCTTCTGGTTTGGTAGAAATATGTGATTGGGGTGTTCTGTTTTCCCAGAGGGTTTCAGTTTACAAACTAGGAATGTCCCACCTTGGGGAGGGAAAGGCAGACCCTGCTACCTCGAGCACTACAGCTGTGCTGCTGCCTGATACAAATGCCCAGTGTAATGTTGAACAGGCTGCTGAGGTACAGAGGCCTTTGCCAGTCTCAGCCTTGTCCATCTTTGTCAAGGTGGGACTCTGCTTTCTTCTTGATTTGGAGAAGTGATGCCTGCCTCTGCCACCACCACCTTCCATGTAGCTCTGCTTCCTACATCAGGCCTTCTGAGTCACAGACTCCAGTCTAGCTCTGGGTCACTGCTTTGTTCTTGTGATCTGCTGTTATCTTCACTGCTTTGTCCTCATGATCTGCTGTTATCTCTGGCTTTGCTTTCAGCTCAATTTCCCATGTTTTCTCTGTCTCTCTTGCAGGACTGCCACCCAAGGCATGGCAACAGCCTCAGTGTTCCCCGGGATTGCTTTGCCAAGCACTGTCACCTCTACCCCATTAATAGCACCTGCAGGGCTGCCAGTCACTGCCCCGGGAGCCCCTCCAGGTCCTTTCCCAAGCAACTGCACTGCTGGCTCGGGAAGTCCTCTGTTCCAGCCAGCATCATTCCAGCAGCAAGGCAGTCCCATGAAAGCACCTGAAATTTCCTTGGCCAATGTCCATGTTCCCTTGGAATCCATTAAACCCAGTAAGTCTCTCGGGGTTCTCACCTTTTCTAGGAACAGTTTTTACAAGCAAAGCTTCTTGACAAAGCTGATGGAAGTAGAAAGAAAAAGGGTGAGCTGTCCCAGCTGAACAGTCAGATTGCCTAATGCTGCTCCAGATCATCTTCTGCTTCCTAAAGCTGCCTCTGTCTCCCCTCTGTGTGGCAGGCAGTGCCCTCCCGGTGACAGCCTATGACAAGAAGGGCTTCCGGATCCTCCTGCACTTCGCCAGGGAGTGTCCCCCGGGGCGCTCGGATGTGCTGGTCGTGGTGGTCTCCATGCTGAACACGGCGCCGCTTCCTGTGAAGAACATCGTGCTGCAGGCTGCTGTGCCAAAGGTAGGGAGGGATGTGTGGCTCAGAGCCATGGTGATGGGATGCTGTGCTTTTGGAAAGGCCTGAGCGTCAACTCAGGGACATGGGACAGCCTGATTCAACCTTCCTATGGGCTGTGCTTTGCCTGTTTCCAAAACAGAAAGGTGGTTGTCAAGAGGCAGAAAACGCTGACTGGGAGAAGTCAAGAACTGCAGGTTGTTGGTGTTCTATTTTTCTTGCAATCTAAGAGCAGTCCAGCTGGGTCTGCTCACGAAGGCAGCTCAGACAACACTATGACAGGACTGTTGTGTGGAGAGAAGCCACCTGTGAGGTCTTTAGAATCAGAATTTCTAAGGGACGTCCTGAATCTGACAATAAGTTCCATTCTAGTTTTACTGCACCTAGATATTTTTGGGTGGCCAGCTTTGTGTTTTGAACGCTGACCCAGTCGCAGCTGTGCTCTGCCTGCTGCTCTGAAGGTTAAATCAAAGGCATTCAAACCTCTGATGGAAGGTAACTCGGATAGGAAGGTGCTGTTGGTGTTCACCTGACCAGTGCTGATTTGTCAGTCTGCCTGTTCTATCATGCTGTGTCTGCTGGGCTGGCTCTTGCTTCCTCTTCCTCACATGTGAATTGATTCTCTTCAGTTTGGATGTGTGTGGTTCTTTCTCCATCTTTCATTGTCCCCAAGGTAGGAGGTAATTCCTGAGGTTGCACTTTTTCTCCTTTGCAGTCCATGAAAGTGAAGTTGCAGCCACCCTCTGGCACAGAGCTGTCTCCATTCAATCCCATCCAGCCACCTGCTGCTATCACCCAAGTCATGCTTCTGGCAAATCCTGCAAAGGTAAGAGGGGCAGAACATCATGGATGGGATTTATCCTGTCCTTGTCAGACAAATGTGATGGGAGCTGAATTCCACAGGGGGGTTGGACCAAAGATTTGAGCAGATACAGCTGTTTATTTCTAACTTGCCCTCCAGAGGAGGTCACTGCATACTGCTGCTCCACTTAGTCTCTTCCCCAACAGACTTTGTCAGCAAGGAAAGGTACGAGAATGTCCTGTACATTTCTTCCAGAAAAAGGGCAACGGTCAGGTAAAGCTCAGCTTTAAGAGGCAGCAGTCAGCTCTACCAGGAGCTTGTCTTCACTCCCTTGTGCACTGGAAGTGCCTGGCTTTGGTGATAATTCGATTGATGTCAAATTAGCTGGTGCTGTAGAAATAACTTTTACTGTGTTGAGGCTGTAGCCTGACAGAGCTGAATCAGCAGGCAAATGTCAGTCACGTCTGTTCCCTTATTTTTAAAGGAGATACCTGTGCTCAGGGAAACATTGTGGGTAACACTTCATTTTATGAGTAGCTCTTTTTCCTTCTGTAGTTACTCTTTTCAGTAGCCTGCTCCATAAAGCTTAAAACTGCATGCTGAAGTAGTTTCTAGTTATTTGACAAATCCAGATGTTACTACTTGAGAATTACAGCAAAAGGGTCTTGAAAGTATCAGCTGGAAGCTTTAGATCCAACAGGATAAAAGTCAGAGGGGTTAGGCTGATTGCTGAAAAGCTGTGTGAGGTACATGGAGATCCCCTCATTGAAGGACTGGTTCCATCTCCTGCTTACCATTTTACTGGGAATTTTGCAGAGCAGGAATTGTTTTATCTTCCTCAACATGATGAGGAATTTCATTTTGAAAACGTTGAACTCTTCCAGCAGCATTCTTCAGGCTCACTGGAGAGCAGCTGAGCAATGAGTGCTGGCCACATGTGCAAACTGTTATCAGTTTTAATGTCAGTTGTGCTTTTCTCCTGCTGTTCCATGTTGAACAATAAAGCTTTTGTTGTATAAAAGCTGTCAGGTTAGTAACTCAGGTTTGCTAAGTAGCTGAACTGCTCTGTGAACTCACCCTGGCCCTCTTGCCCCTGCGATGTGCCAGAGAAGTCTTGTGCTCTCTGCAGAGCTGTAACAGTGAAGTGTTCTGTTCAGGAGAACTGGGGCTGTTCTCATGTTGCTCTCGGGTTTTGTCTTTCCTGCAGGAGAAAGTGAGGCTGAGATACAAACTGACCTTCACCCTGGGAGACCAGCCCAGCACAGAGGTTGGCGAAGTGGATCAGTTTCCCCCAGTAGAGCAGTGGGGGAATCTATGACCTTAGGACACTGCCAGAGACTCTGTGACAGGACCAGAAGAAGATCCCCCAGGACTGGAAGGAATGTGCCATGGGGAGGGACGCACATGCTATCCACTGGTGATGTTCAGCTTTGTTTACATGTCCTGACCACTCTGCTTGTAGCTTTAGTCCAGAATGTTTTGCCCCACATCGAAGGGGCCCTGGAACATTTATGCCAAGCATGAACTGAGTGGCAGCCAGTAACAGGCAGTGCTGGCTGCTTTTATTTTGACCTCTGGGTGAATGTGGTTCTATCTTCCACTCTATTAAACTTGAAGTTGCTGTATTTTGAGGGGAAACCTGTCAGCAGAAGGGGATTTAGTTGGTTTGTTCCTGTACTGCTGTCCAGAGATACCTACAGGCTGGTGGGGTGATGATGCCACCATGAGCTTCCTCAGTGCAGAGCCCTTGCCCATGCCCTCCCTCGGACTCTTACCTCCTCAGTGCCAGGCTGGACCCGCTAAGCATGTTGAGCAATAACGCTGGCTCCGTGAGGGAATGCTGATTTTCTACACTGCACTGGCACTTGCCTCTCTCCCTCCCCCTCCACTGCTTCATTCCCAAACCCTGGCCCTGTGGTGCCATGCTGCTGTGTCTTCAGTTCTATTTATTTCACACTGCTCACTGCCTCCCTGCTGTATGTTTTGGGCAGCCAGGGCTGAGTTTTGTATGCTAATGGTTATTTTTCTGCCTTCATTGCGTTCCCTAGTGTGAGGAAAAGAGGAAATGTGTAGTGAGGAGGTAAGTGGGGCTGGAGAGGAATGGTCAGCGTTGGTGGAGGACAGCACCTGGAGTCTTTACAATCTCTAATCAGGTGCAGTAACTGAATCCAGGGGTAAGAGATGCCTCTTGCATCCCCTCATGGAGGCAGTATTATTATTGTAGTTAAATACTGTGTTTTATTGAGAGGAGTACAGTGACATACAAGATGTACATAATAGAGCTATAGGATATCTAAACAGAAATGAGAGGCAGTGAGAGAAAAGAAGGTAGGTGAGAGGGCTGGGTACCTTGTTTGGATCCTTAGAGAAAGCAGATTTAAACTGATGGACTAGGATAGGGGACAAGGAAAGGATTCTTTCTGCCTCAGATGTGTTCCTGCCAGCACTTTAGATGCAGTAGGCATGAGGGTAGTGCTTAGGTCACAGTGGCATGCCCTGAAGAAGCAGGTTTCCCTGCTTTAGATGCCTACAGGTGGTGAATCTCACTGTGACTTTGAGGAAGTCAGAAGAGCACAAGTGCTTTCTGCAGAATGATTTGTTCTCAGTGTTAACAGCAGCACCCTGCCCATGCTGCACAGCCAAACAGAAAGATGTTGTGGAAATCGTGTTCAAAGCTTTGGAAATGAAACTATGAATGTCCCTTGTCTGTAGGGTGAGGTTCCTGCTGCATACCCAACAGCTGTGACTGTATATACATCCAACTGCATTTGTTCTGCTGCATGGTAAATAAATGGGTTTCCCTACGTTGCTCTGTGGTTAGCTCTTACTAACAGCTGCTTGCAGAGTGCTGCCGCTCAGCTCCTCAGCTCAAGACCATCCAAGCTAAGTGAAAAGGGAGAAGTTGCTGTTGTTTCAAAACCCCAGTGGCTTAAAAGGGCTTCAGTTCAGTTCTGGGTGCTAGAGGTAAAGCAGCTGAAAAATCCAAGGTAATGCTGCCTTTGGTAATGAGGTTTACTTCACCAGGGGAAGGCTGCCAGGCCCCGCTGGAACAAGGAACCTTGAAGGTTTGATGCAGCTCCTTCTTTAAAGTTACTTCTTTTTTTTAAGGTGATGTTTATCAAAGAGAAGAACAAATCCCCAAGCAATATGCAAAACAAGACATTTATTCTTAGAAAAGCAGTCAGGTTTATGTACAGTGAGCCCCAGAGGCTGAGTAAAATCCCACACTGCCATCTTCATGATCCCTCCAGCGTGCCTTCTTTGACAATGACGCGTGCAAGGTTTCGTGCAAGAGCAAGCCTCAGCATTTCTACTTTGATATTCTCAACATCATCATCCTAAAAGTGAGCAGAGTTAGGGTCAGACTGCTACAAGCAGCCATCAGCTGGGGAGAGGTTCTCCTTCTGGGTTTTAGCTATAACAAAGGACCTCCTGAGCAGAACAAAAGGCATTTCCTACTTTCTAGATCAACACGAGACAGCATTGCCAAGCCCTTTCTTCTTCTGACAGCTGCAGAGGTTTGCATAGCAAACAGCTCCCTGTTCTGCACCTGGAAAGCCTCATAGCTTGAGCTGTTAGATGGCAGCATCTCAGCTTTTCATTGCCTGTGTGATTTGTGATTACTTATCTTGGAGAAGAATCCCAGCCCAGTCCAAATGAGCCCAACAGTGAGGAGGGGAAGTCCTCCTGTACTGGGCCTGTGTACACTGAGACCTCTCTTGATGACAGCCCATTTGGCTGGCCTTGAAAAGCAACAGCACATACCAGCCTTGGTAGCTCAGGCTCTCTCCCTCTTTTCTGCCACCACAGAATGTAAATTCAGAGCTTCCTTTCCTCACCCTTCCCCACATCCCACCCACTCCTTATCCAGCTGTCCTCAAAACAGGAGCTACCTGGAATTTCTGCTGCTCTGACTTCCCTGCTGTCAGGTCTTCCAGGCACCGCATCAACTCGTAAGTCTGCTCTGCTGAAAACACGACCTGTGGAAGCAGGAAAGAATTTACCAAGAGTGATCAGGTGTAAGAAGATAAGTCAGCTGAGAGGAAGGGAAGGCTTTCACACTCCCACAGATCCATTCTGACCCTTTACATCACAGGAGCAGAGGATAACTCAGGCTGGAAGTGAGCTCTCTAGTGCCACCTCCTGCACAAAGCAAGGCCAGCTTTGAGGCCAGAGTGGGTGCTGTGGGCTTCATCCACTCATGGGTCTGTAATTGCTAAGCTCATGTTCTTGATGGCTCTTAAAGCAAACATTGGGCTTAGAAGAAGGAAGCACACTACAAAAACCTCCAGAAGGAACTGGATTCAATGTGTACTGAAATCATCAACATACATGTCTTCTACTGCTGTTCTCAAAAAGTTGAGAGTTGCTTAACCTCTCCTGGGTGTCCTGTGTGCTGCCCCTGACAGGACACACGGACAGCCCTGCAGGTCTGGAACTGCCACCTGACAGTTCCTTTGCACTGGCAGTGCAAGGCGTAGCCTGGGGGCACGAAGGAGGTCACCACTTTGAGATACCTTGTCAGGAAGAAGGAAGAAAAAGTGGGGGGGGGCTTTATGTCACGTGTGTGCAGCATGCTCACCTCTTTCTGCTCCAGCAGGGGAAGGGCATCTGTCAGCAGGGTCATCCAGAAGGAGCAAGGAGCAATGTGAGCAGTCATCAGCATCAAGAGCAACCTGGCAGCCTCCGAGAAGCGCTTCTCCCCGTACAGCCGATGGAACTCTCGGTACTTGCCTGCACACAGGTGTTGGGGAAGGGGAGCAGGGATCAGTGGCTGCCAGACCTGCTCAGGCCTGGGCTACTGGTTGTCAGGAGTCCATTTGCCCCCCTGCCAAGTCTGTGGTAGAACTACCCCACCTGAAATGAGCCTCCAAAGCTGCTCAGCCTGGGGGAATGGGAATCTTGGGCATGAAGAAAGGTTAAAGTAGAGGCTGGCTGGACAGGCAGCCCCAAGCCAGCTGCTGTTCTTACCAGGTTTACTGTTTGAAGCAGCCTGGTTGCTACCTGGAACTGACTGGTGTGGAGTGTTTGCAGGGTGAGCAACAGCAGGAGTGGCTTAGAGAGACTCTTGGTGTCAGCAAAAAGCAGGAGGGGAGGGGAAGGGCAGGGGGTGAATGTTCTTTTTGATACTGCAGAGTATTAAGAGGTCTGAAAGGCTTCATTGTCTTCCCAGTGGTTTAAATGGAAACTGAGATCTTTGTTAATGTGGAAAGTTCTGCTTCTGCTAAGAATCAGATCAATATTCAGCAAGTGAGAACTGGCTGAGGTTGAAAGTGAGTTTTTTTCTATGGCTTTGTTTGTATCCACTAGGCTCTCCAAATACTGGAAGTACTGACTTCCACTGATTCACCTTTTACTAATGCTTGAGCTGAAGAGACACAGGAAAATTGTCCAGCAGAAGTACACCTGACCTTTCTAAAAGCTCCACAGCAAACAAAAAAGCAGGAATATTTCAGGCCTTTCAGGATTTCTTACAGAAATGAGCAGGGTAGGGCATGTCTCTGTAAACACAGGGACACAATTAAACTGCAGCTCTTGGAGGCTGATGAAAGGGTCACTGGGTGACACTGGGCATGCAGAGAGGAAGGATTACCAATTTGCTAAGTCAGAGTTAGCTTCTAGGCTTAATTTAGGATAAGGTTTGAATGAAGGAAACACTGTTCCATCTCTGCAAGCTTGCACTCAGTGGGAACAGATCAAATTCAGGATCACCCTCCCTGTAATGCTGCTGTCAGCCAGAAGGGAGTCAGTCCGATGGCCAGCAAATTAGATCTGAATCTATTCCAACTTCCTATTACAATCTAATTCCACATTTCTATTCGATTTTGGCCCCAGTAACTGGGCTTGCTAACTGCCACAGCTTGAGAGAAAGGGGCAGTTCAGCTCCATTTCCTGCCTGGGTCCATTAATCAGAGGCCACAGAGCAGCTGCAGCCAGAGGGGCAGCAGGTTACCACTTGTGCCAGGCAGGAGAAGGAAGCTGTGGTATGTAAAGGAACCAAGCTGGAGGCCTCCAGTGTTTGTTTGGCTCAAGTGCTCCAGTGAAGGGGTAGAGAGAGGGAGCTTGAAACTGGCCCCTGAACCTACAGCTGATGAGGAGACTGCAGAGAAATTTGGGACCTTAATAAAATTATCACATTGTCCAAGTAACTTAAACCAGTGGTTTACTCTTCCAAGGAAGCTCCTAAGGTCTTCTGAATTGTGTTTGCTAACATTTCCAAGTCTCCCTAGGTAGTGACACAGCCTGGAAAAAGACTAAGAAAAGGGGAAGCAGAATTCCAGACTATCCTGCTCAAAGCAGTGCAGAACAGGTGGCTACTGGGGGTGCAGGTGGAAATGCAGTCTCCTGGTAGCAAGGAGGCTGCATCCCAAATCACCTTCAATCATTTGCTTCCCCCTCCTCACTAAAACAGGATCTAACCAGATGGAGGAAGACACAAATCCAAGTAATTCCATGGAGTTGTTATGTTCTAAATAACAGCCCAGAATGAAAGCTGCAGACACTGCTCACCCAGAAACGTGAGGCGGTCACTAAGCAGCATGGATGGTCCCAGGTTATCAATGAGGTCCAGGTCAGAGAAGCATCCCCTCTCACAGTAGTCCTTAAGGAATCTAGGCAGAAAGTGAAACACAGGAAAAGCTTAGGCAGGAGAGCACTGTCCACAGCCATTCTGCATCTCCCAATTCTTTCCCTGAAAACTTTACTCTACAAATGAGTTAGTTCCATCTTCATCATCCTCCTGGGAGGGTTTCAGAAGGCATTCAGAAACTGTGTCCTGGGAGAGGGCAATGAACTGATGTGATGTGAATTTAACAGATGCCTTATCTGGCTGGATTCTGGGGTGGCTGTGATCTGTTCTTTACGAGGAGTACATGAAAGAGTGAGCACAGGGAGCTGAGGCTGCTGAATGCCTGCATAGCACTCCTAGATCAGAACAAAAGCTGTTTCTCTGCTGTGTAAAAAAGTTGTGCAGGAGCACAAACAATTCTCCAAACTTTTCATCTGCTTTGTCACAGCCTTCACTATGCTACTCTTCAGAGCTGCTTCCTGTGATGGTTTTCTTTCACCTTCCATTGAAAGCAGTATTCAAAAAGCCCAACAAACCCAAACTCACCCCAGCAATCTCTTCCTGCTCTCCCTTTTTGCACTGGTGGTAGAGTGCTGCCTGGCCACCTATGCAGAGTGTGATTTCAAAACTGTACTGCAGCTACCACCTACCAGCCCACTGCAGCAGCAGCCCTCAGAGAGCTGCTGGCTCAGACTCACCGGTCGGATATGAGCGTGGCAAAAGCTGCGTCCTTGGCCCGGATGCTCCAGGAGAGGGCAGAGCCGAGGCGGTTGTTGCGCAGAGCTTTCATGGCCATGATTTTACAGATGCTGCGAACTTGGGGGAGAACACAGGAGAGGGGAAGAGTTAGGTCTGGTGCTTTAATGCCAGGCTTGAGTGACTGCAAAACAATGGGATTTAAAAATCAATCACCTTGCTCCTGCATCTGTCTCTGCTCGCAGATCCTGAGCACCTTGAGGGCCTTCTGCTCTGTGGTGAGGGGAACGCGCTCGATGTGCAGCTCCAGGTACACCCGGCCGTACTGCGGGCAGTGGTCAAAGTAATCCACCCCCAGCTGCCACAGGCTGAGAGAGGGCAAATAACATCAGCAGCCACACACTAAGCACAACCATAAAGCCAGGAGGAGAATCTGAGGCTGCAGTGATAACAGTTAGCTCTGATTAACTTCACCTTCAGCCCTAGACCAGCTGCTTCCTGTTACCAGATAGCAGCTGCCTGTTGTACAGCTTTGGAATACCTGCATCTCACAAGCACTCTGCTGCAAGCTGCTCTGTTCCAAACAAAGCTAGAGTGGCAGAAGCAATTGTGCCCTGATCAATATACTTGATGGGTTCTCAGAGCTAGCTTCTGTATTTTGTTTAGGAAAGGGAATGTGCTAGTGTTACACAATCCCTTAGGGACACCTTTGCTGAGATCCTAACAGTGGCCTTTTCACTCCATTAACATGGAGTTCCTTGCTCTGACTGCCTCAGTGTTACTCTGTCCTCTGAGTAAAACAGTATTTGCTACCTGTGGTGGGAGAAGAGTCCTGAGGCATACTCCAGCAGAAGGAACTCACGCATGTTTGAACCAAAACTGGGGGGAAGAGAGGAAAGAAACAGGCATTACTGTTTGCACCTCACTGGGGAAAAAAACTGCTTTGTTTCACAAGTACTTTTAATTTATGCAGCATCTCTTCTCAAGGTCTATCTTAACAAGCTTCCTACCTCAGACCTGAGCATGCAGGTCAGCTTTCTCCTTTCTATTTCTAGCACTTAGCCAATATAACTGAAAGTTTCTTAAACATCAAACTTCAATTTCTCACCATTCCCAATCATCATAAACATTTTGGCCCTTGATTACATTTCAGATAAAATTATATTTAAATGAAAAGAAAAAAGCCTAGCAGTGTAGTGAGGCACTGCTGGATAGCATGGCAAATTCATCAGGTCAGCAGCTCCTGCTGCTTCTCAGAGGGTCTGGGCTGCCTGTGACTTCAGAGGCACAGGCAGCACCCTTATTCAGATAAATAATAAACATTAATACAGCTAATAATAAAGAGTATCTTCTGTCTGTGCCCAAGATGCTCTTCTTGAACCAAAATCCCCATGCTGTTTTAGTCATCCCTGCTGCTGGGTGTCTGAAGAATCAATGCAAATAAATACCTACTAGAGATTGTGAGATTGCAGGAGTTTGCAGTGGTCCAGGAGGTCAGTCAGGTGAGCCACAAACCACCAGTTGCTCAGGGCAATGCTGTATTGGAAGCAAGCAAAAGAAGGAAAAACCTGAGCTTCCACTGCCAAAGGATGGGTCAGGTTTTCCACAGGCATTCCTTACCAGCAGAGAAGCTGTCATAAAGCAGAATGTCTGGCTGCAATGGCCCAGACCTAAAGGCTGCTTTGAATTACTGCCTGCTTCACTTATTTCTTTGGAAGTGACCCTACCACCTACCTCAAACACTACTGGAGTAAGCACACACAGAAGCACAATACTGTAGAACTAGGGAGTCAAAACCTTAAAACTTAACCTGCATTCCTTGATCACTTGGTGGATCTCAAATTCAAAGGCTGCCATTAAAATCATGTCTAGAGGCTCAGGGCTGCTTTCTCCACCCAGGAACAGGTCCATACTAGACTGTGGAATGAGATGACAAGACAAGATAGATGCAGAGATTGTTATTTTTGGGGAAGTGACAGCTCATAGAGACTGAACATTAACAAAAAGATTTTCCCCTTATAAGGGATAAGGAAACTGGGAAAACAATTTGCAGTAACAAGACTGGTAACACCAGACACTGAAGAGGCTGGGTCTTCAGCAGTTACTTGTCCAATGCATCAGTCTCCCAGTCCCCTTACAAATTCTAGGGAACATCCTACAGGTATGTAGTTCTGTTTAAGATGTCAACCCCCCCAAAGTTCTCCTTTAAGTGCAGCAACCCTTGTGTGCAAGAAACAGTGGAGAATAGAAAAATGATTCTCTTTCATGCCTGTGCATAAAACCTCAGTTCCATTGGCTTCACAGTTGGGTGGGAATACAGGAGTCGGGTAACCAGGAAGTGGTACCAAGTAGTCATGAGCTCCTTCTTCTCCAGTATGGCATCCTCATCCCCCAGCAGGATCTGAGAGGAGAACACAGGGGTAATTCTGCAACTTCAGCAATGCACACAGCTGCACTGGGACCTTCAGAGGCATTCCTCCCACTTTGCAAAGCTGAGAATTTAATCAAGTTAAGCTCTCAACTATGTCAAATGCCAAGTGCTAGGCTTGGGCCACAACAACCCCATGCAACCTTATAGGCTTGGGGCAGAGTGGCTGGAGAGCTGCCCAGCAGAAAAGGACCTGGGGGTGCTTATTGACAGCCAGCTGAACGTGAGCCAGCAATGTGCCCAAGAGGCCAACAGCATCCTGGCCTGTATCAGAGACTGCATGGCCAGCAGGAGCAGAGAGGTGATCCTGCCCCTGTACTGGGCACGGGTGAGGCCACGCCTTGAATACTGGGTTCAGTTTTGGGCCCTTCACTACAAGAAAGACATTGAGGCACTGGAGCATGTCCAGAGAAGGACAACAAGGCCCAGGCTTGCAAAGACTGTTGCAAAACAAGGAGCAGAGTAAAGAAGACTGGCCTGAAATCTCCCAATTCAATGAAAGGATTATCCAGCATATTAAAGTTACTTATGGCTACCCAGGGCTCCTGAAATACAAGAGGATGGATCCAATACTCATTCAGTTTCCTTCCTCCCCAGCAAAACACACCTTGCAAATGGATTCCATGTGGGAATTGGAAGCAAAAGTTCCATTCTGCAGATAGCGCTGACATTCCTCATGCCAGTGCTGCCATTTCAGCTCCATCTCAGTCAGTGTCTGGGTGTTGCCAACCTGAACAGAGATTTATATACAACAAAGGAAACACCAAGTCAAAACACAGCAGGTGCCTGGGCTGAACTCATACTCAAAAGCTAAACATGGGACTGCCATCAAATTTTATCTTGCCCTATAGCTGCATTTGAAGTGTCTTCCTTTACCCATCTAAGTAAGACAAAGGACCTTAAGAGTGTCCCATCAAAGGTGACTGTGATACAGATGCAGTTATTTCTCCACAAGGAGATCACTGCAACAGAGGGAAATTCTGCTGGCAAACTCTTCAGGAAATATTCTGTACAAGAGCACAGCTCCCCACAGGCACCGTTTCAGACAACTGGATCCTGTGTCCTGCAAAAGTGATCTTCCTAACTGGGTTGGTTTGTCACCTAATAATGTTGCCTGTATGGTTGGGCCTTTTGGGCAATTCAAGAACAGAAATATCATTACTGTAAAGGGTTAAACTGAGATGTTTTAACAGTCAACAAACTGTGACGTTACAGGAACCATAGCAAGAGATGAAACAGGCTGGACTAATGCTCTCATCCCTCTTTTTTCCCAGTGGAACTGCAGGAAAAACACTTTGTACATACACTAAGCACAGGCATTTTCTTCATCAGGTCATCCAAGATTTTGTACATGTTCATAGATGTGGGATCAGCACTGGCTTCCTTGGAGAGCAAGTGCCGTGCTTCATCCATTCGGCCTTGCAGCACAAAGATATCCACCTGCAAAAACAGCTGTCTGTGAGCCCCAGGCTGGGCCAGGGAACAGAATAGCAGAGGAGAACTTTAACTTGTGATTTGAGTAAGCTAAGTGGAGTTAAAACACTTAAATTGTAGGCCCTGCTAATTCAAATACACAGTGTCAGTCTCTATGAAGCGTGCCAGTGAAAGCATCAGGATGGGCAGGAGGGGTAGGGTGACATTCAGAATGGTTTCACCTTGAAACCTAGCCAGGCAGCAGCAGTGTGCTAGGTATGGGTCTGTGAGATGTAGGATAGTGTTGAGTGGGTGAAGAGGAAGTCACAACACAGAGGCATGAATTCCTTCCAGGTGACTATACCCACCACATTCCAGAAGAGCTCGTGTTTGGGTGGACTGTCACTGCTCAGCACCTCCTGCACCATGTTGTCCACATCGCAGACGTGAAGCCGAACCCAGTCAAGGAGCCGAAGCAGAAGGGGACCAGCTTCATGCACAGAAGAGTTCATTCTGTTAGTTCCCAACTTGCTAGTTTACTCTTACCTTCACGAGTGGCAATCATTCTGCAAGGTTTACTAATTGGGTTTCTATTTGCCACGCTCAGATTGCAAAGGAACAGCATTCCTGCCACAGCCAGGTGACAGGCAGAACATTTCTGGGTGGCACAACAGCAGAAAACACTACCCAGTTGCTTGAAGAAACAAAAGGTGAGCCATTCAGCTCATAAATCTTGCAATGCCAAAGGCACATGGAACGTTTCTGTTTCATTTAGCATCAGCTCATTATTATTAACCAGATATAAGGAAGAAATCTGGCACTAGGCAATCAACTTCTCTTGAGATTGCTGCATCTACAATTTGTGACTCTCTCTTCTGAGTTCTGGGACTGTGCAAGTAGTGTATTTGTTTGCATAGTCCCATTTCCTTTAAGTATATATTTACTACTTTATATTTACTACCTTAAAGTGCTGGTGTAAACAAACTGACTTCAAACCCAGCATCCTACAGTTAAAGGAGCTGCATCAGAGAACGTGTTAGCTGGCATCAACACATTTGATGCTTAAAGATCAAATAAATTGGCAACAACTTTTGCTATCCCTCTTAAAACTACCTTTCTGCTAGAAAGGCAATTGAAATTGTAGTGAACTGCATGAGAGGAAAAAGTAGAAGGCAAATCTAATAGCCTGACATCATTCAATATGAAGAAGGCAATTTCCTGAGGCAGAAGAGGTATGAAAAGGCTTGTTGACTCTTGTCCTAGTTCTAAAATATTAAAATACAACACACATTTTAAACACAAAGATGCAAATAAAAAGCCCTTCAGTCTTAACATCAGGATAGTTCAGTGCTCACCTGCAGCTGCTTCAACAAAGAGAATCTCACACAGGTTCCAGATCAGCTCCATTGCAGAGAGAATAGAAACCTGAAAAAAGCAAGGTCGTGTTTCAGGTTCAGTAATGATACCAGTTAGGGGTTTTTAAGCACACAAAGGCATCTGCTGTCCTTAGCAATCAATTAAGCTCACTTCCTACAGACAGGAGGAATGTCATACTGACCATTCAGAGATACAAAGTAAGACAGAAACAGGCCATAACTTCTCCACACATGCTCAGCTTAGAAAATATTACAGCTGTTTGTACACTGAACTGTGATGATAATCTGCCATCAGTGGGCAACACTAAACGGTCCAGAAAGTCTTTTCAGCCCTTTTGCATTTCTAAGATTTGATGTAAACAGCAAAAGAAGAAAGGCCACTGCAGCTAACAGGACAAAACTACTTTGAGCAATCTGCTCTTCCCACAACACCCTCCTAGTGTCTGACAGTTCATGGTGAGCATCTAGGGCTTGCTATGAGCCTCAGAGGCAGTTGACTGGAACATGAGTGTTTGAGAAGTTAAGTTCCAGACAGGCAAATACTGACCCACAGCTGTAAGATGACAAGAAAATATCAAACCTCTAAGACAGAATGGATGTTTAAGAAATGGCAGTGATTCCAGATATTGGGCATCTTCTTACTGTTTTAGAAATACAGGAGCTAACTATTCCCATTCATTCTTGGTCAGGAAACACACCCAATATACTAAACCAGAGTTAAATCTGAAATGCCTTTTTGCCACAGTGTTGGCCTTGATGAGTTTCCTAGCCAGTGATTCATGTCCAGGGCATGGCAGATTACCTGAGTGCTGTACTGGCTGCGCAGGGCAGGGTCCTGGGCTGAAACTGAGGAAGAATGAGGAAAGTCAAAGAGCAGCATATTTACCTTTCACAGCCCTTTCTGGGCTCACAAGTAAAGACAACAATACCTGATCACTCATCAAGCACAGACCTTAACAAGTACCCACATGGAAAAGGTAACTTTATAGAAAATCTTCCCAACTTTTTATTTTTATAGATCTTGTGCAAATCTGGGTATGGCTCCTGGAAAGGATGGAAGGGAAGAATAAAATCTCTCACTGCTGGAGGAAGGAGGCTGTGAAGTTGGACTGTTTCCCATGAAACTGCAGTCTGAGATATGAGAAGACTGCAAGTCCCCAGACAATCAGTTAAAACACAGTGGGGGGAAAAAAAAATCTCTGACCAGACTTACAAACCAACTTGGAAATGTCCCAGTTGGAAATGGAGTCTTGGTAATTACTGAAATCTATTTTAGACTAGCTGCATTGAAATGCTACTTTTATCACCACAAAAAGCATTTCCTTCTATTGCAGTAAGACAACAAACTTACTAGTTGCCTGGTGCATGTCCTCCATACAAGCTCTTATCACCGATCGGTAGTTCTTACTCACTTGAACCAACCTGTCAAACACAAAAGGGCTTGGTTTGAGTTTTAGTCTCATGCCTATTGTCCTCTAAAGCCTTGCAAGTTTCTCTGCACCTGCACACTTCCAGTATGTGGGTGAATGCAGTGGACACCAGCAAGGCTGCACGCAGTGGTTGTACACACGCTGGCTATACACAGGCCAAGGCACTGGTCAGCTTGGTCATTGGAAGCATTAAGATTACCCCAAAACTGCACTGATGCTGATTTGCCTGAGTGGTATCATGCTGTATGTTGGTTGTGCAAGACATATGTATAGAAAGAATGGCAGTAAAATACTTCTAAAGGGAAGTAAAAGTCTTCTGAGAAGCAGCTGAGGGAACAGGGGTTATTTAGCATGGAGTAAGCAAAGCTCAGAGGAGACCTCCCCACTGTCTACAACTACCTGTAAGGAGGTTGGAGGGAGGTGGGGGTTGGTCTCATCTCCCAGATAACAAACAATAGGAGAAGAGGAAACAGCATCAAGTTGTGCCAGGGGAGATTTAGGTTGAATAGTAGGAAAAACTTCCCCCACAAAAAAGGGCTGTCAAGCCCTGGCACAGGCTGCCCAGGGCAGTGGTGGAGTCACAGTCCCTGGAGGGGTTTTAACACGTGTAGATGTGGTGCTGAGGACATCATTTAGCAGTGACTTGGCAGTGCTAGATTAATGGTTGGACTTGATAATCTTAAGACTTTTCCAACCTAAATGATTCTGTGATTCTACGATTCCAGCAGCTCTAAGCAGCCTGGTCAATAGCATTTGCCTCACGGGAGGCATTTATAAAGCAGTGGCATTAGCTGCCTGGACAAGAAGCAGACGGTAGGTGTTTCCCACCCTAAGCACTCACTGCGCTTTCCTCGACTTCCCCGCCAGCTCCTCCTCGCTCCGCTGCAGCCCGATGAAAATCCCATGGGACTCGTTGAAAAGTTTCCGCAGGGTCTGGATGTAGATGTCTTGATCCTTACGGACCACGAAGACGCAGGAGGAGCTCGGCCCTCCCTCCCCGGTGCCTGTAACACCAGAGCCGGTCAGAACCCCGCGCAGCAGCTCCCGGGCCGGCGCGGCCTCGCCGCGGGACGGGTACCCACCTCTACGGCCGAACAGGGTCTCGCACACGAGCACCTCCGCGGGGCCCCAGGCGAAGCACAGCTGCCTGGCCGACGGGTCCGCGCCCGGCACCACCTGTGAGGGGACGCCGGCCGGTCAGCGATACCCGCAGCCCCCGCCCCGTCCCCGCCTGCCCTGCCCTCCCCAGTCCGCACCATCAGCGGCGGTTCCTCGTCCAGCTCCTCCATGGCGGCTGCCGCGCTCCGCTCCCGCCTCACCGCCCGCCGCAAGCGAGGGGAGGCCCCTCCGCGGCTGCCCGCGTCCCTGCCTGCGCTGCCTGCGCCGCTGCCTGCCTCGATCCGCAGCCTCCGCTTCCCCACCGCGCTGACTGCTCTCGCTGAGGCACCGGACGGCGAAGGAACCCTGCGAGTCTCCGCCGGTTTGGGACAGGCGCCGGCCGCTCGCCCCGGAAGTGCCGGCGGCTCCAAAGGCCCCGGTGAGGTGGGACTGGGCGGGACGAGTTCAGCGTAGCTTAGTTCTCGCCTGTAGCTGCCTCCGGAGCTTCCCTGAGGTTCGGGTACGGGTTTGATACTGGGATGGGATGGGCCGGGCTGGGCCAGGCCAGGCCAGGCCGGCCTCGGCCTCCAGAGCCCCGTCAGGCAGAGGCTGACCCGGGAGGGCTGGTGCTGTCTCTCGGGCAGATGCCTCACCAGCTCTTCCTAGCAGCCTGAGGTTGCCCCTCTGGACCCCGTACCCGGCCCACAGGGCCCGGGGTGGGGAGGAGGAGGTCGCGCTATCTAGTTCGTTTTCTCCCTTCGAGGGTTTGATTGTTACGTCGGTGCAGTGCTGGCTCGGGGTGTGTGGTGATCTGGTTGGTCAGGCAACATTGTGCTCGTGTTCACTTCATTGACTTGATTGCCTTGTAATAACCAGTTTCTCTTTATTTCTTTACGCATATCAGACACGTGCAGATAGAGGAGTCTCCAGGTTGTTGAAGGTGATGTTTCTGGAGCAGAGTTGCTGGAGCTCTCAGACAAGCTCCTCGATAAAACTGGCTAATCAAATTATGTACTTTATGACTTCTGGAGGTTGCCCACAGTTGGAGGAGGACTAGTGATGAAGCATTAGATCAATTACAGCAGGTTGTGGAGATGTACTCACAGGAAGAACTTTGTTGTGCCATAGTCATTAGATTTTTTTATCCCTTCTCTGCCTGCCAGGGGTCAGTGTGGGAGTTAAGAGCCTCTGCAGACTGGGCAGAGTTTGTCTTTGGAGGCTGCTGGAAACTGTCCAGTCAACCTTCTGACTCTGGGAGCTCACATACTAATAGAACTGAACTTGTGTATCCATTAATAACTTGGTGTGATAAAACACTGACCACACGCTGCTTCTTTCCTTCTATTCTGCTCTCCTTCCCATCTCTGCATACCCTTCACTTCCTGCCTGTTCCTCTTAATAACACCCTTGTCAGTGATACACTTTTAAAGGACAATATTAGCAATGCTGTCTGCCTTCTAATGGCTTGTGCTGTCAGACAGTGCACTGGAGGAAAGTACAGAGCCCACTGCTTGTAGGGACATCATAATTAAAAGCTACTAATGAATTAAAATGCACAATTACTATAGAGCTGGCTAACTCTGAATGGAAATCTGAGACTTGCCTACCAAGTGTAATGCCTGTTAGAAGGATGGGAGTCCCTGTTTGTTTTCAATGTAGTGAAGCTAAGGAGTTCTCTCCACGTGACCTCATTTGAGTGTTAACCATGATAGCAGAACTTGCCACCTGAGGGTTTCCTCAGGACACTCGGGTGCCTGGGGCATCCCCATGTTCTTCCACTGTGCCACATTGCGTTTCTCTTGCTTTCCTTTTATCCTTTTCCACACATAGCACTTGTCTCTGTGACTAGTCTGTAGGGAGCACAGCCCTGCCTGGAGGGAGAGGCAGCCAAAAGGCAGGGGATCAGCGTTTCCCAACTGTGTTGCAAGGCCTCACAGCCCTGGAGAGTGCCCATCAGTCTCACTGTCTTATGTTCTCTTCATCAGCTTGGAGACAGAAGTGTTGATTATGGAGAAACACTAAAAGCTGGTCCAGGAACTCTTTGAACCCCCTGCCATCTGATACATACAGTCCACTTTGCCTACTCAGAAAGTGAAATGTAAGGCACTTTTCATATCTGCAGCATCTGATGCTTTTCAGCTGGTGAGGAAGGTGGCTGGTTCCTGGGGAAGTCATCTTGGGAAAGGTGAGTTTTAGTATGAAATCTTGATATTTCTTAGTCCTCCTTTGATCATTGGCTGGAGGTCTGCACCTACCTAGAAGGGAAACCTTGTGGCATGCCTTGCAGCAAGCCTTCTGTGCCTGTCCAGTCCATGTAATGAAGGAGAATTGGGAATGACCATGTCAGCATGGAACTTCATATTGCTCAAAAAGGCTTTGGAGTGCAGGCTCTGGGTCTAGTGAGCAAGGTTGGACTATTTTCCAGGTCAGGGGGAAAAAGAAAAGAAAAAGGGGGGGAAAAAATCCCCCTTTATGAGGAGAGGGAGTTACTGAGCTGTGAAATAGGAGGTTCGGAAGCTATTTCCTGACTCGTGGGACAGAGGGAATGATCAGCATCATGAACAGAGAAGGCACACAACAGACAGTGCCCCAGGCAAGAGGTATTCTCTATTGCCAGTGCTACATTAGTATTAACAAAGAGTAAATCCTGAATAAAGGCTCACTCAGACCTTCAGGGTCCAGGCTTCAGTCCCACTCACTCCCTTATGCCTTCAGATGACTGCTTTCTGTTCTTGCATTGAACTAATTGCACAGTAATACACAGGTTGGAAGGGTCTGGAGTTGCTTTTGTAGGCTTATGGTTACTAATGTGCAGTAGCACTCACCTTCTGCTTGCAGCTGTCTTAAAAATCTTGATGTTTCAAAATCCCATTGTGAAAGGAAACGCGTGTTGAACACTTAATCCCTGCTCTCTTCAGAAGAGGGTGGAGAATTAAGACACAGCTCTGGAGATCTAGATACATTGTATTTCTTCCTTATAAAGCTGCTGTACCAGAGTGCAACAAGGCATGGAAATGTTTTAGGAAACAACCCGTGGAATTTTTTTTCCCCAGAGATGGAATTTCTCTGGAATTCTCCCTGTGATGCTTCCCCATTCACCTCCCGTCAACTTGGGGTGCACTGAGGAGGAGGAGCTCAGGAGAGACAAAAAGCTTTGCCTTTGCAAACTACAGCTGCAGCCTGGACCCTGCAGGACTGGATTCTGTGTGGCTTCTCCTGTGCTGCTTGCTGCAAATGTGGCTGTGCTTGAAAGTTTTCTTATCTTAAGTCCAGCAGAGGCCACAAAGATGCTGAGGGGACTGGAACATCCATCTCTCTCTCTTAAGTTATCTTTGAAGGTTTTAGCACTGTTTATTGGTAGCTTCCCTGAAGCTTCTGGAGAATGTCTTTCCTCTGTTGCTATGTAAGAAGAAAAGCCATGTAGGCATGAGGTTTGTAGGAACCTGCTCTCTGACTGGTGAGACTAGTGGTGCTAGAGCTGAAAGAGTTTTCAGCTTTTTGGAGCACATGGAACTTCTGCCCTGGCAGCAAAATCTCCTATGTTCTCATAAATCTAGTGTATTTTCCTGTCTCCTTTTAAGCACATTCATTCTATTTGTGATGCTGCCCTTAATGTATGTCTGACTTAACACTGTTCCTGCACTCAGTTCTTCCATGCTACTCTCAGGCCTGGACCCCTCTCATCCCACCTCCCAAAGAAAGCCTCCTCCTGGACTTGCAGCAGAGAGATCTTTTAAGAGGGAGGGGGAAAAAGTGGCAAGAGCAAAATAAAACAGGACCATCAAGCAGCATCAGTCTTGTGACAACCTTCCTCACAGCTTATCTCTGATGTTGAATCATTTCTAACAATAGAAGCTAGGGTCCTTTGGGAAATGGCACTTGTCTTTGGCCTGTAAATTACCCTGTGTGTTCTGAGTCTCCTTCAGAAAGCTGTGTAGGAAGTAGAATACAGTGGAGTTTAAGATGCCTTCTTCTCACATGTAGTCCTGCTTCTTAGTGGTGCTAATGGAGTTCAGAAGGTCCAAGTGGCTTAGTCCATTGCTCTTCAGAGCTGAACTCAAAGGTGAAGGGAGATTGTAGCAGAGTGATGTGCCACCAGCTTGTGTAAGGGGATATGTACAGAAGCATGTTGTTTTCTCTAGCCACAAGTGCTTCTTGCCTCCCAGTAGCTTAAATAGAAAAATAATAGCATGAGTAATTAAATGCAGGGAAGAGGCAGTATAGACTGTAAGTCTTTTGATAGTAAATCAAGGAAAATGAGACAGGTAGGAGTGGAAACCACAGCTCAAAGGAGCAGCTCTTTGAATCTCAGGCACAATTTAAAACAGCATCTCCAGTGCCTTCCTGGGTCAGACTGAGCTCTTCTAGTGCCTGTGATTTTTCCAGAACTGACAGATAAAGACTTTTCTGAAGGAGGAAGATACTAAAAGATGAAATTTTAGATGAAATTTGATCTTTCAGAGTACCAAAGTAGAGTGAAAATTGTACAATATATGGGAGCCTAGTCTACAAGGAGATGGTAAAAGACTTCACTGCCTGTGTTCTGTGTGTGGAAGCTCAGCTGGCCACACAGGCTATCTTCCCTGCCTCAGGTAGGGTTGTGGCTGTGGTGTTGGCTCAGTTGAGGACTTGGGTGAAGGGTTGGCTTCAGCTTCCTGGCCTCAGTGGGTGCTACTCTTCTTCAGTTTCCAGACAATTCCAATAAAACAAAAAAATCCCTGTGTCTGCACTCAGCAGGGAGGTACTGGAATGTGAAGCAATGTGGCAGAAGGTAGAGGAGAAGGAGTCTGCAGTCTGTGCTTTGCTCTTCAGTTCATCTTTCACTACTTGAGTAGTGAAGTTATTTATTGTGGATAAATCTTATCATGTCTCTGAAATGGTGCAGGAGGTCTGTTATCTGAGGGTGTGGGTTTTATCATGCCAGGAGCAGAGGACTGTGTGTGACCATATGGCCACCTCTGTGTCATGATCCAAACTGGCTTCACCACACTGAGCAGCACTGGTGTGGACTAATGCCCACGTGGGGAATCCACCCCTGCAGTATTTACAAGGGTCGTTTTTGTGGTGTTCTTTACCACCTATGTGCTGTCAAGAAGCAGTTGACAAATGATGTTGATGGGTGTAATGCTGATGAAAAAAGGCTCAGAAACTGTTTTGTGGGAACCTGCTCAGTCATATCTCTGAAGTTACTGAGAATTTCCTCCTCCCATCCATTGGGATGAACTAGAAGCCATAGCATCATTAGTAGTATGTCCTTCTGTTGATGTATTATGGAGATGCTGCATCATGTTTTTAGCTTGTTAAAGAATGTAAGTAAACCTTGACTGTGATTGTTTTAATTACATTCAAGATGCAAATTCAGACACAGCAGAATCTTGGTTTCCTCTGCAGAAACTACACGCATTTCAGGGTAAATTCATGCCTCCCCTTCCTTGAGGGAAGGCCAGGGATTTCAGAAGCACACTGGATGGCTGTCAAACCTGGCAGCCTCTATCAGTGTCATCCATAGAATAGCAAGGGCTACAAGGAGGGGGCAAAACCTCCACAGAATAGAAGGTTGGAAGGGACCTCTGGGGATCGTTTAGTCTAACTCCCCGCTCTAGCAGGGTCACCTAGAATCATGTCCAGGTGGCTTTGGAGTCTCTCCAGAAAGGGAGACTTCACAACCTCTCTGGGCAGCCTGGGCCAGGGCTCTGGCACACTCACAGCAAAATTTTTCCTCATGTTCAAATGGAACCTCCTGGGTTCCAGTGTGTGCCCATTGCCCCTTGTCCTGTCACCACTGAGAAGAATCTGGCCTCATCCTCTTGCTCCCCACCCTTTAGCTACTGATGAGCAGTATCCCCTCTGGGTCTGCTCTTCTCCAGGCTAACCAGCCCCAGGGCTCTCAGCCTTTCCACCTCCCAGAGATGCTCCAGTGCCCTCAGCATCTTTGTGGCCTCTGCTGGACTCTCTCCAGTAGTTCCTTGTCTCTCCTGAATGGGGGAGCCCAGAACTGGACCCAATACTCCAGATGTGATCTGAGTAGGGCAGAGTAGAGGGGGAGGAGAACCTCCCTCTACCTGCTGGTGACACTCTTCTTCATGCTCCCTAGTACACGTCGGTTTTGAGGAGGCTGAGACACTGGTCACCCGTGGGGAAGCACCAGGGACAAGTATGGGTGGGGAGAGCACAGCAGGCCCCGGAGTGAGGTCAGCCAACAGGGCCCCAGTGTGAGGTGCCCTAGGGGCAGCAGCGCTGAGAGGACCCTGAGGGGGGGCACAGGGCGGGTAGCAGCGGCCGGTTGCCGGGCCCGGCGGCCATTTTGCGGAGGACAATGCCCGCCGCACGGCAGGGCCCGCTGCGCCCGGCGGGCGGGGCTGGGCGCGCGCACGCAGCGCGGGCAGCACTCGGGGCGCGCGCACGCTCCGCCTCCTGCNGTGGCTTTGGAGTCTCTCCAGAAAGGGAGACTTCACAACCTCTCTGGGCAGCCTGGGCCAGGGCTCTGGCACACTCACAGCAAAATTTTTCCTCATGTTCAAATGGAACCTCCTGGGTTCCAGTGTGTGCCCATTGCCCCTTGTCCTGTCACCACTGAGAAGAATCTGGCCTCATCCTCTTGCTCCCCACCCTTTAGCTACTGATGAGCAGTATCCCCTCTGGGTCTGCTCTTCTCCAGGCTAACCAGCCCCAGGGCTCTCAGCCTTTCCACCTCCCAGAGATGCTCCAGTGCCCTCAGCATCTTTGTGGCCTCTGCTGGACTCTCTCCAGTAGTTCCTTGTCTCTCCTGAATGGGGGAGCCCAGAACTGGACCCAATACTCCAGATGTGATCTGAGTAGGGCAGAGTAGAGGGGGAGGAGAACCTCCCTCTACCTGCTGGTGACACTCTTCTTCATGCTCCCTAGTACACGTCGGTTTTGAGGAGGCTGAGACACTGGTCACCCGTGGGGAAGCACCAGGGACAAGTATGGGTGGGGAGAGCACAGCAGGCCCCGGAGTGAGGTCAGCCAACAGGGCCCCAGTGTGAGGTGCCCTAGGGGCAGCAGCGCTGAGAGGACCCTGAGGGGGGGCACAGGGCGGGTAGCAGCGGCCGGTTGCCGGGCCCGGCGGCCATTTTGCGGAGGACAATGCCCGCCGCACGGCAGGGCC